>CM042327.1:14007835-14367835 GCA_023566125.1 Zingel zingel | reverse complement strand
CTTTTCTCACCTCTCTCTCCATCTCTGCCTCTCTCCTCCTCTCTGTGTCTGTATCCCCCCACATCCACCCTCCCACCCCCAACCCATCTCTCTGTCTGTCTGTGCCTCTCTTTGATCTCAGCCTCTGTCCCACACTGCATATTAAGATGCCCGGGCCCCTGTTTGGTATTCTGAGGCGAGCACCAGGATGCCAGTCTCCATATCCTCTCCTCGCTACTCTCTGAAAGAGAGCAAAAAACCCTCTGTCTGTCTCAAGATGCTTATCCCGCTAAATGGGTCTGAAATAGCTGGAGAACAGGGCGGGGGAGCGGTGGTGGGTAGAGAAGAAGAAAGATGCATGGAGGGGGAGAGGGCGTTAAGGGGAAGTATTAGACACATCACAGACGGGTGGTGGGGGAGGAGAGAAAGGGGGAGAAGTGGGAAGGGAAGCAGGGTAAGGGAAGGAGAAGCAGAGTGATGGGGCTGATTTTAGCTGAGAGGGTAATTAAACGCTATTATCACAATGGACCAGTAATACAGCTAGCTTGTACATAAAGAAATCAGCCCTCCCATGTTTGCCTCAGTAAAAAGGAGGAGGAAGGAATGAGGGAGGAGGGAGAGGAGAGGGAGGCACAGATTAATAGGCGCAGGAAGAGCAAGAAAAACACAGAGAGAAAGACACAGGGAGAGAGAAGGTAAAATAGGCAAACAGAATAAGAAAGGGAGAGTGAGTGGGAGAGTTTAGTGGTAGGGTGATTGCTCAGTGTTTGGGATTAGCATGACTCTCTCACCCACTCTCTCCCTCTCTTGCTCGCTCCCTCTCTTTCTCTTCATATATATCTCGCTCTTTCTTTCTCTCTCTCTCTCCTTCTATAAGCCCTGGGGATGGCACAGCTTTAGTTAAACTGCTCTATTAAACGGCGCCTGCTGAGAAAATCAAATTATAACTTCCTTTAATCAGCGAGTATCAGTGGCCCACACAGGAGCAGCCGGCTCTGACAGCACACACACACAGAGAGAGAGAGAGAGAGAGAGAGAGAGAGAGAGAGAGAGAGAGAGAGAGAGAATGAGACTGTGACTGGAGACCTGAGGGAGGCCGATATGAACCTGTCTCCCGTCTGCTTTGGTTCCCATGGCAACAAGATAGAGTGAGGGGGAATATGGGTTGTGGAATGTCTGCATCTATCGTTTCCTCTCTGTAAGCATTCATACACAAAGATAGGAGAGAGGAAGAGAATACGCTTAGTGAGTCAGGGTGTCCTTCTGTTTGGGTGGTGTTTGAAGGAGGGTGCACGGCACACTAACATATATTGTCATATGTCCCCAGTACTGTACTTAAGTACAATTATTGTACTTTAAGTACTTCCATTTTTAAAAATAATTTCTAGGCCTACATCACTACAAATCAGAGGGAAATATTGTTCTTTTTACTCCACTACATTTATACAACAGTTTTAGTTTCATATTAAAAGACATTAACAAAACATAAGATTAGAAAATATACAATGAATTTTTATATATGAAACCAGTGGTTCTCAACCTTTTTGGTCATGTGACCTCTTACAAACATCTGTTTACTTGGGGCCCCTTGTCATGTTTCTAACTGTGTTCTCACTATATTGTTTCCTTAACTATGATGTGCAGACTCAATGTAATCGCTGTCTGGATTATGTTCACAGGCAACCTTTATTTGCATGTGAATGAAACGCTAAATTTATGAATCACCAGAGTCACAGGGAGGTGTTTGAGAAGGTTCTAGGTGGATGGTAGGCGTAAAATTGCCAGACTGTGACACCAGAGACCAGGGTTCACATCCTGAGTCCTGATTGTGGTTAGGTTTAGGCAACAAAAGCACTTTGGGTAAGGTTAGAGAAAGATCATGGTTTTGGTCAAATGTTAACAATCACGTTGTGTCTTGTGATTATAGTCATTGTGGACTTGTTCTGTATTGAACCAGACCACAAGCTTTTCCTAACTTTAACCAAGTACTTATTGGGGAATTATTATGGGCACGGAAGTAAAGCAATGTACTGCCGTAGACATATTTTAGCCACCTAAAAAAAAGCCTGCCCAAAAAAAAAATCATATTATATATTAAATTTGGAATATGTTCACCACTTTACCTTGCAAAGCGGGACCAAAGGGGAACTGAATCCATTATCTATGCTCTCTTCAAAGCCTAATTTTACCTTGCAGAACACGGGAGTTGTTGGTCTATCGTTGCCTCGATTGGATAGTTTGTTTTATTGTGTGATTTTGGTGTTTTAAACGGTTAGTTTGGATTCACTAAGTCACACAATAAAAAACAAAACTAAAACCTAACCGATCAAGGCAGCGTTACACCAGCAACTCCTGTGGTCTGCAAGTTAAAATGACTCTTTTGATCATAAGAGGCTGGTGGCATTGACGAGAACATAGATGGATAGAACGGCTTCAGTTCCCCACTGGAAAAGGCTTTCTGATGGCAAGGTAAAGCGGTGAAAATATTGTAAATATAGCATAAACTTTTTGCTGCTGCTCCGTCCACAGCAGTATATTGCTTTTGTGCCTGTACTCCTGCCTGCTTCACCAAACTGGGTGTGTGCCGACCGCCATCTACTGTAGGTGATACACTCACTATGTATAAGTACCTCATACAACCCCACTTAAAAAAATCTGAACTGTCCCTTTAACAATCGAATAATGTAATAGTATATCAGTCTGTGTTGCCTACGTTTGATACTTTAAGTACATTTAGCTGATAACACTCCTGTACTTTATTTTAAATGCAGGACTTGCGTAGTATTTTTACATTGTTGTATTGCTAGTTCTACTTCAGTAAAGGACCTGAATACTTCTTCCACCACCGGATCTCAGCTCAGTTCCTTTCATCACTGTAAAGGCCTTAGCCGTATATGCGCAATCGACTCGTGCAATCATAAATCCTTCTCGTTAGGAGGCGATCTAATCGCTCTCGCCTCTGATTAGTCATTAACAGTCCAGTTAGTGAAATGGTGAGACGCAGGTGGGTGGGCAACTGCTTAGATCTCCAGGGTCTGCCTTGACTCGCTAATGACCGGTTAATTAACATTGTTTCAGTCCTCTGGTTTGTTTACACTCACCTGCCTCGGGAAGAGTCAGAAAACACTGCTGTAGGGGACAGTAAACAAGAAGAGGAGGGAAAAAGACGGCAGGGCATAAGGAAGGAATGATGTTGAAACTTATTGAATTCAATCTTTACGTCTGAAATCAACTTCAGCATGACCAACACAAAGATAAATGTAAGACTTTTAGAAAAGAGCAGGACTAGTGGTGAAAGTGTGTAGAATACTACTGAATAGAATAGGCAAAGTGGTAGCATCTCAGTGCATCAACCTTCATTAGGGATCAGCGAGGCAGTGCTTGACTCTGTTACTCATAGCAACACTGCATACCATGATAATAGGCTGACTGATGATTGGTCAGGCTGCCACACTCTGGTAAGTGACCTCACCACTGTGTGAGTGAGCTCACTGTCTCAGTATTTTGATAACCCAGCCATTCCTGGCGTTCTTTGCAGCACCGCCACCAAACCTGTTAATTTACAAACTGTAGGCTGTTTTAGGCCAATATAGGAACCCTGACGATACAGTACACACCCCTGTTCCCCAAACTCAACAGGCATCCTAGTTTTCCTACTGCCACTGGTCTGAGGCCAGCTGCTTTACTGTATTTTGTTAATATTCTAAATGTTAATTTGTCAGAGTTACTGTCTTCATCAATAAAATAAAATGTATCTCACCTCCAACCCACCACCTCATCCCTCCTCTCTCTACAGTGTGTCTCCACAGCATAAGACTGATTATCGAAGCTTTAAATAATGCAGATGGTAATATGATAAGTGAATGGTCAATGTGTCCTGCTTAAACACACTCCCAAACACACACAGATGATGCACACACACCCATGCATGCAGGCAGATTGGCAAACACATACACACATTACGCTCACAGTGCAATAAATACAATTCAGTTTTTCTCCAGTTGTTTTAATGTAACATTGGACAGAATTTGGATTTTGTTTTCCTGTTTCCAAAGTATTCTGTGTTAGTCATGCCAGAGAGTTGCAGTGCTGGAGAGCCATGACATCGACCTGAAGAGCTTTGCTAGTGTGCATGTCTAATGCAACACAGTCTGGGAATACTGCCAGTCTACTGTTACTCCACACGTGGGGTTTATCATACACACATGTGCACACCCAAACACTTACACACACAGTACCAGAGAGGGAGGGAGTGTGAGACTGAAGGAGAGACAGAGCTTTGAGGTGTGTCACTGATCTCTGTTAGCATGCACAAACATGTCCAAAGTAGCCATGGCCTGTTTGTCAAAAGTCACAAATATGCAAATCTCATCCCACAATTTTGTGTCCTATGTACCATGTATCACCATGTTGCTGATGCTTTACAGCCATGTACAATATATGCAGAGACATGTAGTACACACCTAACAAGGAAGAAAGAAAAAGAAAGAGAGAAAAAGAAAAAAAGAAATAAAAGAAATAGAGAGAAAGAACAATAAATGGTTTCTCAAACAAACCAAATAAGTAATTGGGTTCACATAGACTTAAAATACTTACTAAAAAACTAGTTCCAGTAATAAGAAATGATCGTTTAAGTAATTAAAAAAAAATTAAAATCCGGTGGTCTCAGGTTCTAAAATGTGAGTCGTTTTCTTAATCGTTTGATTGTAAACCCCTTTTGGACCATTGCTGTGACAAAACAAGCAATTTAAATACGTCAACTTGGGAAATTGTGACGGACATTTTATACTATTTTCTGACATTTTATTGACCAATGGATTAATGGGGAGAAAATGATTGGCTTGATTTGTGTTGTTGTGCAGCCCTAAATGATACAAATATTGAGCACAAAACATTCAACTTAAACAACTTTTCAGCATGGCATCCCTATTTTCTGTGTTCAGTTAAAAACTTGCTGTTACTATGAGCCTATTCTGTCATTTCGAACATTTGTGAGCCGTTGCTAACTCTAACTTATATAAAAATATAATACACTCATGATTGTGTCCTTATACATTTAAACTGCCATGAACACATAAAACCAAGTCCTCACTCTCAAACAGCCTCTTGAAGAATAATGCCTGTTTGAAAAGACATCTTCACTTTGAGACTCTAAATCAGTTCAGTACAGGAACACACACACACACACACACACACACACACACACACACACACACACACACACACACACACACACACACACACACACACACACACACACACACACACACACACACACACACACACACACACACAAATCAGGCCAGCTAATATTGTGTGCACTTAAACACCAATTCATTTAATCCCCAGTTGTCATGATTATACATTTGGGTTAGATTTGAAATGTATCTTGATTAAATATTTAAAAGGACCACTCTCACATTGCATGTTCTTAATGTTTCACTCTTCCTCTGAGGCTTGTGATAATCTGATAAGTTGTGTGTTTGTGCTATAGCCAAATTTTATTTATTAAGTGGCATCAGTCTATTTGTTTTATGTATTTTGCTACTACATTATGAACACTATTAAAACTGGACACCTTTGGGCGCCCAGATAGCTCAGTTGGTAGAGCGGGCGCCCATACATAAAGGTTTACTCCTCAATGCAGCGGGCCCGGGTTTGATTCTGACCTGTGGCCCTTTGCTGCATGTCACCCCCCCTCGCTCTCCCCTTTCATGTGTTCGGCTGTCTTGTCAAATAAAGGCCTAAAATGCCCAACAAGTAAGTAACCCTATGTAGTTAAAGGAATGAAGGAAAATCTAGTGATGATAATGATTTTAGCCTTTTAAGTATGTTTTTTCTCTTGTAACATTGACTGGATAAACGGTGTGCATCATTAATGACTTCTCCCTCATTGATATAAATTGGGTGGACAAATTATTAGAAACATCTCTCATTATAATGCAGTGCAACAGCACCACAACTACATCGTTCTGACACACACACACACACACACACACACACACACACACACACACACACACACACACACACACACACACACACACACACACACACACACACACACACACATTGGAGTTTGCGTCATTACAACCGTGATGATTTGAGCCTAAGAACCAATTATATAATTGATAATGTAACTTGTTGTCAATTAAGTGCAAATTCTCATACTGATGTCTGTAAGTGTCTTAAAGAAGAACGCCACTCATGTTACACTAAAGGTCAGTTTCATCAGGGTTATCTCAGCGTGAGCTTGAAGACTACACATTTACAACAGCAAAAACATGAGTCACAAACTGGAGGTGGAGTTTAAAAGACATGGCCATTTGCCAGTCAGGGAGGATCAATGAAAAGATGGTTGCATTGTGGGAAATGTAGGATTTCATTCATAGGACTTTGGGCCTAATCACAGCTGCCTACCTTTGCCTTTGTAGCTGTGATTTTTTTCTCCTTTAATACAAATGCAGATGCAGCTAAGTGCTTCTTTAAAAATAAAAAAAGACACTTTAATACAGCTGCTGCTAAACTGACAGGTTAATTAATGGAGAAAAACATCTGGACAAACAAATAACCACAATGTTCTTTCCACAAATGGCTTAATGTCAGCAATGACAGTAACACATGGCTGCAACAAACAATTATAGATTAATCTGCCAATAATGTTCATGATTAATTGATTAATAGCCTAATTGCATCTAATGAGAAGATGCTGAAAAATGCATTGCAAATTCCTAAAACCCAAGGAAACATCTTCAAATGTGACTGTCTTGACAAACAGTCCAAAACACCTTAAGGTAGCCTATTCACTATCACATGAGAAGACAATGAAAAGCAGGAACTTAAGATGTTTGGAAAATGATTTCCAACGATTAATCGAGTATGAAAATAGCTACAGATTATTCTTATGTCAGTCGAATCAGTTAATCAACTTTCAGCTCTTATCACCAGCGTTGCATTATTTTATTTTTTTTTACAAAAAAACATTATCCTGTGAGAACTTCCTCAAGTTTGATGCTTAACTACTCTCAAGTTCTTTATATGGGGAGAAGTTCGATGTCTCCACAAAGACAGGGGTATAACTCAAAATACAATTCCAATTTTCTAAACCACAGTGTAAGTGTATTTGTAGACTTGTATGTTATATAGCCTAGTGTTTACCGTGTTGCATCGTGTGGACGTTGGCGTATCACTGCTGTCCGACAGTAACATTCTCACTGGCACACAGACCTGACCTAGAATTGCTACTTAGAATTCGGGCTGAACCATTGCGCCGGAACGGAGGGGGGAGAGACGACAGGAAATCTTGACTGGGATGTAATGGAGTAGGACCACTGGAAAGCTCGGGCGAAAGGGGGAGGCATATTTCTATTTTATAATGTTCCGGTGATAATGTTGTGATTGATTAGTGTACGATATGAATCCGTAGATCGAGGAAAACGGAGATTAAGCTAACATTCCAGGTAAGTGTTCCTTCTTTCAAATCCAGGTGGAAAGTGTCGGTACCAGAGCTCGCCTCCTGGCAACGGGCACACGCGGGTCCTCCTCCCGGGGACATCTCACTCGGTATCCGTTCTTCTCTGCCTCTGTCCCCGAAGGCTGGCTAGCTAACCCACGTCGTGTCTGGCCTGGCAGACAGTGAGCACCCTTTCAACCGTAAATGCCGATGTTTCCAGCGCACCAAAAGCGGATTATTCACGATGTTTGCAGCATGGTATGAAACCCGCGGAGAAATATTGGTTTTTACCCCATTATACTGGAGGACCGCCCGTGCTTCGTGAAAATGAAAAAAGGATACAATGCAGCATGCATGTTCTGCATTCTTCGGGAGTAGGCTACCACACCGCTGGTATTGTAATTCCTTTATTATAAATGTGTTTACATGCTTTATAAACGCGTAGCGAGATTATAGGCCTCGGCTGCTGATTGTGTCGGCCAGCCCTATCATCTGCCGAACGATTTAATTGTTACATTGTTAACGGAGCTAGCAGAACTTGAAAAATGAACGTTTGCCTAAGGAGGGCCTGAATTGTTTTATTAGCAGACAAAGCTCTAAAATGAACCTCATTTTGTGTGTGGTTTTTGTGTGCTTGTGGCCGACGTCGTTGTTCTCGCTCTCAGCCGCCGTCCAGTGCCTCCCTCTTCGGGGAAGACTTTGTTTGCGCTGGCCGACGCTCCATGAATGCAAGTGCTGAAGTCCTCCCTTCCCCCCAGTTCTCTGGCGAAACAGGAACAACTTCTTTTAGGAAAAAGAAAAAAAAGTTCCTGGAGTTTCAAGCGCCGTGGAATTACTTTGTCCGCCAAGAGTTGTCCAGTGAAGCACTGAGATTTCAGGGGGGGAAGTCTAGTCTCTTGTGTGCTTTACGTTTATTTGCAGAGTTTTAGGTTTGTAGATGTCTGTGTATATTTTAGGACAACTTCTTCGACTAGGCCGTTTGTGAGTAACTTGTGTGGCATTGTGCTCTGTTACCTTGGCAAGACCAAGAGAGGTAAACATGGCAAAGAATGTGTTCAGTGTTTTAGTTTTACCAACCTTTTTTTTTTTAACTTGACTTGTGAGTGAAAAAAATCCACAGGTCGTATAGTGTAAAAATGTTTAGTAAGACCATCTGATACCCGGGAATTGACTCCCCTAATTAACTCTTAATGTGTTAGGTTTCGTGAGTTTATAAAGCAAGAATCAATAAGTCATTTATTTTAATTTTTTTATGATACATTTTTTAAAGAACTCAAAAATAAATGTACCGCAAATGTGTATCCAGCATCATATTGCCAGAATTCTATGGTTTCTCCATCATAAATACAAAGAGAAAATCTCGGTGGCTTTTGTGCTTTGTTGCAGTTTGGCTTCTACTGGTCCTTTCGCTGATGCTGTTTTCCAGAGCAACCTCTGAGTTAGCAGGTAGCGGTTCAGTGTCTTGTCTAAGGGCTGTTTTGAGGCGTACCTGCCAGTTGCTGAGATTGAACTAGACCATTCTCTTACAGGACTCTGGTCTCTTCCATTGCTAGGCAACACTGCTGTCTGCCACAGACATGTATCTGTTGCATATTCTAAAGGCTGTTTTCATATTTTTATTTTCTATGACCGCACTACTTCTACCCTATTTTCTTTGCATTATTGAGGTGTAAAAAAAAGTCCCATTTTCACTTCCACCGTTGGTATTTGGAGGAAGTCCTCTCAAATGCAAAGAAACAAGTAAGATCTTGGTAGAGTATCATACGCTGTTTTGTAGTCCCTTATGTGTACACCGGTCGATAACTGAAGTATAAATGAGTGTCTGGGTTAAAAAGGCGAGTGTACACTGTCACTGTTGCCCCTAATGACCTGAGCTTTGCGTTGGTTATGTGTTTGCTACATGTTGGTCTTGTCAACACGAGTGACTGAGTGCTTTTCCTTGCCATTTGCTTGTGTTTCACCCATTGAGCAAAGTTTTCTGTCTCCCTCCGTTCCAGGTGTGAATGACTTGTGGCTGTAAGGTGTCGTGAGTGGGCCAGGTTCCTGCACAGCCTCCGTGGCTGACTGCTGGGAGGAGTTGAGTGGAGAGCAGACATCAGTGCCCAGGGGACCTAAGGCCTGGTTCTCCATATGAGGCCCTGCTGAAAGGGCAGGGGGGCTTCTGAGGTAACCCCAGCTCAACTCTTGCTCTCTCTTTTTTCTCATACATCATCACAGAGTTTCTTTTATACTTACACATCACCCCTGTTCTCAAAAGTGTACACCTATGAAAGACTGACTAAATGCTGTTTCTCATCCGATTTATTTCTTTAGTTCTCGAAACTACAAATGCCAAGATGCGAGTTCCATAAATCACGGCAGGAACATAATTAATTTTCTGAAACCATTCCCTATTTAATACATAGTGCAGTATTTTTTTACTGTGAGCCATGTTACTTGAGTGTCCGACCTCAAAGTGTGACATTTATGCACTATATAGTGCCCACAATGGAACAAAACAAAGCAATACTATCTGCCAACATTCCCACAATACAATGTGTCACATGCATAAAGAAATATGTATGTATAATCATCAGTCATGTGACACCACACTTCTCAGTCTTGATGCAGTGAAATTATGATTAATTAGTGTCTGAAATTTTAAGCTAATAAATGACTGAGTTTCTATCATCATAGGCAGTAGTGAATAAGTGAATAAGGTAGTGATTTTGGATCTGGTTTCCTCCGTAGCATTTCAAACATTTACCTGACAATAATGTTATTTCTGTTTTTAAACCTAATACCAACTTTTCTTACATTATCACGCCTGACAGCAAGCACTTCTTTATTGCATTCAAAGACTGGTGCCGTAACCTGATAGCTTAACACTGCTCTGGTGCGACAGTAACAAGCCAGGCACTGGCTCTTCCTAACATTAGTTACTATCTCTTTGACATTTATCTGTGGATGTGCCTACATTAATAGCTGCAGTCTGATGAGAGAGGCCTTGGGTTGTAGAGTGGTTAACTCTGTACAACCACTTTTGATGCTCAGGGAAATGGCTTGAGGAAAAGGACCTCACTGCTTTGGACTATCAGTGCGATGTTTGGTCTTATTCTCTCCTCTGCACATGCTGAGGACACAACATGGTCAGGGTGCTCTTCCTGAGAACGCTGTCCACACTGTTTATTTATCTGCTATCTAATCCGTGTTAACCACGGTGAGGTGAAGGACGCAGGGAAATTAATATTATTGTAGAGCGGCAAAGGATTTATTTTTCTCCTCTGTGTATTGGGCTCTCATGTTTTCATGCATTTGTTTGCTTCATGGGTTTTCTAATTAAAACTCGAAAGGCTTGTGTTGTGTATGACATGCAGGGATGTGTTGGAGAGGCGGTTTGTCTCATTGTGTCTAGTGTGTGGCAGGAGACTCCCCTCTCTGTTCATATGGTAGATTGGACCCAAGTGTGTCCGTATTTTATATTGCTTGAAATGTTTTTTACCCTGTTGCCTCATTATGATCTCTTTTTTTTTGTACCCGTTTGCTCATAAACTAAAAGTAAGTATTTACATTTAGCAAAAAAAAGCACCAACTTCCCTTTTACCTAGTTTCGCTTTGCCAGACCTTCCTCCACTGCGCAAGAGGATCTGGTTAGTCCACACAGCATTCCGGGATGGGAGACAAACGTTCTCTGGTTTATTGGCATTTCTTTAAACCAATCACAATCGTCTTGGGTGGCGCTATGTGCCGCGTTGCCGCTGCAAAATAGCCTCGGGAAGGAACTTGTTTTGGTGGAACATGTACATTCAAAGGTTGTTTTAGTCGTGCAACAGAAAACTCAGATTGGACAGATAGTCTAGCTAGCTGTCTGGATTTACCCTGCAGAGATCTGAGAAAAGGTTAACCATAGTCCTCATAGTACCAGTAGACTGTAGTTTAAAATTCCAATACACAGAAAGCGGAAGGTAACGGATATCCGGCCGGAAAAAGTGTGATCCGGCGGAATTCCCGGCAGCAACAAAACAATCCTGGAAGTGGAACGTCGTGGATATAGACTACCATTTACCTGGTGTTCTGAGTTAGACGTCCATTCACAATTAAGGAATGCTGAATGACTACTACAGTAGACCTTTTTCATGGCAGACATGTTGACATGTCATAGTAGGAAAAGCACAGGTGTGTTCAAAACCATTAATGATGGCTGCATTCCACTTAGAAGAGGCCCTGGTATTGTGCATGCTGACTCACTGAAATAGCTCACTGGGGCACTTGATGGAATTTAGCCATCGTTAAGGTTATCAGTTTCAGCTGTACTTTTCCTACTATGACAAGTCAAAATGTCTGCTGTGAAAAAGGTCCATAGTCAGGCCTCCATAGCACAATAATTATGTAGTGTTCCCCAGGGAGCAGGAAAAATACTAGCGTATTTAACCATCGTCGTTTTGCAAGTTCACATTCAACAATTTTAGAGTGATGTTGAATTATTGCTGTCATGCCAGGGAAATTGAAACAGCTCAACATTACAGAACTACTGTACATAGAATCGTCATGTTCAATTATGTACAGTCTACTTTGACATTTCCTGTAGAACATGTTAAATGTTAGTATAAAACACGATAGATAGATAGATAGATAGATAGATAGATAGAGATATATATATATATATATATATATATATATATATATATATATATATATATATTATTTATTTATTTAAAAGAAGACACATTTTCCTTCCTCAGTTTGTACAAGAGGGTTCAGAGGTACTAAATTTAATTTACTGCTCGAGGACATTGTATGAGCTTTGAAATTAATGGCAGATGATTTGATTTCTGTCTATTCATTTATTGATTGCTGCAAATATTGTCCATTTTCCCCACCAGTAGTCATAATCATAGAGTTGTCAACTATTAAATTAATCACCAACTATTTTGATAATAGATTAATCGTTTGAGTCATTTTTTTTAATTAAAAAAAAAAAGATTTCTCTGATTCCAGCTGGTTAAATGTGAATATCTTCTAGTTTCTTCTCTCCTTTGTGACAGTAAACTGAATATCTTTGAGTTTTGGACAAAATTAGACATTTGAGGACGTCATCTTAGGTTTTGGGAAACACTGATCCACATTTTTCACCATGTTTTGACATTTTTATAGATCAAACAACTAATCGATTAATCGAGAAAATAATCAACAGATTAATCGACTATGAAAATAATCGTAAGTTGCAGCCCTACATAATCAGTTGTCACGTCTTCTTTGTCAGTCGAAATTAAGTAGTAATCTGATCTAATCGGATTTGGTATTGGCACCTATAGCTACTTTATCAAATTAATCCAGTATTGGCCAGATGTCACCAATCCACATTAAATACGATTTCTATCACTGCCAGTATAAAATTGTGACCCCACAGTTTTATAGATCTTCTAAACACACTACAATTAAAATCAGTTCCACTCAGTGGGTTACACAGATGTTTTGTTGTTGAGAAAGACAAAAGTGAGCTGGTATTAGACTATACTCTGTCTCAGCCAATACCCTGAGTTTAGGAATCAGAAAAAGGGGAATTGGTATATCCCTAAAAATAATAGTTGTACTTGTGAAAGAGCCAGCTACAAATTGCAGAAGCAAGATATCACCAATAACAATAAAACTTAAAACAAGATAAAGTGGGTGACAATACGGTAAAATTGCTATTAAAATATAAAAAGCTAGTGTTAAAATGCTTTAAATAGATAAAATGACAAATCTATTACCTAATTTATAGCCATTCATGACACGCCAATTTTTCAGCGTGTAGAAGTGCATCAGTTGTTTGCTTTATTTATTCATTTGTATATTCTACGCTGACCAATATAGAGCAGTCATTGTCAACATAGAAATGTTATAAATATAAATTATTATAATAAAGGAAATGGGCTACACTAGGCTTGAGGGCAGCATTTTTAAACAAATCTTTTAAGACTCTTAGGACCAGCTTCTAGTAGTAAGTGTTTACAGCTTACAGTGGCTTTCCAAACAGTTACAGCTATAAATATAAATGTGTTTTTTTTACTAGCTGCATTTCATATATTTTTTTAGTGTAGGAAGTCTTAGTCTATGTGGATGTGTGGTGGGATTGTTGCCCATGCCGGATCCTCAGGGACGTGTCTGACTGAGTCAGAATGTACCTATAATTCTGCTTTCATGTTTCTCTGCTGTGATGGATAGTTACTGCACAGACATGCTGCTCCTCCTGTCCTGAAGGGAGGGGTCCTCTCAAACTGAGCTGCTCTCAGATGGAAGCTTGGGGCTATGGTGACCTGCAGTCCCCTCTACTATCTATGCTAAAAGTTGCCAGCCTGGCAGAGGTCCTCTGCAGCTACCAGATACATTTTTTGATAAGATAACATTTTGGCCACTACACCTCCCTGTTTTTTAAAATTTATTTTTATTTTGTCCATGTCCTCTCCAGCAGCAACCTGGTGCATGTGACACAATTCAGCAAGAGCTTGTTTTTATGAACCAGTGATAAGCATCCTTCAACTGTCAAATCTTCAGTATCGGTGTAATTTAGAGGATGCTTCTGGTATATATTTAATCCTTTTATGTTCTTTGGTTGACCTCCTGATAAGTGATGCTGTAGATATGTAAGTGCTTTGCAGAAAGTCATTGGTAATCTTTTACATTAGTTTGTTAGATAAAAAGCAAGGCTTAACAGAGTATACAGTATGTTTTTTTTTTTTTTTTTTTTAAACAGATGAAACTACAGTGTGTATTGGTTAATATTGGATTTTGTAGTAACCACCAGTGATTCTGGCTTTGCAGCCATTTTGCCACCAGGTTGTTGACACCTCTGTGGTTCTTTTTTTGCTAAGAACTACAAAACTGTACGAAGATAATGTTTTTCCCCAACTCAGCTGCTATCAATTACAGGCTGATCAATATGACGCGAACAAGCAACAAATTACATGTAGCATTTTTTTTTTTTTTTTTTTTTTTTGGTCCATCACTACGGGTGGCAATCAGCAGGGACCTCCCAATAAAATCTGATATTGACTCCTAAGGTACTAATGCTAACATCTGCTGTGATTCATTGAGTGCTACAATTCTGTAATGTAGTGGTTTGATAGGATTTTTGGTGCTATCTGGTTGCTTTTTTTAAATATTGGATTATGTGGAGCAGATAATTGGAGGCGGTGTGTTGTCAAAGTTACTGGGATGCATCTGGAGTCTGGGCAGGCAAATCAACAGATTCTTATCCTTTTCTCCTTGTACAGTTTAGTTCTGGATGATGTCATGCTGGATCTGCCTGCATGTTGGTTGTTTTACTGCCAAAGTATATTTTGTTTCATACAAACAACTGGAGTATTATCAGGATTTACATATTTATTTTTTAAATCACCACTTCCAAAATAGTGCCACAATTTGGATTTGAACTGCTCAAATCTCATCTTTATCGTCCATGTTTGTTTTTTGCTCACTGTCTAGTAATTTGAGCCATCTACCCATGCTCATAAACAAAGGAAGTGAATGTATTCACCTTCCCTCTCAATCAGTTTTAACCGTCTTGACTTTAATGAAAAAACAATCGTATGTCTCAAACATACAGAGCAAAAATATTGACAAATTATTCTAATTCTCACATTCCCCCCTATTCAAGTCCCCATTGAAAGTTTTGAAAGCAGCTACAAGAGGTGTGACAGCAAGTAGTGTTTAACAATATAATCATCTCTTTCCTGAAAGATAAGGTGTTAAAAGTAACGGAAGTTTAATGTTTCTCTAATATTAGGATTAATGGGCAGATTGCGTTTTTTTCAATGTGCAATAGTATGAGTATGTGCAGGTATATTGCTCTGTGCCTGTATATCTAATTGAATAGATACTAGCCAGTGTGTTTTAAAATTCCATGGGAATGACACACAAGTGCAAACTTCAGGGACACAATCTGGCTCGTATTCTCTCCAGAGTGCTAATTTTGTTGTACGATAGGCGAGGAGACGGCACATGTATTGTATACTCTCTGTGTTTGAGTGGTCTGCTTTGAGTAATGTCTATGTCTGTGCTGGTTTGATGTCATGCCAGGTCAGTGAAGATGCCTGAACTGTGTCACATGGTCTGACAGGTTGAGAAGTCATTTTGTTTCTGTTGCATAGTGATTTGTAACGTAGAGAAAAAATCTATGGAGAACAAGGATTTGGGCTGCACATCTTGAAATTTCATTCCTTTCCTGCCTGATGTTCTTAGTGCTATAAATGGAGGTTTTGCACAGTGTGGGTTGGATTGACTGCTGTTTCTAATGTGGGTATTTGATGTTTCTGTGCTCTGTGGTGTGAGGTTCAGTATTAAGACTGAGATTGACACTCGTGTGTAGGGCTGTGCTCGATTGAAGGAATTCGTAGTCGACTAACACTCATTCAATTGTATCGACTAAGCGATTAGTTGATTTAATCGACAGATCTGTAAATCTGAGTTTCTCCGCAAAGAGTCATGCAAAAGCACCACTTTAATTCTTGTGTTTACCAGAGATGTGCTCGTACGTTTCTTGGAAATAAGTCATTCAGCATGAAAAAAAGCATACAACATGACTAATCGACTAAAGAAATCTTAGTTGACTAAGACCAAAACGACCGATTAGTCGACTAATTGACTAAGAGGGGGCAGCCCTACTTGTGCGAGATATATATATATATATATATATATATATATATATATATATATATATATATATATATATATATATATATATATATATATATATATATATATATATATAAAATTGCAAGTGGCTTGCAAGAAGAGCCTTTTGACCAGCAAGCGAGGAACACAAGCCTCCTTTACACTTTTCCTCAATGATCTGCTCGGCCTCTGAAAGGCCTGGCCGTTGGGGTTTCCCACAATGCTTTTAGCCACAGGGAGACGTCCTCCCAGCATGAACAAGGAAGGAATGTGGCCTGAGTGTGGGAGCGACGGTCAGGATTGAGGGAGGGAGTCACGGACCAGAGAGCATGGTCAAGGGATGGGAGGAAAGAAGGGGTCTGCACAGAGGGCAGCAGAGTTTCTCTTAATCAAATGGAGTTTCTGTTTGGCTTTACATTTTAGCAACAAATCAGAGAAAGGAAGTGTCCTCCTATTAGAGGTCTACATGTTTTTCAAAAATTTGATCCTGAGGAAAACCTGCCTCAACCCTATGTGCATGAATTAATATTAAAAAAGGCACCCTATCTGGAAGGGATCTGAAAAGATTCAGACTTGGTCTGAACTAGACCTGAGGCTGATTAGGAACGTATCCTAAATGCGGTTGACCCAAACAGAGCCAAAAAAAAGAGACCACAGACAGTTGATTGGTGGTTTAGCATGCTGGGCCACCAATCAACGAGCAGCTGTAGTGGAGTGCCTTGGTAGCTGAGTGCACATGCCACACTACCGCAATGTCCTGGGTTCGATTCTAGCTTTGTGGCATGTCATTCCCCTCTCTCTGCCCCCATTTCCAGTCTTTGCCTCCACACATGCACACATCTTAAAAATAAAAACAGCTGTAGTCTGAAATTGATTTTTTTTTCTTGCCTCAAGAAACATTTTCTTCTGTAGTTTGACACACCACATAATCAGAGCTGATTGGAAATTTGCTAGGATCCATTTGTGTATATTGATTCATAGACCCAAGACCTGTACTGAGTATGACTTAATATAATCTGAACCTGGCTCAACTTGGGTCCAGGGTTGGGTCTCACTATTAGACCTGTGACGTACTCTGCTTACTACTGATCAATTACAGTCAGAAAACCCTAGTGCTTCATAGTTGTACAGTGAGGCAGACTCCTTGTCTACCTCTGTCTATCTGTAACTACTGTAGCCATGGCTTGCTGTGCTAACATTTGCAGGCCATAGAAGTGCGACCAGTTTGTGGGTTCAGAGTTCTAATGTTAAGTGACAGAGCATGATTTTATGTGCCTTTTTATAAAGAACAAATCTTGCTGCCTCAAGATTAGGGTTGGGTACCGAAACACGGTGCCAATAGGGCACCGGTTCCGACGTAAACGGTAGTAATGAGACAGAATAAAAACGAAAATTTCGGTTCCTCATTTCGTTTTTTTTTTTTTTCTTCAGAAGCATTGCTGCATGATATCGATTGATCGATTTAGGCACAATTTTAAAAGTATCGATTTAGCACCGGTATTGGAAAAAATCCAAACGATGCCCAACCCTACTCAAGATTGCACACATTGCATAGGCCTATATGTTTGTCTTCACAGGTCAGCTGCAGCTCTGCTCATGGTTTTTCATTTTTGCTTTGGCATTGCACACACATCCCAACTAGTGAAGGAGAGAATTAAAGAAGTAATTTCCAGTCAATTGCCTGAAATTGACCAACCAACCTTCTTGTATAAATTCTGTTAAGTGTATATTATGTTAATGCTTTTGCAAAGTCCAAAAGTTGCAATATACACTTTACTGTTCAGTTTTTATGTTTAATACTTAAGGTAAATGAGGTGTTAACCTTGTATTCTTTACCATTACATTTTTGTCCGCAATAATGGTACCTTAAGTCTTTGATACTGGCACGCCCCTAATTTGCAGTCACGCTTGTTTTGTTAGAGAAATAATGGCAAATTTTTGCCTGTTAGCTAGTCTCTTTGTCATGTATTGAGTAGATAGGTGAAAGGGACTGTGTGTAAGCAAGACACATCCACTTAGCCAGAGCTCCAGAGACGCAGGGCAGATGGACAGAGATGGAAGTGCAGGCTGAAGTGTGTGAGACGGAGATCAGAGCAGGCCGGAGTGCTGATTGCCAGTCCTGCTGCTGGAGCTGGCCGCCACACATGGCACTGTGCCCAGCCTATGCCAGCAGATGTGTCACTAGTGAATCAGCTGTGTGTATGTGTGTCTCAGACACCCACCCACACAACTGCGACTTGTGTAATAACCCCCATCTCCTCTTACGAGTTAATCTGTATCACACCCCTTCCCCATCCTCCTGCTTTCATTGCCACTTCCATCATTGTGATGGACACGGTGAGGCTTCTGTCACCACGAGATGACTTGACAAAATGTGACATTACACACATGTCGCCTCCCTGGGGATGGAGGGGCATCGTCTGCAGACCAGAGGAAAGGATGAACCGAGGATGGTGGAGCGAGAGTTGATGAACAAATGCACGACAGACAGGCCAGGGGAGAGGCAGCTAGTACTGGGGGTAACCGTGTGAGTGAGGGGGGAAGACTAAAACACACTCAGGTGAGCAGAAGAGAAAACATGGGTGTAGAGACAGATGGGGATATGTAGCTATTGTACATTGGAAGCAGTTATGTGTTAGGAGATTGCGGAAATGTTAATTTTTCATATTTGTGTGGCTTGGAGCTCAGTCCTGCTGTGTGAGAGCCCTTGTTCCTGTCATGGTAGATGCATTATGTCTAATGTTACATCTGTAGCGTCACAGCTCTATATTTAGTGACACTTAGCATTCCTAACATTCTTCCAAGCATGAGTCATATAGTGCGATCTGCAGGGTGTGGCATGTTGGATTAATGCTCTCAGGGAGCCACCTCAACAGGTGAGCATGCAGGTGTTTCCTCAGCCAGGGTACTGTGAGATGTCCAATAGATCTTTGCTTGGAAGTCTGCAGAAGTCTTGCTTTGTTTTAGTTTCTTTAAGTAGAGTTAATGCAGTTAGTTACTGCTTCACTAGCAGCCAGACAGGTATGTGTGAGAACTAGTTTTAGTAAGGAAACCGGTTATGTACAAGGAAGAACTGGGCTTTTGACTTGATTTCAGACAGCTGAATAAATATGGGATTGATATCATGATCCTCACATTAACCTTTCATATGTTTAGCAAAAAATAACGATGAAATTGTTACAAAAAGTAAAGTTTCAGCATTGGTTCAGGTTTAATGGTAATTAAGTTAAAGCTAGCAGCTGCCACAACAAATAAAAAAGTAAAGTTATTTTTATACAAATAAAGTTTAATTCATAAAAAAAAAAGCACCCGTTCTTAATTCAATACACTCTGGGTTTGTCAGTCTTTTTGTTGTTTGTGTTTGTTTGGGTTCAACCAGTCACTAATGTTTGCTAACTTCATGAGTCATTTCACTGACTTTATGTTTCTGCTCTCTAAAGGGTTGTGAAGAATTGCTACAAAGTTCTTGCACACCAGAATATGTTATAGACAGGTGCGTAGGATAAAAAGCCCCTGTGTGAAAGAACCTCAAACATCCGGCACACCGGCGATCAATTGTACTTATTTTATTAATGATGTTTCAGTCTTTAGACTCTTGTCAGGTAAAATGCATGACGCATACGGGAAGTAAACGCACAGCGTAGTACCTCGTGGGAAGACTTGACTGTCTTCTGCTTTTGATCTCGTTACACTTGCTCTCAAGACACTGATTACGGCATTAAAGCAATATCTTCTGAGAATTTTTGGAAAAGTGCAAAATTTGAATGTGCCATTATCCCATCATTACTACCTGTGGCTGCTTTTCAACAAACGTTTTTTTTTTTTTTTCGACATTTAAATGCATCTTCAGAAAGGAATTTAAGGCACAGTTTGATCAATTGAGCATCAGACCTATACATCCTCTTTTTTTAATTGGGGTTTTGTTGCAACATTTTGACTTGAGACTTAATATATGGTCATTTGATGAATATTCGGTGCATGTAAGTTGTGCCCTTGTGTAAAGAGATGGAATGGCATTTTGAGAGAGGTGGCTGCTGCTTCTTCTGACTGCACGGCTCCTCGCTGTTGGCTGTGCGTGTTTGTATAATCTTGCTGAAAACTGTGAGGAGAGGTGGAAATAATGTGTCTGATATTGGCCTAAACAAATAATGGGCAAACGAAATTCTTGAGATGGAGGCCGAGCAGACGTAGAGAGCATAGGGGAGGTAGAGAGTAAGAAAGAGAGAGCAATACTCCATTGTGACTGAACTGCAAAATGGGATTTGCATAAATAAGGCTGAAACATCAGCAGGCCCCTTTTACAGCCAACAGCAGGGTGCGTGCGTGCGTGCGTGTGTGTGTGTACCCCATCTTTTTAAAATGTCTTTGTAGTATTGTTGCGTTAAAAATATAAGCCTGTGGGTTAGCATCAAGGTTCCCCCCCCCCCCCCCCCCCCCCCTCATACCAGTGTGTAACAGGTATAAAACCTCCCATCTCCCCATCAGAGGAATTTGGGTGACGTAGCAGGGAAGGTTTGCTCTCTACACTGCGCTGACTGTTACATAAGCATGAAATGAAATGCTCCCTTTTAGTGCCACCCGCATTGGAAAACCCAAATCTAATTGAATTGAATTATTTTCTGCCCTCTTTTCATGTGGAACCTCGTATTTATATCAGAGGCAAGAAGCTCATTTTTAGAGCCTCATTAGACTGTTTCCCCATTAACATGCATGCACTGCAGCTCCCAGTGTGTGCTGTGATAGACAGTTCAGCATCTTTACTGGAAATGGAGAAAGAGAAATCTCTGTGATTAACGTGTGTGTGTGTGTGTGTGTGTGTGTGTGTGTGTGCAAGTGGTGGGCTGCAGTGTGCACTCCTGATGTGTATGTGTCATTGCGTTCCTTATGACAGATATGTCAGCAAGTTCCCCAATTAGTGTCTCGTTAGCGTGCGATTGGAGGGAACAGGTGATTGACAGGTCCTGCAGTTTGCATCTATATGTGTGTACATACTCACATTATACACATTTGTGTATGATTGGGGTTTAGATAACAACTCCTTGAGGGCATATGTCCTAGTTGAGGCTGAATGAGGTAGGAGGCCGGTTCTTTGATATAGTACAATTTAGATCTCCTTTAGCAATCTGAACCCAGTTTCCAATGGACTTCAACGGGCTGCCATTTATATTGATGAATATCTTTTCTTGTAAAATGTCTGGTGTAATTGGTAACACCAGTGTTGTCACTTGTTTATTAACCTGTGGGAACATTTCCTCACCGTGGCATGCCTTCTCCCCCTACGCCTTTCTGATGTTATAAACAGGGGATTGCGTCCGATAATTTTTGCAAATGGCTGAAATAAAATCCAACAATCACGGCCACTTTACGGAACGATTGGCCAGGTGTAGGCAGCTTGGAAAGTTAGCAGGATTTCTCTCTCAACCTCTCTGTTTGAATTCTTCACACAACTACTGTCAATTTTTGACTTGAATGTCGTTGTGGAAAGTCTGGACAAATGAATGTGTGCCATTCAATCCCCACTTGTCAAATGTGTCTTGTTGGGAGTTTTGTCCACACTGTCCATTTTTGCCTTCCAGTTTTTGGCATAAAGCATACAATCCTGAATGTTATTATTGACAGTGTTTTGGTTCAGAGCGGCTGTGTGGCAGGTCTTTTCCACTGTGACTTACGCAAGTCAGTGTATCACTTTAATGAGCAAATTACAGTCAACAGCAAAATCAAACTGCATCTCTGTTTTTGCCACTTTCTTGTCCTCCCTCACACATAGTCTTTCTTCCCTTTTATCAAAAGTCTGCTCTAACAAACCCCAACTCTAGCAACAAGTACTGATTTGACCCTAGTAGAAAATGTCTGTTCTGCTGATAGTGTGAAATTATTTAGACACATTTAAACTGTGAACATTTATACCAGGTCAATAGTTTGAGCCAAAGCCCTTTCGTGAAAGTTCTGTTGATTTCTGTGTGCTGCACATCACTGCTGCAGAATTACTTATTTATGATTGTGTGTTGCCCATGTTGTGTCGCAAAATAGAAACCTGTCATTTCACCAGAATAGAGGTCTTTCAAGCAGTTCTGTTGTAAATAAATATGGAGTCCAATCACAAGTTCAGCAATCAGTCATCCCGTTGCTTCTTTGAAGAGCCCCCACTCCTATGTCAGTGTTTTTTTTTTTTTTTTTTTTTATATTTGGAGGTTAGTTTTTTCAGTGTAATTTGGATACACAAGGCTCCTCTGTGCTTCCCCCTCTCTGTCCCTGTGGAGAACCCAGCCTCTGCTCGTGTGCAGTAGTAATCTGGGCCCTGATAGTTGTAAATCACTTCTCCTGTCAACCAGTGAGAGAGGAGTGTTGCTGCTGTAGCAGGAGTCTGCATATTTGTCTGGTCCCCCCCCACCCCCCAAAACACTCCACCTCCTTCTCCCCAGGGGAACTCTGGAGCCAGTTACAATGTTGAGTGTTTTTGGAAGAGCTCCTAAATATTTTCAGGATGACAATGTAATCTGACTGACTTGGCTGCTCTCTTGAACAGGATTCTCATGCAATTCTCATGCTCAACACACACATACAGAAACACACAGTGGTTAATTTGCTCAACAAAACTACCTCTCCCACTCCGGCACCACACTTCATTGTTTGCTATGGTTACAATTTAGTGCTGGTATTTATAAAATTGATAAAACGTGATACCTTACATCACAGGCAGACGCCACCTGCAGAACGCTTTACAGCAGCGGGGGGGCTCCGGTACACTTTTTCTTGCTTCTAGCATTACATCCAACGTTACATGATTGTTGTATACCAAACTAACTTTTATTCACTTTCCTGGAGCACGAGCAGATAGCATTCAGGAACATCGCAACTATTGTGTAAGTTTGCAACCTTTACCACTTGCAACTTTTTACGTGAATACCACCGTTTAAAAAAAGCTAATCATACGCCTATTACCAGGGTACCTGTAACGTTACGTCTAGAACGTATATCTCACTCACAAAAAACTATATATTTATTACAGCCAATAGATTACTACAATCACAATAAAGTTCTCGACGGGGGAACAAACTTCGACACAACACCGAATACTTATAATATATAATATATTTAACAGTCTTTCCCCTAGGTTGAATGCAGCTACTTTTCAAAAATGTTGACGACACTGTACAGTATCGGGGGGGAGGTTCAACAGCTTTGACTTTGACTGTTTTGCATTACCCGATCACTGGATATAACGTTAACACCCAAACTTTTCGTCGCTTTCCCAGAGCAACAGTGGATTGCTTACATGGACATCGTACGAGAGACGAGACTAGACAACGCCGGCGTCATTAAACTGTGGTGATATCATGCAATATCGTTGACGAAAAAGAAAACGCTACAATATTTTCTCTCTCTCTCTCTCTCTCTGAATGCACAAACAAAAACAGTCCGGAGCTGAGTGAGATTGTCTCTGTAGGCTACTCGCTCCGTTTCTGGTGGTTGATTAACGCAGATATGTGCTGATTAGCTCTCATAGCGGGCCGGGTGGGTAGCGCACTGCCATGAGTCCATGAGGCAAATGTCTAATTACTCCACATTTTAATTGTGATATTTTGTGACTAAATTCTGAATCTGCCACATTCTCTGTCAGGGAAATATAGTAGCACAATGTCTTCCTCTGATGTAGACGTAGCCTACACTGCAAGTCAGCAGTAGGCTATACAGTGGAGTTGCATGTTAAGAGGTTTGGGGTCTTTCTGTAAGTAATTTTGGGGTACAATTTGGTTTTGGAGAATTCTACAACCAGCAGTACCACAGGCCAAGCAATCGGCCCGTTCCAAACAGGCACATTTTCAACGGGCACTGTACTAGTAGTATCAAAGACTTACCTGACTGATGTTGGATTTTGTTTTTGTTTTTAGGCCAATACCATTATTGATATTTATTCAGGTTAAAACTGATGATATATGAGCTAATAGTCTGTTTTTTTTTCTTTTTTTTTTAATAAGGATTCCTTGATTTAATTTTTTTTGAAGAAAAAACTGTTGTGCTCTTCATTGAACCCAAACGCATATTCATATATACTGTGGAAATAACATTAGAAGTGGTTCTTCTGTTCTATTGAAGTGTCCCAGTAATTCATGTTATGATTAACACCTGTGCTTTCGCTATTGCAACTTGTCAAAATGCGATTCCATTCCCGCTGACATGAATTAAAGCTGACCAAAGCCACTGTGAAAGAGAAAATGAACAACTTTAAACAACCACCTTTCAAGCCGACACAAGTGTATTGATACTATAAAGATTTTGGGAGGAGTGTCACTTAAAGTTGGTTCAGACTGTGGTCCTCTTTCCCAGTTTTGTTGACCGTTCTTTTTCCTCTTTTCTCTCTCAACAGTGTGCCCAAGGGCCGTTGAAAGCCCCCTTGGGGGAGTTTCATAAATACGAAGTGAACAAGAAAAGACTCCTGGACTATTGTTATTGTTTTTACACACTTTCTCTCTCACACACACACACACACACACACACACACACACACACACACATACATACATACACATACACATACACATACACACGTGCGCACACACACTCATACAGACAAGGACATAGAGAGAATGTTGGAGGTCCAAGAGGAGAGGCCAGCGGCGGCAGGTACAGCAGCGACACATTTCAATAAGAAGGAGCGAGGGAAGAAAGAGCGAGAGGAGACCAAGGACGGTCGGGGAAACCTCTCAAACATCGGGAATCCTGTTCCTGGCTCCAGGAACGTGCGCACAAAAGCGGCGCTCACACACACCGGCAGTCCTCACCAGCTCATCACTTCCCCCTGTTCTGTAGTCCTGGGAGCCCCATCAATGCACTCCAATAGGCTAAAGAACTCCCCGTCCACCAACACGCAGAGGTGAGTGGACTCACACTGACCACCTGTGGGTGTAGTACTGTGATGCAGCTGTGATGGTAATAATAAGCAAGCACCGGTTTGTGTGTTTTATAAGCGTGTGAGATCCTGATGATTGTTTTAACAGCCTAATCAGCCAAACGCTGGTCTAAATGTTAATTAAAATTATGCATTTAATCCAGACTTTTCTATGAACAGCAGCACAACTGCACCGCAAGCAGAAGTACACTTTCAACTGCACCATGTTAAACAGATGGTTTTATGGCTGCAAAGCATTGTAGTCATCAGTGACATTAAATCAAGTTTTTATCCTAGGCATTGTTTTTGTGTACTACTAACAGCTGATGAATGAAATGCGCTCATCAATAACATATTTAACAGGCTTTACTGAGAAAGCACAAGCTTCTGTCCAGTACATAAACCTGTTTCAAGTAATTAAAAAAATCATCTCACATTATCAAAAATAAATAAACATTAGCTGTCAATGTTTTTTAACAGTTGGGAAGAGAGAAGAAACACAAACACTCAACCCTCTGTTCGAAATAGAATGAAGTGAAAAAAACGGTCTTGCTGTAAAAACAGAAACACTGAGGCTACTTGTAATGTATGGAGCCATTTTCTGTTAAATAAATAAATAAATAAATAAATAGATTGATAGATAGATAGCATGTATGTTGTGCCGTTCAGCCAAGGACAGATGCCAAGTTAAGCAGTCTTTTGGCTGATATGATTGGTTGCAGAGTGATTAGTGCATCCATTATCCCAGTGTTTGATATGTTGTGAAATTCTCATATCTTGCCAGTTGCAAGGTGCATAATTTGCTGAGTTTTGAATTTTTAAAAAAGCTGATCAGGAGCAAGTCTAGATAAAACTACAGCCAAAGCCCTATAGTAGCAGTTCTTCTGTTATACTTATTAATCCCTTTGGGGAAATGTGACCCATCCCAACTATTTAAGTAAAGTGAACAATAATTTCAAAAGCCAGTGGCATACTCAGTGGCTAAAGGCTTTATATTACCTAACATGCACGTTTTTTGATGTCTGGAGGCGATTAGACCTGGAGAAAACACATGTACATTTGAGGAGAACATGCAATCTCCACACACAAAAGTCTAATGCTCAGACCTTATTGTTTTAAAGGCGCTGACACACCAGCCCGATTATCGGCTGTTGGACAGTCTGGCGAGGTCAGTGACTCAAGTCTATTCGGTGTGTTCCGTGCCGTCGTCAGTCGGAGGAGCCGTCGGCGTTCATTTGGGCCAATTTGACTTGTTGAATCGGCCAGTGGGCAGTCAGACTCAATGACCAATCTGATTGGTGGAGTGCTAACCCGGAAATGACTAGCGGGATGAACATGACGAACGCCTCTCAAAATCTGACGAAAATCTTTTAAACTGACCTTTGTCGATCTGAAATGAAGACAGATTCAGCAACCGCATGGCCTATTTCTCTCTTAAAATGTTTTCAGAAACACGTTTCGGTGAACTATTTTTGTAAAATACGAGATTGTATTCTGAACGAGCCACCATTAAGGTCAGTTTTGAAATTCGGGAGAAGTCCAATCAGCTGCCGGTTTTTAATTTTTTTTTGGCCGACAATACAGATTAGCGCCGCCTGCTGTTATGGAGACGTATTATGTCTCGCAAACGCGCAGAACGTACGCTCATGTCGGCGTCTCTTCGGTGTGTTCCGAGGCACTTTTTTGACCAACTCGGGGAGGCAGTCAGTCAGTCCGACTGCCTTTTCTGCCGACGGTCAGCCGTCAGGTTGGTGTGTCAGAGCCTTAAGGTGTCAGTGGTAGCTATTGTGCAGCCATGGCAATTCGTTACCAAACATGTGATCTGTAGTAAACACTGAGTCTTGATGGATACAAACCTGAGTATGTCACTGTGGACTTACCTGTGTTGTTTAGAGAGCAAGTGTATTTCGTGTGTAATGCAGTTCTGAGATCAGCTCTTCCGCTCCATTCTTTTACCTGAAAGGTCTTGATGCATGATCCAGAGCTGTTCTAGGGTCAGGGAGTACACAGAAGTTGGAAGTTTTCCCTGCTGACTCATGGTTCTGGAGCTTCTGGAAACAGCTGTCTGGACTGCCAAAATTCGGGCTTTTCCTTTTTTTTTACTTGCTGTGTGTCTGTGTGAATGTACATGCTAGGCTGCGGCTTTGCTTTTTGGACATGTTGGCATTTGTTTTGTGCTACTTGTACAAGTGTGTGTGTGCGTGCATGGGGGAGAGAGTGAGAGAGAGAGACGGAGATTAGGGTGTGGTAAGGGAGTTTTCTGCCAATTGTCCTGCTTGCCTGAACTGCTCTCATAACTAGTAAGCAGCAGTCGTTTGTAGATGGCCTGTGTATGATCTGTTCCTTCGGGTTTAACTGTGCATGAGGAATTCCTAATACCAATAACCTAATATTGAGTTCATAGACAACCATACCAGAACCCATAATTACATTATGTTTAACAGTTGCAAAGGGAAAAAAAGAACAATCTCATTTCACTATTGGTCTTCTCTCTATTAATTATGCCTGTGATCTTTTTCTCTCTCCTCTGTCTGTCAGCCCTAAACCTAAGACGGAGGCCATGGTACGCTCACCTCCCGTCACGTCCCCCTCTACTGCCACCCAGATAGACTCTAAAATGCCCAATCAGGGTAAACCAGGGAGCACTGGAAGCCAATCACAGCCCTCACCCTGCGACCCCAAGACCCTGGGCTCCAAAGGGGCTCAGAATGTGGCAGGGGGCATGGGGCTGAAGAATGGCCAGGGTCTCACCTCTGGCCCAAGCTCCAAGGTTAAAGTCAAAAGGGAGAGAAGCACCTCAGTTGAGTCGTTTGAACAGCCTGAGATTGGCACACCCACTAGTGAGGAAAAAGGTAAGAACCACAGTAGCCAGTACTCATTATTATCCGACCATCTAATATCCAGCAGAAAGCTGGGATCAGAAATTTAGAAATGGTTCTTGTGAACTATAGCCACCGTATCGAGGAAAAAATCGATACACCATAGTATTGTGATATTTTCCGTGGCAATAGTGTATCGATAAACAGACGCCATGTATTGATCTTTTATTATATATATGTTGGTCACTTTGTCTGCTTGACAATCCCATTTTGCAGCAATAAAAGTGAAGTGAGATGAACAAACAGAGAAATTTATCTTTTTAGATGAAACCGATGTTGACAAAGTTTCCTTTTGGAGACATATGAAATTGGGAAAAAATTTGAAGTTGGAAAAAAAGTAATAAATTGCAGTATATCACAGAATATTGCAATATGTTTAAAATCGCAATAATATCGTATCGTGACACAAGTATCGTGATGATATCGTATCGTGAGGCCTCTGGTGATTCCCATCCCTACAGTCAGTCAGTTTAAATCTCTGAGACTTAGAAGTCAGAACTTAAAGTTATTTTAAATGTTTTTTATTCTCACCAGAATAATTACATAGTTGAACTAAGGTAGGTGGGCAAGGTTAATCATTTTCTTGATGTTTTTAGGAGTTGTTAGTAGCTGGGCTTTCAAACTTTGTTACCAAACCTACATCTGTGGTTACATCTGCTTTGAACTGTTCAGGATAGAGAGAATACCCACAGTGCTTAAACAGTGTCATGTCTGCAGTGCTTCAGTTGTGTTATTGCTATGCATCTGGTAATACTATACATATAATTTCATGTAGAGACAGTTTATCAGATCTATTCAGCACTGATTTAGGGGGAAATGGGACAAATTCTTCCTAATTATAGCCCTTAGTTGGTTTGTTGTGTTCCTTTTATCCTGTACCACTGCATTACTTTATTAAAAGTCCTGTACATGTAGTTATTTTCTCTTCGTCTAGAGAAGGCAACAGTTGGATATCTCATCAACAAAAATAATATACTTGTATACTTGAAGTCCCTTGTTGTCATTCGCACAGATAAACCAAAGCCAACTTGTGTGTGTGTGTGTGTGCAGACAGCAGCAGGGTAAAGAGGATGTGTGTAGCAGAGAGGAGGCAGCCGTACAGTGGAGCTGACTGGTGTTCTGGAGGAGAAAGTGACGAAGATGACAAAGGATTCTTCAGTAAGTGTGTTAACGTGTGCATCCAAGCATGCATAGCATTCCCTCTGCTGATCAGCTAGACTTATGACAGCTCCTTAGTAGAACTACATTACCCATAGGCCTGTGCTGGTCATAAAGTCATGGTCTTTCCTATTGTCTCCTTGTAGACTGTAACTCCAGTGACGTGAAGCCCCAGGACTCCGTCACACATTCTACCTCCAATGCCGGACTCAGTCGCTCCTCCACACCCTCCCACAATACACTGGGAGGCCAGGGTTCCACAACAGAACCTGCTAGTGGCCAGAAACCAGGCACAAAACTTGTTTATGTCTTCACCACAGAGATGGCCAACAAGTAAGGAAGCTGAGAGTTTACATTTGTATTTGTCGCGGCTAGTATTTTCCATACAATTGTAACTCAGAAACGGCCCTCTCTAGCCATAATTTGCCATTCAAAACCTCAATGTCTTTATTGACCATATTGCACGTCTAGTGTTTGCACTGTAGTTATTAGTTTTTACAAGTTTATCTCTACAAATTTGGGATATTAATGTGTTAGACAGGCTAATTAAATCATCATCTCAGTACTTAAACCCTTTTTCTACATAAGCAAAACATACACCCACAGTGAAACCCTTTGTGGAATTGCAGTTCAAAATTAAATGGAATTACTAACGATGTCAATTGCCTGAAGTATATCTCTGTACCCCTGTCATCAGTGGTTGTTGTTTGTTTGTGTGTATGGCACTAAGATACTTTCTTCCCACCCCTTTTCTTCCTTCCCCCAACATTCCAAGTTATAGCCTAAATCCATTTTGTGTATCTGCACAAGCATGTGTGTTTCTCAGTGGGAGCATACACTTAGATTAACACTCTGTTGGGAATTAGAGATCAAAGATGTGGATGCTCAGTGGAAGGTGTGTGTGTGTGTGTGTGTGTGTGTGTGTGTGTGTGTGTGTGTGTGTGTGTGTGTGTGTGTGTGTGTGTGTGTGTGTGTGTGTGTGTGTGTGTGTGTGTGTGTGTGTGTGTGTGTGTGTGTGTGTGTGTGTGTGTGTGTGTGTGTGTGTGTGTGTGTGTGTGTGTGTGTGTGATAGTTAGCTTAGTCTGTTGACCTTGGTTTTACCTTCATGGTCCCATCTAGTACTCATTCATCTGGCTCACCGTCTCCCAGATGGATGGATGGACACACACACAAATGTATTGTGTCTGATGACTGATATCCGACTGTCTGCCTTCTTGTCCTTAGGGCAGCTGATGCAGTTCTAACTGGTCATACAGAAAACATCATTGCCTTCCACATGAAAAACATCTCCAACAGCAAGGACAAAGCTCACCTCCTCCTGGTAAAGATACACACAGGAACTTTATAACGCACACATATATGCTTTCATACACCAACATATTGCACAAAAGTGAAATAACGTAATCCTATTTCTGTCACTCTCTGTTAAAGAACAATGCAGCAAGCGCCCTCCGAAATGACGCCAAGCCTCCCCAGCAACCCCCGTCCCATGCCCAAGATCAGAGCCACCAGCCTGGATCCAAACCGTCCTTACCTGGCATGGCAGAGCCGGCCCCACCCCAGCCAAACCAAGGGAGCCAATCAGGTGTTCTTCCGCAGGAAGGGTCATCTTCTGCAGGCATGGAATCCAAAAATCTTCCCAGCAGTAGTCCCAGTAACGCTACAGCTCCAGTTGACCAGGCCCCCGTCACCCAACCTGAGGCAGGCCTCAACCCTCCAACAGCAGGTGAAGGAGGGCAGGTTGGAGGCTCTGGTGGAGCGGGTCTGACACCCCAGCAGCAGCAACAACAGCAGCAGCTGGCCCAGGAGCTGTTGAACATGGAGGCCAACACAGAGGGTCTGTCCCAAGAACAGTTGGAGCATCGCCAGCGCTCCCTGCAGACATTACGAGATATTCAGCGCATGCTTTTCCCTGATGACCGTGATGCCCCAGCAGCTGGGCCCCCACCGTCCCATGGCGGTCCCCATGATGGAGGCCCTGATGGTGCACCCCGTAGGTCTGAGCAAGGCCCCCTACAAGCTATGATGGCGCAGTCTCAGAGCCTCGGACCACCAGGTGGGCCAGGAGGACCTCGTCCACAAGGTCCACCCTTTGGCCCACCCCATGGTCCACCCCATGGTCCCAGGGATATGCCCCCGTTTCCACAAGATGAAATGGGTGCACACATGGGGGGTCCAGGGGGCTGTGGAGATGGAGATCAGATGACGCCAGAACAGGTGGCTTGGCTGAAGCTACAGCAGGAGTTTTATGAAGAGAAAAGGAAGAAGCAAGAAATGCAACACCGGCCACTTCCTCCAGACATGATGATGCACCCCCATGGTCCACGTGGCATGATGCGAGGCCCCCCGCCTCCCTACCAGATGGGCCCAGGAGAGATGTGGGGAGGACCAGGTGGTCCACCAGAGCACTACCAGGAGCGCATGAGTATGGGCCCTGGCCCCAGGGGTATGCCCCCACATATGCAGAGGATGCCTGGCTTCTCTGGTATGATGAATCCTGAGATGGAGGGACCTCCAAGGCCTGGAATGGGCTGGCCTGACGACATGCCTCCCCGGATGGGAGATGCACGAGGATTCCCCGGAGGACCTGGGGGAATGTTTGCTGGTCCAGGGGGTCGTGGTGAGCGTTTCCCAAATCCTCAGTCAGTCCAAGAGGCAATGTTCCACCAAGGTATGGGTGGAGAGAAGGGCATTCCTCCAGGGATGATGATGGACATGCAAAGGATGATGGGACACCAAAGAGGTGGAATGGAACCTGGTAATGGCATGGTCATGTTTCCCAGAATGCCCGGTGATGGTCCTATGAGTCCATCCTCTAGGCTCCAGGGAATGGGGGGGAGGGAAATGGGGCCTGAGTTTGGCATGGGGCCTGGCCCTGGGCCAGGACCTCATATGCACCCTGCCAAGCTACGAGATCCCTCCATGAATATGAGTCCTGACGAGATCATGAGAATGAGAGGAGGTGGCGGACCTCCAATGGAGAACATGGGTCCACAAGGCCGGCCCATGCAGGGCCCTCCCTTCCCTGAGCAGACGCAGCCAGGAGACTTTCCTATGGGGCCTGGGCGACCCTTCCCAGGGGGTCCTGGAGGAATGAGGGGTCCACATGTAGACCAAGCCTTTGGCCCAGAGCACAGATCTACACCAACAGGAGGTAATGGCCGTATTAACCACCTCCCCCCTGCTGGTGGCCCTTCACAAGGTCAGAGGGGCCGCAAGCCAGCAGACCTAAATGTCCAAGCAGGAGGGGGGAACTCTCCCAGTATCAACCCACTTAAGTCCCCTCCTCTGAGGCAAGTGCAGTCCCCCATGATGGGCTCTCCCTCTGGAAATCTTAAATCCCCTCAGACACCGTCCCAGCTGGCTGGCATGCTTACTGGTCCCACAGGCCCCAGTGCCCCTCCACCTCCTCAAGCCTCAGCACCAATGAAATCCCCCCACTCCATGATGGGATCAGCTGGTGCCTCGCCTGTTCATATGAGGTCTCCTTCTCTTCCTAACCCCTCTCCAGGATGGGCATCCTCACCAAAACCACCCATGCAGAGTCCTGGAGTACCACCTCAGGGTGGCAAGCCTCCCCTTAGCATCACCTCGCCAAACATGATGGGAAGCATGGAGCAAGGTATAACTGTCTCTTTCTTCCATTTTCTGTGTTCAGCTGCACCTCTGTCCCTTCTTATCCTTTCAATATTTAACCTATTTGTGCCCTCAACTGAAATTTTGAAATTCCTTTTGGAATACACACAAATCGGAAGAATAGAAATTTCGAACCGTTTGGCTAGTAGTATGATAAGAAAATGGCTGTATATCGCAAAATACACGGAGCACAATCAAATATTTGGTATCTATGAACTCATACTTGAATACAAAACATAAAATATATGCACACACATACAGTATAATAGAAACATTTCATATGAAAGACCTTTTAATAAAAACGTTAGCATTTTTCCAAATCTTTAAAAAACACAGACTTTGACTATTGATAAAAGTGTTTTATTTTTTATTTTAATTTTAAAATCTTTTATGTGATCTAAAAAAAATTCATATGTGCCCAAATATTGTCCCTACCAGATTTCAAGACTTTTTTTTTTTTTTTTTTTTTTTTTTTCCCCCCCCAGTGCATCTTTATTAATTACATTCAGTTATCAGGATGTCTTTTGTAAATGGTTTGGTGTTGAATTTGATTTGTATTGCATTTTAGTCATTTATCTCAGTGATTGTTAATATCACATGTAAAATATCTGCCCCCTATTAGTCTAAAAAAACATAATAATAATATACACGTCGATGTTATTTATCAAGTGCATCTCTCACTTATTCAAGTTAACACATCTGTATGAGGGGATGGGGTTGGGTGGGTTATGGTCCAGTGGCTCCCTCTTGTGGCCACAGCATTTAGATCTCACTGAGCCTTAAGTGGCACACACTATTGCTACATATCATCACAGATAAAAACAATCTGCCTGAGAAGGAAAAGTCCCAACTGCTAAGATTTATCATCTCTTTGTCATCTTCTCTCTTTGTCATCATGCCGTCCTCTAGGTGGTAACGGCCCTCCCTCAGCCCCTCCTTCATCAGGGGCTCCATCTGGCTCCATGTCCCTCCCAGGCAACGTCCCGTCTGGCAGTCCGTACAACATACCCCCTGAGCCAACTCTATCCCAGAACCCTCTCTCCATCATGATGTCACGCATGTCCAAGTTTGCAATGCCCAGCTCCACCCCACTCTACCATGATGCCATAAAGACTGTTGCCAGCTCTGATGACGACTCACCCCCGGCTCGCTCCCCTAACCTGCCGTCAGTGAACAATGGTAAGATATCTAATATTTCTTTTGTTTTGTAATTTAGTTTATTTCAATTACACCCACCTTGGGTCATATTTATATTAATACACATTAGAGCTGCTTCCCGAGTGCATGTACTGAATACATAATCACTTCTTTTTGGCTTGCATATACAGGCATGGCAATGAATCACCAAGGCAATCCACGTATGATGGGACCCGGAAACGCTGGACCAATGTCTGCCCTCAGCCCTCTGGGTATGAATCCAATGGGATCCCAGCCCCTCTCCCATGGTATGCCCCCACAGATGCCTTCTCCCAATACCCCTAACATGGGCCCAGGCATGATGCCTCATGGCATGATGATACCACCAAATCCCCAAGACCCTGGTATGGGAAACCCCCAAATGATGCCCCAGGGACGCATGGGTTATCCTCACCGAAGCCAGCCGTACCCCCTCACCCAGTCCCCTTCCCAGCAGGGCCCTTTCTCCCCGCACAACGGTCCTGGTCCCCAAGGTTTCCCTGGCCATCCCATGGGCTTCCAGGGAGAAGGAGGACCTATGGGAGGACGGATGGGGAACATGCCTCATGGAGGAGGGGGTGATGGGGGTATGTGCAAGCCCAATACCCCAGGAGGGCCAGAGTTTAACAACATGCAAGGTGGATTCAGTGATGCAGACCTTCATGAGGTGATGCGACCGGGAGCATCTGGCATTCCTGAGTTTGACCTCTCCAGGATAATCCCATCAGAAAAGCCCAGCCAGACTCTGTCTTACTTCCCCCGAGGTGGGGGAGACAACCCTGGAGGAAAACCACCACACCCCTCTGGCTTCCCCATGCAGGGCATGATGGGCGATGGACCACCGAGGATGGGGATGTCCATGCACGGGATGGGGGGGATGCCAGGGGGGCCTGGCGGGGGAATGGGCCCCCAAGACATGCCTATGGGCAACCCTGGGCACAACTCTATGCGGCCACCAGGATTCATGGGCCAAGGCATGATGGGCCCCCAGCACCGGATGATGTCTCCTGGGGGTCCGGGAGGGATGATGCAGGGGAGACAAATGGCTCACCCAGGCCCTGGTGGCTCACCTAATATGATGATGTCACTGCAGGGCATGGGCGGCCCCCCACAGCAGACAATGATGATGGGGGGTCAGATGAGGCCACGTGACATGGACATGGGGTTCAGTCCGGGCCCTGGAATGTTCTAATCCAACAGAAACCTTGTATGTAGAATGCTCTTGGACAATACACAAGGATGGGGTAAAGGTGATGGTGTGTGGAGAATGTTCAGAAAACTCTGATGGACTCAAGCAAAGGACGTATAATACAAGAGAGGATGTACCCAGAAATGAACAGAATGGAGTTAACCAGTCACCTAGTAATGTCCTGTGGGAACTTTTCCAGTGGAGACTCGGACAGGCCCAGATTGGAGTACTTTTGCCACAAGAACATTTAATTTTGACTCATGAACTTCAGAATGTATGGGATTGTTGTGCATCAATTTCGCAAAACTGTTCTTGTGTTTTTTGAATATCTGACTATAAAGATGACTTTCAACATCAAAGAGGACTCAACCTAATTCAAAGTCAGCGTGGAGATGCTACAGTATATGTCTACTTTTTTCAACAAAAAAAACAAACAAATTTGTCATGAAAGTGGTATGGAACAAGAGAAAGGAATAAGAATTTGTGCTTTGTGAAGACTTTAGTGGAACTCCATCTTGTCTCTCGCTCCATTGTTTTGACTGTTTCTGTACAGTATATACGTGTGAGAGAGTGTGCGTGCTTGACAGACTGTATGTTTGTGTGGTATGTATGTATGTGTCTGTATGTATAGGCATTCTATCAGTGACCTCTCAACTCCTCTTACCCAACTTTAATTGGGGGGGAGGAATGCCCCCTAAAATACTGTACTGTTTACCATTGGTGGGCTATTCGAATTTTAGTCTATTTTAATTTCCTTTGTAACTCCAGTGTATAACAAACCAAACTATGACCTCATTAAGATAATAGTATTATTAAAAAAGCACAAACATGGACCGTCTGCAGAAAGCGTCTTTTTTCTCTATTTTTACCATTGAGAGCAACACATTGTGTGTGAGGATCCTGGCAGCTTTGCAGCACAATGATAATCCCCTGTCCATTTCAAGTTGTCGATGACATTTGATTTGGTGCTCCAAAACTTTCAGGACTCAACTTTCGCCAGCGTGACTAATACTGCTAGTACCCAGATGTGCTGTGTGTGTTCTTCTTGTTCCTGTTGTGTTCCTGTTTGTTTTGACTCTTGTTGACTCTGGGTAATAATCATTCCCACAGCAATAAATCTCCCCAATGGTCATCAGAATGGGACAAGCTGAATGCCACAGCAGGTATGCCAGGTATTATAGAACTAGAGCTAGGTAGATCTGGTTAAATTTTGTAAGGCAGGTGTGGTGTCCAGAGTGAGACACGCAGAAATGTAAACCCGTACTGCTTACCATCCAGTTGACTTCCTCTCTTTTCTCTATTGTATAAGCTTGTCATGTGTTTCTCCATTGGCTTTGGTGCAGAATAGCCTACCAGGGCTGTGGTGATGGACTACAAATAAAAGATATTGTTTTGGTATATACATGTTGTCTATGGAATGTGTGTGTGTGCATGTATGGGTCCACGTGTCTCTTGACTATTCACATTTAGTCAGTTATGTGGACCAGGTGGTGTCTTTGTCATTCTACACCTCAAACTAGAACATCTAGCACAAATGAACTAGAACAAAGAGAGCAAGTCATACAGAAAAGCAGCCATGGCAATTTGATATTTTATCAGGAGGTACTTAGTAAAAGCTACTTTAGAGGACACCACACTTCCAAAATAGATGCAAGCATGTTGATGCATTTGAACTCTAACAAACTAAGTTGTGCTTTACTAACCTGAATTTCACTTCGCTGGTAGGAATAGTACAGAGCCCCTTATGTTTCATTAGCCAAAGAAAAGAGACTTAACATTGATCAAAATCTTTATGCATGACTCAACCAATCCAAACCTTTATATTTTAAGCAGCAGGTCATGGGAAACTCCCGCTGTAATGTACAATTCCTGTTATGGTAACAGGTCTATATAATGGGCAGGAATACATTATACTTGGTCTGATGGTACCAACAAATCCCAACAAAAAGGCAACCTAATGTTTCACTCTTAATACTAATTATTCAATTTCAGCATATTCATAACATGGTTATGAAGACATTTACCTACACACTAATGTCCATAACACACAACTAATCCCCAACATAAGATACAGTACATGAACTGCTTAGCATTCCCCTAAGGAATAAAGTGATTAAATATGAAAGATTTGATTGTGAACACAACCAAATAGACAGAATAATTGCATCAGCAATCAGATACTGGCATTGGTGCCACATTGGTCAACCTTTAAAATATACAAAATATTCATACCCCTTGAACTTTTCCACATTTTGTCACGTTACAACCACAAACGTAAATGTATTTTATTGGGATTTTATGTGATAGACCAACACAAAGTGGCGCGTAATTGTGAAGTGGAAGGAAAATGACACATGGTTTTCATTTATTTTATTTTTTTTTTACAAATAAACTGAAAAGTGTGGCATGCAAAAGTATTCAGCCCTCCTGAGTCAATACTTTGTAGAACAACCTTTCACTGCAATTACAGCTACAAGTCTTTTGGGGTACGTATCTGCCAACTTTGCACATCTAGAGACTGAAATCTTTGCCCATTCTTTGCAAAATAGCTCAAGCTCAATCACACTGGATGGAAAGTGTCTGTAAACAGCAATTTTCAAGTCTTGCCAGAGATTCTCAATTGGATTTAGGTCTGGACTTTGACTGGGCCATTCTAACACATGAATATGCTTTGATCTAAATCATTCCATTGTTACTCTCGCTGTATGTTTAGGGTCATTGTCCTGCTGGAAGGTGAACCTCTGCCCCAGTCTCAAGTCTTTTGCAGACTAACAGGTTTTCTTCTAAGCTTGCCCTGTATTTGGCTCCATCTATCTTCCCATCAACTCTGACCAGCTTCCCTGTCCCTGCTGAAGAAAAGCATCCCCACAGCATGATGCTCCCACCACCATGTTTCATGTTGCGGATGGTGTGTTCAGGGTGATGTTCAGTGTTAGTTTTCTGCCAACATAGCGTTTTGCATTTAGGCCAAAAACTTCCAATTTTGGTCTCATCTGACCAGAGCACCTTCCTCCACGTTTGCCGTGTCCCCCACATGGCTTTTGGCAAACTGCAAACGGGACTTCTTATGGCTTTGTTTCAACAATGGCTTTCTTCTTGCCACTCTTCCATAAAGGCTTGATTTGTGGCGTGCACGACTAATAGATTCTCCCACATGAGCTGTGGATCTCTGCAGCTCCGGCAGAGTTACCATGGGGCTCTTGGCTGCTTCTCTGATCAATGCTCTCTTTGCCCGGCCCATCAGTTTAGGTGGACGGCCATGTCTTGGTAGGTTTGCAGTTGTGCCATGCGCTTTCCATTTTCGGATGGACTGAACAGTGCACCGTGAGACGTTCAAAGCTTGGGATATTTTTTTTTTTTTATAACCTAACCCTGCTTTAAACTTTTCCACAACTTTATTGCTGACCTGTCTGGTGTGTTCCTTGGGCTTCATGATGCCGTTTGTTCACTAATGTTCACTCTAACAAACCTCTGAGGCCTTCACAGAACGGCTGTATTTATACTGAGATTAGAATACACACAAGTGGACTCTATTTACTAATTAGGTGACTTCTGAAGGCAATTGGTTGCACTGGATTTTATTTAGGGGTATCAGAGTAAAGGGGGGCTGAATACTTTTGCACGCCACACTTTTCAGTTTTTTATTTGTAAAAAAAAAAAAAAAAATTGAAAGTCACGTATCATTTTCCTACCACTTCACAATTATGCGCTGCTTTGTGTTGGTCTATCACATAAAATCCCAATGAAATACATTTACATTTGTGGTTGTAACTTGACAAAATGTGGAAAAGTTCAAGGGGTATTAATACTTTTGCAAGCATCTGTCCAGCTATTTTAGCAAATTAATTAGACTGTATGACTTGAGAGGGGGCAGACTTTGTTGGTTTTAGTCTTTTGGGGGTTTGTTGACAAATTATTCTGCATTTAAACTTATCAATATACCATAACAATAAATCTACCTGATTGGAACATTTTACTGCCATGGATACATGGAAATCAGGAATTATGAAATTAAAAGTCTGAAAAAGGTGGCTGTAATCCAGGACTCCCAATAAAGTTTCCCCTGGTGATGGTAGCTGGATGGAGTGAGAACGGAGGATGTAAAAAAAAAAAAAGAAAAAAAAGAAAAAGAAAATGATGCATGGTAACTGTCGGAGTGTAATGCCATTGGTAGCACTGTGCTGAGCTGAGCTGTTCATGGTTCGGTCAAGCCCTCTGTGCGGTTACAAAGCGAGTGGTAGAGTTCAGAGCTCAGGGAGTATGCTGAGAGGACTTGTTTGAACTCCTCCAGCGGGCAGTAGACTCCACTACACCCTGGTATAAGTTGATCCTATAGAAAGACAAGCAACTTAGAGTCAAACACAAGGGGAGGAAAATGCAACAGCTTATCAATTAAACATAGACACATTCTCACCCCCTACCTCGCCTATGTATGACACTTTAACAAAGGACCTGTTGGTCTGCCGGTGTTGGTGCAGCTCCAGAGTGATATCGGCAGCATATGGTGGCCATCTCATGTCAAAAATCCCCAGAGACATCAGACAGGGTATCAAAGTAGTGTCATGTGCAGAGTACAAAAACAACTTCCTGTTTGAGAGAGGATTGTAACAGTAAACCATTTAAAAGACCAAACACAATCAAGTTTGTGCAACAAATGGGTGACCATCTAGAGATGTCCAACCTTTTTGGCTCTGATGAGCTGTCCCCTATTTTCTCCTCAATGTTGGCTAACAATGTCTGCAGGAGGGGTCCCACACACAGCTGCAAGTTCTCCCTGTCAGAAAAAGAGCAAAAATACTGAAAGGTGGCCTCTTAAACTCAAAACAAATGGTCTACATCAAATCGGAGATAGTCTACTATCTCTGCTGACTTTGTCGAATCTAACCTGTTGCTGGGTTCATACACATGGTAGATCATGTCCACAGCTCTCTGTTCCACTTTATTCCTCCAGGTGTCCAGCACTGATGGGCAGGGCAGGCCGTGCGTCTGTTAATGTGCAGAGACTTGACACAGTCAGTATCAGCTCTGCTGCTGAGCAATACAAACCTCAAAAAAGGAACTTACAACACCTTTTTCCAGAGCTGTCATTTTAATATGAGATCATGGTTTCCCATTTGTCCCTTCAGTTAGTTTCCAAAATAGTTTCTATTGTGGGCAACTTAACAGTAAAGAGGGTGTAGATTTTAAGCAGTGACAGTAAAACCTAGCAGTAGTTTTATTTTCTGTTTATGTGGATTTTAGATGTATTGACTCAGAAATGTGCTGATTTAATTTGTCTGCTAGTTTGAATTAGTTGTAACTGATTGATCCGAACACAATCAGCCCAATTGTTAGGTAGGGCTTCAGTATTTGGCTTTGGCTGGTGAGGGAATAAAAAATAATAATCAGCAAATACAGAAAAGGCCAAAAAAGTCGCCCCTTCATCTTATTTCAGATCTTGTGGTGGCCCCAGTGTGCACATTTACAGTAAAAGATGGTACTTTGAAAAAAATGCCCCTCTAAAGTCTGATATACTATTGAAAAAATGACTCTCAGTCGCTCATCCAGTAATGAATTTCTTTCACTGACTGAATTAGAAATGATTTTAAGATATCTTCAATTACGGCCATGCAACGTGGCATCATGTCTTTGGGTAAAAATACATGCCACTTTCCTGAAGCCAAGTGGCGTGTTATCTGTAGCATTTTGAGCTATCCACGTGTATGTCTGCGCTGTATACAGCGGATGCAAACATTGCGTTGTCGTGAGAACGTGCCGCGCTATTGCGAGAAAAACGTCACACGCGTGTAAAATAAAAACCCTAAAAGGTTGGGTTTAGGAAAAGAACATTGGGGAAGGCTTCATTCACACACGTGGGACGCGATCCCGGCTCTCCTGGGTGAAAGTCCTGTGTTTTACCCATCCTCCACCCCAACCAATCTCCCTCTGTGGACTTCCATCCTTTCATACTACGCGCTATGGCGATAATTCACACGGAACGTAGGTCAATGGAGGCCAAACGGCGTTGATAAACACGCTAAAAGGCGATTATGTGTCTTAATAACACGCCAAAATGGCGAATTGGCATGTCATACATACGCCACTTAATGAGATCAGTCTGCAACGTGGCATCATGAGTAAATATTGTCAATGTTTAGACTCAAACCATGCAGTTATTTTAGCTTGTTAACATCTCTAGAAACTTGATGAACTCTGTTGTGGAGTTTCATCTTACATAACTAGCAGCTTGCTGGGTTGCCGCTTCAAGCCAGGCCAAGTCTTCATAATAATAATCATATGTATTCTGATAGCTTGTGGTGAGACCTAATAAAAGTCATATGAATCATGATGCGGTGGTGTCACCTCTCTGGCAACCATGTCGTCCCTAATGAGGATGAAGTCAATGTGCTGGTGAGCAGCAATGCCCAACGCACTCTGGATGCTCTGCAGATCTGCTGCAATGTCTGGCAGCGTGGACGACTCTGCCCAGCGGTGGCTGCACAGAACACACACAGTGTCAGCCTCAAAACACAGACACACCACGACAACCTGTCAGAGGCATCTCAACTGTGCGAATCATTTTGCACAACACGTTATTCTAGATTCCAGTTTTGGGGAGCTAGTGCATAGGATGTTTGAGGCCTGGTATGGAAATATGCTCCACGTACCTGGCAAGGAGTTTGAGCAGCTTGCATCCATGGTAGTTAGGATACAGGATTTCAGATTCTGCCTCCGTTGTTAATATAGGCACAATTTCTTTGAGTAGGACACAAAATGATAAAAACAGATTTGATGAGATCCAGAATAAAACAAATAAACATCATGCACATGTGGATTTCTACCCTACCTTGTTTTTGCTCAAACAGCCCTGCTACCAGGCACTTGGCAGATTCAATGGTCCTTACAATGTTAGTGGATCGCACACTAAATATGGGGGGAAAAAAAGGTCATGGAAGGCAGCAAACTTCAAAATAATTAAGAATTTAGGCTGATACAGTATGTTTTGTAGTACGCTCATAACCAAAATGTATCAAAACTGCAGTGTGCAGGATGGTGTTTGTGTTCTTGCTACCCTTCACAATTTGCAACACTTACTAGACCTCGGCTGGGCTAAAGGTTGAGCTAAGGAAAGGAATCTCCTCAATGTATCTCTTCCTCAGCCTCTTGCCTAGCTCATACATCTGCTGCATGCCCACTGCGGTCAGCTGACCGGGGAACGTGCCACCCTGCCAAGTGACACAAACAGGATCAGCTTTTACTCACAGAAGTGGCCTAACAAACACAACCTGCGACGGCATGCAGGAATCCAGAGCGAATGTGGTTCAAGGATGGCAGTAGTCCTTATTGTCCGATTTAGCTTTCTATGCTAAATCCAGTGCAGTAAACCTTTTTTAGCAGAGCAGCACAGGAAACTATCTCTATGGACACACTGGCTGGCAAACATATACCACTGGGAAACTCTGCACACAGTTCAGTGGCATTACAGTGAGGAGTTGAATAAATGAATCTGCTTTACTGTCATCTATAAGGCTTTGTAATGAATCCTAGTGGCCACTAGAGGGAGAAAAGGCTTCTGAATCCACAAGGTGCTTCACATCTATGAAGGGCAAGAACATCCAAAAATACGTATAGTCTATAAAAAGTCTTTGATCCCAAATCAGTTGTGATTACACACAGGTGATGGTATTATATATAAAACAACAGGCCTTTACCACAGCAGCTATACACTTGTCAATTACTTGTCTTAGTAAAGCTTCACACATGCACTGCAAACCTGAAATGATCAATTAGCAAGCAACAAGTGAGCGGGTTGACGATGTTTTCTGTCTGCTGCACGCTCTACCCAGCGCCACCCCTAAATCAAACGGAATATTTCCAGTAAGTGAGAATGCATTTGACACGGACAATCTCCTGTTGTGTGCTACATGTGTAACTCCGGACTACGTCGGGACCAATTCCTCGGACATAGTCCGGAGTTCATATGTGAAAACGGCTTAAGTAAACTGTGCCAGATTGCACAAGGCCCTGGCACATGTGCACCTAAACTGAATGACATGTTTCCAGTTGCTACAGGTCTAAATGTCCGCCGTGAAAAAGTACTGTATGTAATTGGCTATTCTCTCCCACAACGCCTTTTACCAGGAACCAACTACACAAATTTGTTTCCATTTAGCTCTTTTCTTGTCTGACCGAACTCAACACACAAAGCACACATACTCACATTCAGTATGTTTTTCCGATAGCTGTCTTCTACAGGAGCTGGGGGTCTGGGGCCACCATGAAGATCTGTCACTTCATAGTTGATGTGGGTGTGTGCTGGAGGCTCCAAGAGCGTTGGCACCCACTGGGCCTTTGACGAGACAAATGTACCCAGACAAACAATTTTTATTATATACAGATATTATGTCACACTACATTTGTTTAACACAGACAAGCACTAAAGAAGTTGATTAAATGCAGAAAAAGAGTTTTACCTCTATCACATCAGGTATTGACTTCAGTGGTGTTCGAGCGCCATGTCGGAACAGGACTTGGACCAGTTTAAGTTCATAGTGAGAACTGAGATTTGTGTCAGCAGATGAGCAACTGGAACCAACCTGGTCGGGTTCAGTCTTCTTCTGTGACCACAGTAGTGAACCAAAAGCCATTGACATCGAACCTAAAACACCTGCTTTGGTCCAAAGATTCCTCATGGCTGCGCTGTGAACAAAACAGACACATGGTTTTGGTGTCTTAATTAACTACACATGCTTTAGGGTTAATAGTAAGAGGAAGATTAAGAGAACTTTTTTTTTTGTTTATCATGACAGTAAAAAAAAAAAAAAATTTCAGTAACAATCCATGTACAATAACCCTGTCACACAAACATACAGTTATTAACAATGTAAACAATATCATCACTGTCAAATACAAAGCTATACGAACTGTAGCTATATACTGTCATATCCACCTACCTCATGTATACAAAGCAACCTGTTACATTAACCACTCTATATTTATTCCAGCACCTTTTGCACGCTGCACCATTAGACTATTGTCTTACTGTCTACACATAGTATTGTTGTTTACACACTATATATATATATATATATATAAACATAGTAGGACAGAGAATATTGATAAGACCCCCCATCACAAATTTCTAAAGAGCAATTTGACATTTTCATATTACGTGTTTGGTTTTGACCAACACTCAAAACCCCAAAGATATTCAGTTTATCACAAAAACGACAAAAGAGCAACATATACACATTTGAGGAGAACCTTCAGCATTTTTGCTTAACAAAACGCCATAAATGATAAGTCAGTTATTAAAATAGTTGCCGAGTAATCCACTAACATTAATCCTTTTATCTTGACGAGCTGCTTTTTTAAATTACCGATTAATCTACAGATTACTTTCTCTATGAAATGCAAAAAATTGTTTATTTTATATATAACGTATAACTGTTTTAGCTTTACTTTCAGCTAGCTACATTACTAGCTAGCTATGCATTTAGCTATGTACTAACCTGATACACTGATACAACTAAACTTCATGTCAAGTCCAACGATGTCAAGTACCGGTAGATGCTTATGACTACTAACACTAACGTTAGCTACTTCTATTTAAATGCTTCCTCACCCGTGAAATATATTGAGTTAATATGACCTAGCTATTTGTGCCATAAAACTCCTAGATACTGTAAGATAAGGACTTTTCACACTACTGATATCCTGAGCTAGCCAACAGACATTGCTTAACTCGTTTCACCACAAACTCGTTGGTAACGCTACATGAAGCACGTTAAGAAAATACCACTCGGCACAGGAGGGCTAACGTTAACTCTTTCAAAACTAGCTAACGTTATGATAACATGAAGTTTGACCTCCGTCTTAACAGTAAACCCAATGCACCATTATGTAGCTAAATGACGTTGGCTAACGTACTTACTTTCTGAAACGAAGTTCTTCTAACTTAGTTCTCTCGATAGAAAACACACAGTGTTTAGTAAATTGATAAATTCACTTGTCATTCGGCAACTCTTGCCATCGCTTCAAGCCAAAGGACATGTCGGGAACTGTAGGGTAGCAAATACCACCCTACAATATAAGTAAATGTGATAGCTACGACGATATAACTACATTTCCCGACATCCACATCACAGGCTGCTCTTTCTTCTTCTTCTTTGAAAAACATATTCATATATTAGAAATGTTATCTGCCACTTTTAAACTCTAGTGCGCCTATGCACTAAATGAAGGAATTACATACATACATACATACATATATATATATATATATATATATATATATATATATATATATATATATATATATATATATATATATATATATATATATATAATTGAGACATTTTGATGTAAAGAATTATGTCATTCAATGTTCGACATATTTACACAAAAAAAACATTACCTGCATGGTAAATTCCAGTGTTCAAATTAGCCTACCCTGTGGCTTTCTGGGGAGCCCTACACATGCACACGCATTCATTGCCTACGTGCAAAATACAGTGCCTTGCGAAAGTATTCGGCCCCCTTTTCGACCTTTTGCCACATTTCAGGCTTCAAACATAAAGATATAAAACTGTCATTTTTTGTGAAGAATCAACAACAAGTGGGACACAATCATAAAGTGGAACGAAATTTATTGGATATTTCAAACTTTTTTAACAGGTAAAAAACTGAAAAATTGGGCGTGCAAAATTATTCAGCCCCTTTACTTTCAGTGCAGCAAACTCTCTCCAGAAGTTCAGTGAGGATCTCTGAATGATCCAATGTTGACCTAAATGACTAACGATGAAAAATAAAATCCACCTGTGTGTAATCAAGTCTCCGTATAAATGCACCTGCTCTGTGATCGTCTCAGAGGTCCGTTTAAAGAGCAGAGAGCATCATGAAGAACAAGGAACACACCAGGCAGGTCCGAGATACTGTTGTGGAGAAGTTTAAAGCCGGATTTGGATACAAAAAGATTTCCCGAGCTTTAAACATCCCAAGGAGCACTGTGCAAGCCATAATATTGAAATGGAAGGAGTATCAGACCACTGCAAATCTACGAAGACCTGGCCGTCCCTCCTAAACTTTCAGCTCATACAAGGAGAAGACTGATCAGAGATGCAGCCAAGAGGCCCATGATCACTCTGGATGACCTGCAGAGATCTACAGCTGAGGTGGGAGACTCTGTCCATAGGACAACAATCAGTCGTATACTGCACAAATCTGGCCTTTACGGAAGAGTGGCAAGAAGAAAGCCATTTCTTAAAGAGATCCATAAAAAGTGTTGTTTAAAGTTTGCCACAAGCCACCTGGGAGACACACCAAACATGTGGAAGAAGGTGCTCTGGTCAGATGAAACCAAAATCAAACTTTTTGGCAACAATGCAAAACGTTATGTTTGGCGTAAAAGCAACACAGCTCATCACCCTGAACACACCATCCCCACTGTCAAACATGGTGGTGGCAGCATCATGGTTTGGGCCTGCTTTTCTTCAGCAGGGACAGGGAAGATGGTTCAAATTGATGGGAAGATGAATGGAGCCAAATACAGGACCATTCTGGAAGAAAACCTGATGGAGTCTGCAAAAGACTTGAGACTGGGACGGAGATTTGTCTTCCAACAAGACAATGATCCAAAACATGAAGCAAAATCTACAATGGAATGGTTCACAAATAAACATATCCAGGTGTTAGAATGGCCAAGTCAAAGTCCAGACCTGAATCCAATTGAGAATCTGTGGAAAGAACTGAAAACTGCTGTTCACAAACGCTCTCCATCCAACCTCACTGAGCTCCAGCTGTTTTGCAAGGAGGAATGGGCAAAAATTTCAGTCTCTCGATGTGCAAAACTGATAGACGTACCCCAAGCGACTTACAGCTGTAATCGCAGAAAAAGGTGGCGCTACAAAGTATTAACTTAAGGGGGCTGAATAATTTTGCACGCCCGATTTTTCAGTTTCTGTTAAAACAGTTTGAAATATCCAATAAATTTTGTTCCACTTCATGATTGTGTCCCACTTGTTGTTGATTCTTCACAAAAAATTACAGTTTTATATCTTTGTTTGAAGCCTGAAATGTGGCAAAAGGTCAAAGTTCAAGGGGGCCGAATACTTTCGCAAGGCACTGTATAGGCTACTTGGCTATCAATTGGCTACATTTCAATTCATACAGAGAATATTTAGCCTGGGACAACAAAGAAACAGAAAATTCACCGTTGTAATGTTTTGAAGCAAGACACAGGAATAGCTACAGGAACTTCACTTGGGTCTTGAGGAGCTGCCGTGTTTATTCATAGTCAAACTGAAACTTACACTGTTCAGGCTACTATCGATGCCTTTTGCATGTTTGAATTGTAGGCTACCTTATTTTTAATTCATATTTTTACTCCACTACATTCCAGAATAAAATATTTATGTATTTTATTCCACTGCATTCATTTGACAGCCACGCTACTAGTTAGCAAACATATTATAAGCTTATAAATTATTGTTGTAAAAATAGTAAGTGATAGTCCAATATTGTATGTAATACTATATACAACTCAGGAGATTTTGCTGCTTATACTCAAGTTAAATTTTAATTTAGTTTTTATAAATTAAAGGCCTGGTTCAGAATATATGACATAGGACCTCATTTCAAAGTTAGCCAGTGTGTTATTTATCAGTGGAGACCAATTTTCAACACTTTTCATCCAGTCCTTCCAGTTGCAGAGTTCGCTGGTGCTAGGCTAGCGCAAGTCATCAGTATCTGCTAGCCTGCCATTAAAAACAGTCTTACCCAATCCACAGTACTCCAGAGGCAAATAAATTATGAGGCCAGACTATCGATGTAAATGTCTGTTGATAGAATAATGTTAGAAATAAAACCCTCCTTGCATCTTTAAATGTTTCTGAAACTGTTTAATGTTCCATCTGATGATCATAAATGACCTGTAACAGCAAACGAGACTAACAGTAAAAAGAAGCCCTACCAGTGCATAAAAGCATCCCCTTAGCTTTACCCACAGAGAAAAGAGTTTATTGAACAGCACTATGTCATCATCCAGGCTACTGTTCTAATAGCCTATATATGTTCTATATAGCATAATCTTATAAGATGGTGATGAAATGAGGGTAACTTTACAGAGGTGAATCTGATTTGCAACAAACAAACAAAATGGCAACATCTACTGCAGCTTTCGACTCGGCTTGTGACAGACCAAGTTGGATATCAGCTCTCAGCTTCCTTGCAGAGATGGCGAGTTTGTGTAAATACTGCACAGCCTCTCCAGTCTGTCTCCTGCAGGTCCTTTCTGGTGAGAACAGACTGGTAAATGCAAGCTAGCATAAGAACTACTTGAATTCATCACATACCTTGAGGAAAACAGAGCAGATTGTACAGTTGATGATTTATTTATTTGTGACGGGTTAGTGATGCCATTTATTACATAAAGGTATGTGTGAAAGAACCAAAAAAGATGGATAAGATTTCTGTGCTTTAAATGCTATTTGCTGTAGGAAATATGGAGGATTAAACCCCCATTTGCAGTGGATGCTCATTTACAAACTGCTGTCATACACCGCCTGTTCAATTATTCTGCATATAGTAAGAACAACTGGAAATGAAAGGAAATACATTCAAAGACATTATAACTAAATCATACATTGCATAGAGACAAATTCACTATGTACACAATGGCTCCAGGAGAGAACGGAAAAACGTAAGTGCAATGTTGCCACCTAGTGGCCGGATCTCCTCATAACAGCATCCAAGCAGGACCTCTTCCTTTTCTTTTCCCTGAATTCCTTTCAAAACAGGCTACATTCTCTCATTCTACACACAAAGGCAAATATATGTCAAATATGTAACTAATTAATACAGTTTTACTCACATTTTATTATTATTCTTGAGTTACATTTTATGTTTGCTGACCTGCGGGTGTTGTGCAATCAGGTTAGCAAGTCAACAGATGGCTTAATCTAAATGTAGAGTCTTGGCAATGGCTTTTGAAAAAATGTACATAGAAAACATGTTATATGGAAAGAGATATATTTTCACACGTCTTGTTAAGGCACTTTACCTTGATTCATTGCTGATACTGCATAAAAACATCCAATTTATATACCAGCAAGCTTCACAGTTCATTGCATATTAAGTCTCTGTTTTCTCTTAATGCTTCTCAATGTTTTTGCAGTTGGTTCTGTTATCTAAAGTCACATCCTATAAATATTTGATATAGTTGAGATTTGTGTCAGATTTTGCTTTCTAATGAAATGGCTTCCCTAAGTCATCTCATACCAAGCATTATGCCATTTTCACTTAATAGTCTCTTTATCTCTCTTAATTTTTGGCTTTAACTGTTTAACTACAATATAAAATGTGCAATAGTCAGGTATTACACCTGTTACCCTGTTCTCATTCAAAATTATTTTTCTTTTGCAGTTTGGTTGTCAGTTTTTTTTAGCTCTGGGACAGATTGCTTCACAAACACTATCCGCTCACAGAGCTCACACATGTCAAGTTCATATGTTCCACTCACAGATCTCAGTGTCTCTTTCTAAAGTGAACATTTAGTCCATTTTCTATAGTCAAGTGTCAGGCTTCAATGCCAGAGTTGCCTAATTAGCCTGTGCTCATGTTCTTACCCATTCACTCTGCAGTAATCACACTTTGACTCCTCTTTGTGTCTTCCTAAACTGATCTTTCTGTCCCTTCTCTTTGGTTTTGAAAGCTCCGCCCCCCTCCCCCCCCCCCCCCCGTCCTCTCCCCCCTGTCTGCCACTCTTTCTGGTTGTGAGTCTATACTGCCAGGTCATCCTGGCGAGCCCGACTGCTGGTCCCACTGGTCTTGCTCAGGCGGCGTTTGTCCTTAATGTAGCCGGAGTGTAGCAGAGGCGATGCAGAGCAGCTGTTGGGCAGCCCTGTGTGCGCTTGGTCGTATCTCAACCTCAGGAAATCTTCCTCGTCCTCCATGTTGTCGCAACTGTGATGCCGCTCTGTGGCCAAGTTGACTGAGTTCTGCTGCAGCGCCATCCTGTTGTTGAAGGGATGAGATGCCAAAGAGGTCATGGGGTTCATGGAGCTTGGGGCTGCCAGACACTGGCTGAAGTCAGGAGGTGGGGTGCAGGAGGCTGAGGGCAGAGGTGGGCTGTTGGGCTCCAAGGCTGCAGACACGGCCACCGTCACAGCTCTGTTGTTGTTCCTCTGCATCTTCTTGTTGAGTAAACACTTCCTGGCGCTCTTCCAGCCAAGGTGGTAGAGCTCCAACACAGAGAGCAGCAGAGACACACCGGCCACCACCAGCATGAAGACGATGAAGACATTCTTCTCTGTGGGCCTGGACATGTAGCAGTTAACAGGGTTGGGGCAAGGCCAGGCCTTGCACAGGTACAACGCCCTGAGGAACACCCCATAGATCATGTACTGCACCACGATAAATGTCACCTCCATCACTGTGCGGATCATGATGCTCAGGATGTAAGTCTGCAGCAGTGCTCCTCTCAGGCGAACACGGCCAGTCCCATCAGATGCCATAATTTTTTTGCTCTCCCTCTGCTGGATATACTCCTTCTCACGCTCCAGGTCTCCTCCGCCTTCCCCTCTCTCCTCCCTCTCCTCCCTCTCCTCCTGCTCCATCCTCCGCAGTTTCTCCTCCCTGCGCACAATGTGCATGGCGTGGCCCATGTAGATGAGGGACGGCGTGGAGACAAAAACAATCTGCAGCACCCAGTAGCGGATGTGAGCGATGGGGAAGGCACTGTCATAACACACGTTGGTGCAACCAGGCTGCTGAGTGTCGCACAGGAAATCGCTCTGCTCGTCGCCCCAGGAGGACTCGGCTGCTGTGCCCAGCACCAGGATGCGAAAGATGAAGAGGACGGTGAGCCAGACCTTCCCGACCGAGGTGGAGTGTTCCTGGACCTCCTCTAGGAAATTCCCCAGGAGACTCCAGTCCCCCATCACTGCTCACAGGCCGAACACACACCTGAGACACAAAGACTGAAGAGGAAGGAGAGAATGTGGGAAAGGAGGGTGCACTAGAGGTGAAAAGGTGAAGTCACTGAGGGGGAGGATGGACAGAGCAGAGAGGAGGGTAAAAAGGAGAAAAGAGAATCACAGACAATCAGTCAGACAGACAGCTGTAGGTCCTCTATATTCCTGCAGATGAAATGACCTGGGCATGTGTGTGTGGTATCATGTGCATAAAAATAGCTTCTCTGCCTGTGAATTGCTTGAGGACTGGACACCGTGGCATGAGAACAACCAATTTCCCATGAGCGAGAGAGAGAAAGAGAGAGAGAGAGAGAGAGAGAGAGAGAGAGAGAGAGAGAGAGAGAGAGAGAGAGAGAGAGAGAGAGAGAGAGAGAGAGAGAGGAAGTTCAGGAGTCATGTAAAAGTAAATAACGAGGTTGTTTTAAGAAAAATGACTCAATATTGTATTATGTGTGTTTACATTCCCCATGTCCAACTCCAAATTATGTATGACAGACAGATGGGGTAACAAGCAACCAAGGGGCAAGTCAAAGCTAGGAGACTTTGTCCTTTTAATGCTGTGACCTGGCCATGAGCTGCAATCTTTCTTTTGGACCATGACCAGCAGACTTCACTCACGACAGAACATCAGCTTTGATGTCCACTGTCCTCTGTGATAATAAAAACCTCCTACACGCTGCAATCTGGATCCATCTGAGCGCGTCAATCAGATATACCCCCCTCTCCAGTGTGTGTGTGTGTGTGTGTGTGTGTGTGTGTGTGTGTGTGTGTGTGTGTGTGTGTGTGTGTGTGTGTGTGTGTGTGTGTGTGTGTGTGTGTGTGTGTGCGTACGCTTTCACCTACAACATTAGTGAGAGTTTGGGTAAGACCCAAACATGGCAGTGACAGGCTGGTGAGTGTCAGCCGAGAATGACCCTATAAGGCAGCTCACCAGACAACTTTATGGGTGCCATAACTGACCTCCATAATTGAGGGGTTAAGAAAACCCATCAAACTCTATTGACGGTTCACGTCTGACATCTAATTGCACTATGTACCTTTGCCTACTGCCAGCTTTTACTGTGCAATTAGAGATCAAAAACAGATGAGTTATAACATACTGTTAGGAGGGCTAAAAGTAACAGTTTGACATGTTTTTCCAACACGTCACACATCTGAAGTTACTGCCCTACTTGGCATGGTTATAAAACCATAGTATACATTCCTCAAAAGCTGTGAGTTAGGACACATGGTGTGCCAGGTAGGAAATACAGTCTAATCACTACAATCACAAAGTGTTAAAAAAGCCAAACAGGGAGTTAATATTCTCTCTTACCACCTCTCATCTCCCTTCAAGTGTTATCCATGAGCAGTTGCTCCCATAATAAGTTACTCCCATTGTGTAGTCCACTGTGCAGGGCTTTGACTTGCCTGGCTGACACTGACACTAGTTATGTGTGTGAGAGAGATATGGTCTAAATGACCCTCAGTCTGTGTCTCCCCCTCCCTCGTTGTCTCTATGAAGTATATATATGGCATTAAGATGGAAAATCAGAGCGTTGTGCTCTTTATCTGTGAAGCATGGAGAGACGGTAAACATCCCCATCTGAACATGTGGGAGAGGAAATTATCAACCTCTATCCACGCCTAAGGCTGATACGCCAATACATAGCACAGGAAAGTTTGTGGTCTGACACTTGTTTTCCAGCATGCACATAATACCCACTAATGTCAGACTGGTCACATTTGGAGAGCAGTTGGATTCATGAGTTAGTGAAGCGTGTCCTCGTCCCACTCAGGGAACTGGCGCAAAGCCCTCCTCGGATAAAGCTGATGATCTTAACTGGAAGTAAATCACAAACAGGCAAAGAGCTGGAGGAGGAAGGGAGTGCAAGTCCAGCCAGCACAATAGCAGGAGGTACACATTACAGCAACAACAATAGCCATCAAAGACAAATAGCTATACATCTCCCCCTGGAGTAATTCAAAGTTAACCTTTGAGATAGTCTCTGATTATTTTAAATAATTTGCTTCTAAATGTTTAGTATCAAGTACAGAATACGGTGATAGGGATCTAGATGGGAGACAATAAAACTCCTTTTGTTAAACAATGTCGTCATTTGTCATCTATTCCTTGAGTGGTAAAATGTGAACTTGAAAAGAGTTGAGGGTTTACTGATCTGTCACTGGTGTGGTGCAATGATATTCAGAACCTTCAGTGGTAATACCACTATGTAAAAATATTCTTCTGCAAGTAAAAGTCCTATCTTCAAAATTTTACTCAAGAAAATGTATAGAAGTATCAAAAGCAAAACTACTAACTTTGCAGAATGGTCCCTTTCATAGTGTCATGTTATTATATTATTGGATTATTATCACTGTTGCATTAACATGTAAATAGCATTTTAATGTTGTAGCTGGCCAAGTTCATACTAAAAACAAGACTAAGTGCCTACAGCCATGCTATATAGCTCCATGATTATGCACTTAAACAATTAGCTCAAAGCAGTGCTGTGCCTAAGCTAGCCTGCTAACATACTAATGTTAAACTGGTATAATGTTTACTATATTCACCATTTTAGTTTAGTGTGTGAGTGTTCTAACATTTGCTAATTATCACTGAATAGTACAGTTGAGGCTGATGGGAATGTCATTGGTTTTGCTGTTATTTGGTCAGTGCATCCCGAAAGTTATTACAATTCATCCAGAGGGAAACATGAATGTCTGTACCATATTTCATGTCCCAATAGTCAAACCACATGCATGTGGTGGATGCATACCTTATGGTGGTGCTAGATGGAAATTCAGGTGATGATCACCAAAGTCAGTAGGATTCATCCTCTGGGCACCATGAACATCTACAAAATAATTGCATGACAATCGATCCAATCGTTGAGATATTTTCGTCTGGACCTAAGCGGTGGAACGAGCCATGGTATATCATGGCCAAAAATCATATTTTCGAAGCTGATGCTTTATATTTAAAAGGTTATGCTGTCAAATACATTTAGTTGAGAAAAAGTACCACACTTGTCTCAAATGTAGAGGAGGTGATGAGTGATAATGAGTGAAATACATAAAATAATACATATAGTCAGAGCCACCATCAGGAATTATGGACAGGGGCCAACATTTTCCAAATTGGGCCCCTCATCCACACCATCCAGCACCATAGACCTTAGCATGTGCCCCCCCCCCCCCCCCCCAGGCCTTGGGCAGTAGTCATCTGTACCCTTTGACCCCCCCCCCATGACAGCGGCCCTGCATTTAGTACACTAATATTCATACACAGTGGTGGGAATGGCCGATTTCCTTTTCTGAGAAAAGTAGATATTGAGATCAGTTGGTGAAAGGAAACGGTCTTAGTCTCTGTCTCCTTCCCTCGACTGCCTCTTCCTGTTCTCAAAGGAAACAATCTCAAACAATATGATTTCCGAAGGACAAAAGGAACAAGGTATTAAAAGGAGGCAGGGGGCAGAGGGGTTACAGCTGAGTGATTCCAGTGAAGCTGTAAAAGCACCTTTTGCTGTTGGCTGTCTGTCATACCTGTGCTCCTGTTGGCAGTCTGGCAATAACCATGAATTTACCAGGAAACACTGTGCCCTTCGCTGAGCGGTCTGGTTTGCCTGTAGACCATCATGGCTGTCATATTTGTTTATAATCTGTGTCAGAGTAATGGACAATCTGGTTATAAGGTATTTCAAAACGGTGAACTGCGCAAATGGAATATTATGCACCTCTGAGTTATTTCTCTTTGACGTTATATCTGAGTCTCTCTCCGCGCGTTTGTTTGTGTGTCCTGCACCGAGGAAGAGTGTTGGTGAGAGTTCCACGGAAACAAAGTGCTAGAGAGATATTATGATAATGTAAGCTAAAAAGTAGACTGTATGAACTGTAGCCAAGAACTACAGTCATTTCACCACGTCAGTCAACTCTTAAACGTGGCTGTATTTAAATTTCCAGTCAGATCTGCATGCACTGACCCTAAGCTAGTCTGGATAGTAGCCAGACAGCCCAGAGAAGTGAGAAAGAGCAGCTATTAAACTGCATCACATGCGAAGTGAAGGCTGCTGCTGTGACTCGCTGCAGAGCAACAGGAATACATGTTGTGTGTTTTCTCCACCCTGCAACACAACAATAAATCCTCTGGTCTGTTGGACCGGCCTCAATGTTGCCTTAGAGGGCAGTGAGTCTGGTTCAAGAATCAGTCAGGACTGTGGCAGCATCTCAGGCTGGAGAAGTTTTATGGAAGTTTTATAGGATTATTAAGATATGTTGTTATTGCTGTACAGTGTCACATAAAGCAATGGTCTCTCACAGAATCATTGAGTACAATATTTAACTGAGTCATAACATAAGAGTGCGGAGATGGACACCATTCCTTTGTTGTAGTCTTTGGTTTTTAACTCTCGGAATAGAAAAACAGATTTTCAGACCAAATAAAAAGCTGCTGATGATTAAATGTCTCTTTTCTAGTTGAGTCGATGAGTTTAAAAGTTGAACTCTCCCAAAACTAGTTGGTTCCCCACAGCCTGCAGTGTATCCTCAGGCTAGGAACAACAGGGGGCAGGTTTGATTTAAACATTCCTTCAGTGATCTGCACCTTTCAGCACTAAGCCCTGTTTGACAGACTCTGGATCCTCATAGAGGACCAGGATACACTGCTTGCGCTGCACTTTCCTCATAAACACACAGGCATTTAGATGGCAAGGTATACATTTTCTTGGCCTACTTCCCTTTAATGGGACATGTTTAGACTAACATCAGTGGAGGTAACAGTGTTTACATGCGTGGTGTTGTGCATTAAGTACAATTGTGGTTTTATGTGTGTCCAAGAGGATGTGCTAGGGATGAAGTACATTTTTCATTGCAACATGCTGGCTTTAAAACCACATTACCTGACAAACTAATTAATCATTTTCATTAGAAAGTAAAACACAGTATTAATAAAAATAGAACTTTGTTTTTTTTTGTATATTGTGACTTTATGGCTGCATTATCTCTGCTTTGAGTGTATTACAATAACAATACATGTAGTTTTGAGAAATGTATTATCTGATACATTGGTGTTGAGGTGTGTTTTTATTAACCACTGTTAATGTCGCAATCTCATGCCAGGAGTTTAATCACTGCTAATGTTCTGGTAGTGTTTTTTTTTTTTTTTTTTTTTCAAAATTAGGAAACCACCCATTACGGTTTTACTGCATCTGCTGAATTTTCAAGAAAGACTAAAAAGACTTAAAAAAAAAAAGTCATAATCATGCTTTTACAACTCAATAAAAACGCTTGATGGACCTCATTCCTTAAACTGAATCTAAATGGCTTTGAGTGAGTAGTTCCATCTCTGGAGAAACATGCTTTATGCGTTATCAGTAATTATACATTTCACAGTCATCATTGCTCTCTGTATCACAAAGTTGGATGGTTTAAAGTGAATAATCATCTCATGATATTCATCTATACAAGCTCAAAAGCCATGCTTTATAAATGAAGCATGGCTTTTAAACTTGAACTTTAACACATGTTGAGGGTCAATCCCAGTATGCATTGCAGCAGTTGTTTAGCTGCAGGCCTGCAGGGGTGGCGTGCGTTCCTCTCCCATGTGTTCCGGGATTACGATCAAGGATAAGCATGTTTAAGTTTAGCAGTATTGGTGTGGTGGAGGGTGAGTTAGGGATAGTGTGACCTACATAGTGGATCTGATGCAGGATGAGGGGGAGAATATCTCCCACTCATGCGAGTCACCTGTTGCCACCACTTGCAGGCCAGCATGGATCTAGGCTGCCATATATCAGTCACACCAGCAGAAGCCGGCGGGCCGATGTGCTGCCTGCTACCTTACATGGCTGTCTGGCTCTTCATCTGCCCACTACTGTACACAGACCCACAGCCATGTTATGATCTATTGTTTAGCTGCATATGGCATTACACTGGAGCCCTCAGGCCAGACAGCTGCAAGGTGTTTCAAGGAGGAAAATTCAGACTAACACACTCCCGACTGAAATTCTTGGATGTCTGCTTTTTTTGGGGGAGTGACAGATTAAATGTGTGGCTCGTGTTGATCGTTTTTATTTTGGTTTTATCTTTTTATTTTTTATTTTGAAGACTATGTTAGTAGTTAGTGATTTAAATCCACTCTTGGCAATGGACACAATATCATTTGATCAGTGAGCCTGTAATTCTTTATCTATTGCTTTACATGAATCACCTGCTGTTTAGCTCGTTATATTTGATTCCACTGACATATAAAGTATTTTGGTAGCACTGCATATTACTATCAGCATAATACCTTCCAAATTAGATAAAACTTCTTGGAATTTAAAATTGGTAATTACCATATTATAATGCTGAAATTCATCCACCCTTTATGTTCCAAACGTTTCCCATTTGTATCAAAATCAGCCATTTGTGTTTTGTTCAGTAAATAATTAATTGATGGATATCAGTATAAACATGTTCATACATGGCATTCCTTTGTTCATACATGGCATTCCTTTGGAATTTTAAATACAAGGCATCAATACTATAAAATGTGTATGTATCAAATATTACCTTTAAATAAAATAGAAACAGGCAGTTTTGCATTTTGTGGCACTGATTCATGGTTGTTACCTCTGTTATTCTAATATTACCACGTAATACAATAGACACTGGCAGTTATGCATTTTGCGGCCCTGATTCATGGTTGTTACGTCTGCTATTCTAATATTACCATGTAATACAATAGAAACAAGCAGTTTTGCATTTTGCGGCGCTGATTCATGGTTGTTACACAGAAACTAGCAGAAGCTGTTCCAGGTAATATCTACACATCTGTTATTCTAATATTACCATGTAATACAATAGAAACAGGCAGTTTTTGCATTTTGCGGCCCTGATTCATGGTTGTTACACAGAAACTACCAAAAGCGTTTCCAGGTAAGAAGTCACAAGATTAAACATTAACATAAATTATTACCTTGAAACAAAAGGAAAATGTTTGGAACATAAAGGGTGGATGAATTTCAGCATTATAATATGGTAATTACCAATTTTAAATTCCAAGAAGTTTTATCTAATTTGGAAGGTATTATGCTGATAGTAGCCTACAATACTGTGAAAACATCAACATATATTACCCCATTATTACCATGTTATTACAATATAAATATAACTATATTTCCATTGCCTAGATATACATATGGTTATTGTCGAACCCTTTCTTACTTATTACATTGGTAATTGCATGTTATTACCAATGTATTACCTCTTTATTATCTCACTGTTACCCCACTATTACCATCTTATTACTGTACCGTAATATGCAGTGCTACCAGTATTTTTATAACTGTGCTGGGAGCTGGGATTCACACTAATGTCAGTGCTGTTTTTTTTCAGTTTCAAACAAGAAAACACTGACACAGACTTAGGTAAAAGAACTTGAAGTTACTGAGTCTGAGATTTGTTGTGGATAATCATTTAAGTTACAGCACATTATTGACTTTTTGTAATCTTGTCTGGAATCATATATAATCATATATACTTTACCTCTAGCACAGTTCTGAGGTACTTTTACTTTATTCAAATATTTACATTTTTTGCTATTTTTCACTTGTACTCTAAAATATTATGCTTTTCTTACTAAATTTGATACCTACGGTTACTTTTTTATTTTTCCAGATATAGATGGTAAAAAATGTATATGAGCAGAAATAATACATTGTTTGCTTGTGCTAAACTACTCAATAGTATAAAATGGGCAGAATCAGCTCCACCACAGCCAGCACATTCAGATGCTCCTTACATGTTAATGCATAGGTCATAATAATCCAATAGTATGATATATACCAATGTAGCAATAACCAAGGTCATCTTACCTACATACTAAGTACTTTTATTTTCACACTCACTGATAATACTTCTTCTACACATTTTTTAGTACAAGACTTTGACATTGTGATATTGATACATTTACTTAAGTAAATAATCTGAGTACTTCTCCCACCACATTATAAAACAGTTTGTGCCCCTGAGACACCACAGAGGTAACAACTCCTCATACAGTATGTACACATTGCTGGTCGCTCTATGTTTTAAGGTCTCCAGTGCTGTACTTTGTTTGAATGTATTTGTCTCTTATGAGAGTTATGAGCAGAGAGGCGAGAGAGAGAGACAGAGAGCGAGATGAAAGGAGCGAGAGCGAGTAGGGTGATAGCTGTACCTGCCGGGGAGGACAGGGACTCCAACTCACACCAGGCTTCCCATTCCATCGTCCCAGCTCTTCAAGATATCATCTGCTTCTCAGAGACTTCGTCGCTAAGAGTCCACTGCTGCAGTTTTGTACCAGGATGCTCAAAATGTTAATCTAAATGTCTGCATCCTTTTAATCACTCACCTGAATAAGAGTTGTAGTTTTGTGATAACTTGCTGGCTTACCTGCTTTTTTTCTGCAGGAAAGTTGTCTGCAGGCTGTTTTTTGCTCATGTAGCGGCTCCTCATCTGATGGGACAATTCTTCCTTAAAGGCAGTGGACAAATGGCAGGTGATGATGCAGAGATGAGCAGATGACCACAGGTTGAGTGCGATGGTGGGACTACCTTCTTCTTCTTGTGAACATCAAAAGGAGCTGGCTCTTGAGGATGGTGTCTGAGCTCAGCGTCGTCCCAACGCCAAACTGTTAGTCCACTCAGGGGGCACGAGAAGAAAAGCAGGGGCATCACAAGTGAGTGTTTCCCCCCCACGGCCCTCCCTTCTGTCTCTCCTCCTCCATCTCCTCCTCTTCCTCCCCCCCACTCCTCCTTTCTTCTTACATCCACGGTGCTCTATTTTTTGCTGGGAAGCATTCTTCGGCAACGGGAGGGGAAGTGGAATTGTTTTCTGGGATCAATGGCAAGTCCGCTCAGAGTAAACGTCCAGAGTGCTCTTATTTACTGTGTGATCCTTTAGGTTTACAGCTCTGTTGTCTATGCTGTGTTCAGTGCCAGGCACCGGGACATTCCTATAAAGCAAGATTTTAAAACAGCTTACAAAAATGTTATTCTAATATTAAGATGCTTAAAGCCTTTCTGTGTTTACCCATGTTTTGTTATATTGATTCTGAAGTATGTTCAAGCAAAGACAAACTGAAAAAGAATGGAATGAATCTATTAAAAATGGGATTTGTGCTTTATTTTGGAGACAATTCTCGACAATATGGATTTCCAGAAGCTACAAATAAACCAGTAAACACAGAAGAAATAGTCATGAAGTCAGATGTTACCTTAAAGGCTTTGGTGGAAATACTGTACCTGCTTTGTTCATCTGTTTGTCTCTCTGGCCTCACTCGTCTAAAAAAGGAGCAAGCACAAGGTCTGAAGCCACTTGCTGAAGCTTAGGATGCGAACATAGAGTCACAGACAAAACTCAAAGAGCACAGCTTCCTCCTCTGTTCCTTGTCTGCTTTATGGGGTGTGAGTATTAACCCAAGTCAATCTCTCTGCTTCACAGCCTGCAGATACATGCTGCATTATATAATGGGAATCTTTTAGGTTTGATTTCTCCTTGCTGAAGGGCCAACGTGCATTCAAATGGCAATAATGGTAATTATATGGTGAGGGCAAACAGTACATATGAGCACTCACACACGGACAGACAATTCTAATGTACATTCACTGATGTTGTGACTTTAATGCTACATTTGCATTGATTTGGCCAACGTTACATCTGTCACTTGTGTCAAATTTACTCTTTTCATCCTATTTAAGAATTCATTTAGAAGAAATAGTTCAAGATTTTGTGAAATACGCTTGTTGACTTTCTTGCCCAGAGTTAGAGGAGAGGAATGAAACCACTCTCATGTTTGTCTGGTGAATGTAAAGGCACCACCAGAAGCTTGCTAGCTTATCTTAGCTCTAAGACTAGAAACAGTCACAGTTTGGAAACCACATTGTTTCCCTAATTTTAACAAAGTAGTTTTTTTAAGGCAAAACTCAGTTGTTTTGTGTGTATAAACCTAACCAAACCTTCAGCAAATTAAGATTAGGAAATGGTTTCATTTTTGGAAAGGCCGCGTTGTCTCGTCTTGGTATCGGCGTCACAACAAAAAAATTTGCCATACTGAAGGGCATGGACCAAGGGTGTATTTCATCGGTTAATTTAAAGGCTCATTGGTATTTTGTTACCTTGTGACAGAGCCAGGCGAGCTGTATCACCATTTCCAGTCTTTGTGCTAAGCTAACAATTTGAATGTTTTTATTGGAGGTATTGAATCACGGTTAAAAGAGAAACCACATTGCTCTCACACCTAACACCCCTGTAGACACCTGTATTTTGTAATAGTGTATATATCAAATAAAATACAAATTAAAGAGACTTAAAGCAACTTAGCTAATTGGTGTCTGGCGGTAAATTCATATGTAATAAACATACATGAGAGTGACGTCATTTTTCTAATTTAACTCTTAGCAAGAAAGTGAATATGTGTATTACCCAAAATTAACCCAAAACTATTCCTTCATTTCAGTGAACAGTAAATTGTTACTTTAGTGCAATCAAAGACACCCGTCATTCTTGCTCTTTACTTAATTTTGTTCTCCCTGCTGATGTCATGGCCTATTCAGTGATGTCTACTCACTGAATGGCTAAATTCTCCTCTCAAACAACTGCGCCTTTGACCACGGAGCAGAGAAAATGTTTATGTATAAATAGCAAGAGAAACCAAACCAACCAGGATCTCATGACAAACCCTGCCAGATCTCTGGCCGGGAGCTGTGACCCTGATACTTCATCTCTGCATCTAAATAAGGTTGCTGGTCATCGGTAAGAATTTCTTGTGATTTCCGAGTTTCCTTAAACAAAAGTCCATGGAGCACCTAACATCCCCTCAGGCCTCTGTCAGCGACACCGTTTAATGGAGTGTTTGAAGGGATGGAAAAGCTGTTACTAATTCCTAATTATGTAGCTTTCCTCAGTTTAAAGTCTACTCTGACTTTTCCATTGTGCTGCTCATCAGGATGGATTTAGAAGTGGAACAGCATTCACACAGAAAATCAGCATGAAGTGATTTGTAACAAAGAAGTGATGTTCCACGACTTCCCTTAATCTCATCACTTGTAGCGTCTCAGCGGCGGTGCCAGGATGAGGACTGATTGTGTGTGCGTATGTGTGTGTGTGTGTGTGTGTGAGTGTTACGGAGAGATTAAGAGCAAGAGAAGGGAGACAGCAAACTGTGTGTGTTTATGTGTTACCTAGTGTGTGAATGTAGTGTATGTGAACTTGAGTGTTTGATGGAAAAAGCGCACACTGCCAGGATGCATTAGTGTAACCCACCCTGCCCGCCCACCAGCCTGACCCCTGCCTGCCATTCTGCTCGTGACACAAACCCATTTCAACCCAGCCTTACCGCCGTCTGAGGGAAGCCAGGCTTGATAGAAACGTGCTCCTGAACAGCCTTCACAAACTCATGAGCAACCCCCTAACTCATCTCTGTAAAGCACTGGTGGCTGCTAATATGACAATAAAATGTAGCATGAAACCCACAGAGTGGGAAAGAAGAAAAAAAGAGAAGAAAAACTCAAGGTTGCTTTAGTTGTGGCGGACATATTCTCACTGGTATATATGTCATCACAAACTATGGGAGTGATCCACAGCACTGGCATGTTGTCGTGGCAGGTACACGGACCCATGTGGTCATCAATCAAACACATCCTGTTGTCTTTCCTAATACCTTTTTTTGTGATTATTCATTTATCTTCGGCCCTTTTCTCCTTTTTCTTTTTTTCCTTTGCACATTTGTCTTCTGGGAACCAGTTTATCTTTTATTATAATTTGTTGTATTAATGAAATGCAAAAACAATACATCAGTTTTTCACAGTCCTCAGGTCTGTTTTTTCTCTTTTTTAACTTTACTTTTATTAAAATGCATATGTGTTAATGCTTAAGCACTTGAATGAATTGAGGGTACCACTTTCTAATCAGACATCCTTGATGAATCTAAGGGCTCTATGGATGGTTGATTAAACCATTTATTAATGCTTTTTAACCTAGAAATGAGTCATCTTTAAAGGGCAAGGGTTTGTTGCCAGGTTGTAAAAAAGTCCATTTGTTTGGTGGATATCCTCCTCCAGCACAATTTGTGTAAAGGACAGTTTGACCCCATGTGAAGCTACATAGCATCTGAAACAATATTATTTTATTTTCCAACTTTTTAACATCTTAAAACTTAAAAAAATTAGGAAGAATCAGGCTGGTGGTGTTCTATATTTTGGCTTCCCTACCCTGTGTGTGGCCTCGGCCCTGAATGAATGGGTACAGGTTCAAAGGAACTATTTTTTGCTGTTGATTAATACACATATTGTGTGTTTGTGAGTACTCATGGCAGGACAGTGTATGTGCAATTGACTCAAAAGAAACTTCAGTGCCCACGTTCATGCTAATGAAAAAGCATGTCACCCAGAGCTACAGTGCGGCTCATTGATGTGTTTTCAATCATTTTGATGACAACAATGGAGCTCTATGGCACAGAGGAAAAAGCTATAACAGGCTTTGGCTACTCAGGCAATACTTGTTCGTAGGATCAATTAAATGTCAACTTGCAGCTCTTACATATTCATCAATACTGCATTGAACATTAATTATTATCAATTAATACATCCATTTGTTACCATTTATAAATCCTTTATGAAGTATGGGAGACAGGTTCCTACTATCTCAGGACAAGTGACACCAACTGCATGAGTGCATTTATCTCTGTTTATTTGGTGTCAGTAGGAAAGGAACATCAACACCAATCCTCATGCCCATGTCATCAACATCTTTACCTTTTAAACCAGATTATTAATAAACCAGTGCTGCTCTGTTGACAGTCCGACCCAGAGAAGACAGCACATGGTCACAGGCAGCAAATGATTATCTGTGCTGTTTGCTCATTATAGGGTGAAAAAGCTTTGAGCCAGGGATTGCAAAAAGCTGACATGGCAGACGGTTGGCTGTGCATTTCAGACTTTTGTCACTTGAGACTCTGTTTCCAATACAGTCTACAGATTTAGACTGATGCTATTCTTATCAGCCTATCTGTGACCCTACCGCTGACTGAAATGCTGTCCTAGACTGGAAGCATTGATGATGAAAAACTTATGAAGGCATATTTGGGTCATACATGGGTCATACATGAATTAGCCTACTGTGTGTGACCCATATAATGCCAGGTTTGTAAAGCATCCTCAACGTTTACAAGGTATATCACAGCACAGTTAAGTGAATTAGCCTATCCCCAGTGCTTTTCCTACAAGTCAAAATGTCAGCTGTGAAAAGAACCTGTTGGCTACAAATATCCAGTATCAGCCGGGCTGCAGATATATTGATGTTTTTATATCAAAGGATTTTATAAGATTACTCTGTTTCTTTGTGCAGAGTCATAACTGATGGTTTAACAAAATGAAAGCAAACAAAACCCTGTCAGTTCCTCCTACGCCCTACTAAGAACAAGGATATCAAGATATGGAGAGAGCCGGAGGAAACATGGACTCTTAATGCCACCACTGTGGAGTTATAGCATCCCAGTGTGCAGTCGCGGAGAAGGAGCAGCCTAAACAAATGCAGGAAGAGGGATATCTACAAGACCCCTTGCCCAAGACAACTAATATGAGGACAGACGGGTGCTGTGTGTGAACACGCATGCGTGTGTGAACAGACTGACTTTGTCCAGCATATGTTTTATGTGTGTACGATGACTGAAGACAGACAAGGGGTGTATGTGTGTTTATGTGCCCACCATACATCCCTGAAAACAAACAATGAATGAAAGGACGGTATTGTTCATCAGGCCCAGCAGACTTGCGACATGCAGTCACCGGACAAGGGCACCAAAAAGACCTTTCAGGCTTTCAATACAGCCTCTTCCTCCCTGCTGAACCTTTGACTGCAATGATTCTGAATCAAATAAATAAAAGTCAAAAGGGCAGTTTCACAGCTGATTTGACAAGTTAAATAAAATCATTATCGTTTTGTATTTTTTGGGGCAGCCTAGCATGTTCTCTGTCTTATAGACTTTATGATGGCAATGTTTTATGACTTCCTGTTGGTCCTGGGCATTGTTAAAGTGACTCTGCTTCAGTTGAGGAAACAACATTAAATTGTAAATCAATTCTCTTATCCACTGAACATGTGTGAGAAACTCTTGTGGGTGTTCGCTGGTGGATGGTTGACCGTGTGTGCCGGCACTCCTATCCGTAGATAACATTGTGTTGGGCGGCTGGCTGACTTTAGGGACCTGGAGGCATGAAATCATCCTGTGTCAGGCCATGTGTTCCCGCGATAGAGACAAGGAGGGTGTTACCCTCATCTGAAATCTACCTCGAGCCCTTCAGGCAGCTCTTCCTGTCCTGAGCGATATATACACCCACAGTTTTCCCTCTTACACTGCATTTCTCAGGAACCTTAATCACTCTTCATGCAGTTTTATCAAAAATCTCCTAATTCCTTTCATAATCCTTTTTGTTTTCTCACAAGTTTATAAGTCCAATAACAACCTCTGACTGCTTCCCATATGAATATTCACAGGGCCAGTGTCCTGAGCATCAATGAGTAATTTTAGCATGTCATATGAAAGCAAATGAAGACTTGGTCTCAAATCTTGAAGCTGATCTAATCAATATTTCTTTATTAACATGACTATTTCTACATGTAAAGGGTTGCTTATAGTTAAAGTAATCCTCACCGGATTGCACTACAATGGTATTTATGGTCTGTTATTATTTGTATTATAATTCATTTTATGTTTTTTTTTAAATCTCTTTTGATTCTATCTTGATTGATATTATTTTGTCTTTCCTAAATTGCTCGAAGTTTTTTCTTTTGCCTATATAAGGCACTTTGAATTGCCTCTGTGAAACATGAACAATTTAACCGAGAAATATGTAATACATAGTTAGATCTGAGTTTCGTGAGCTTGGTGCATTGCACTGGACTGAGAATGCCAGTTACTTCCAGTAACTACATTCAAGCATTACACTCTTCTGTCAGTCATCGTCTTAAACCTGCCCCATGTGAGATAAATGGTTGTGATTGGTCCATCCAGATTCTGGATGGCCTGAAATCAGTTTGAATGGGAGGGGGACCAGGTCAATGAAGCATGAGCTAGTTTCCAGGCTACAGTAGGTCATTATGGGAAACATCGAGGAAATCACTAAGTTGATGAGTCAAGCTGTGGGAACGTGGGAACAACAAGCAACACAAACAAAACAATGCTAATATACAGGAGTCCAAGAGAGCTGCTCATTTACCTTCCTGCCTGTCTCCAACCATCATCTCAACCCCTCAGTAGGCATCATTAACTTCACTCTCTCTCTCATCCAGCTTCTTATATCCAGGCAGCACTTACATCCTCCCTCCAATAACTCCTGTCTACCCTCCACCCACCCCTTCTCCATTGTGTGCACATCAATTCTCCTCTCCCTCCCATGGTGCCCGGCGTTACACAGAGAGGAAGCTGCCCTTCCACTTCCTTCTTCACTGGTGAGAACAATTTATGCTTCCTCTCTCACTCCCGTCTCTCTCTCTCTCTCTCTCTCTCTTTCTCTTAAACCCAGACTACATGCAGCTGCCAGTATGAGACCAACATGTTACAGGTGTTGCTGGCTCTCTTTTGTTTTGTAGAGATGCCTTGGGGCATACACAACTAATAAATAAACTAATAATTATAATACATTATATTTATAGAGCACTTTTATGAACGAAAGTTGCAAAGGGAATTAAGTTGCTTTACAACATGAACACACAATAGTATATTAAAAATACAGAATCAAAAAATGATACATTTTAAAAATAAAAGCAGTTAAAATAATGACGGGCAAAAAATATAGAAAATAGGAGAATTAATTAAATCTAGAAGGGCACTCAGAGAGCGCAGCCCTCTGCCAAAGCATGCCGTTTCTCACAATGTGGATGTTGGAGTGTGAATTTTCCCAGTCAAGAACAAATTTTTCTGATTATTCCGACATCACATGAATGCAACACATATGAAAGTAAAAAATGATTTGTGTATCTGCCCCCGTAATTCGGATCCTCTCCAAAATTTAATGGGTTCTTCCTTGGCCAATGGTACACCCTTCTACCAAGTTTAATGAAAAATTGAGTCAGTAGTTTTTCCGTAATCCTGCTGACAGACAAATAAACCAAAAAGCAAGCAACAAACAAACTACTTTAAGTATTTCTTTTTTTGCTTGTATGTGCCTCCAAATCCCAAAATGTCCTCCCACAGTGAGCTCGGCACAGTGTGATAGGGGCACTATTGTAAATGTTGAGATTGTAGCAAATATCCTATGTGACAAACACGCTCAACTCTTTTCTTTCTCTTTTCTGAGTGTAATGCATTGGTGCAAGAGCCTCCAAACTGACACATAACTCAAAAGTCTGCACACTATGACTGTATGAATTTACAGAAAATATTTAATGTGCAGTACTGTTTTGGGCTGAGCCCTTCTCCAGCATACTGTCATACTAGACTGACATCAGACCACACACAGGTGGAAGCAATAAACAATCATTGAATTGATTAGTCAACAAGACCCAGCTGGTGCAATTAGCAACAACACGATCAGGAAATAGGATCGAAAGGAATTTTACAATGAAAGCACAAATAAATAAACAGCTTAAAACAAACTGAACAAAGTATTGTTCACGGGATGATAGGCATCATGCCATTTTTAAGATGATCCTGACAAGTTGTTACATTGGCTGTTGCATGAGTCACTGAACGTGTCAATGAGTGAGTATGCAGGGAGTGCTTTCACAAAATCAGGCCCCATGTACCCCTTTCCCCATAAAAACAGGGGAACAGGTACCAGCCAGGTACCGGTTTTTTTCTAATAATTGGAAGTTACTATTTGGTGGTTACATTTGATGGTGTATCAAATCTTGCTTACAGGATCCAGGAAAGGGCAGGCATTAAATCAACACGTGTTCACCAAACTTCACTGGAGGAACATCACATGCATTTAAGATCTGAACACCAGACTCACACACCCGAATGTGCGCATACTGTAAGACAATAGGGGCCACCATTTAACAACTGAGTCCCTTTTACAGACACAGGAGGGTGGTGTGCGCTTGTGTTGTAGCAGGACATGGAAGGGGAAACCTTAAGCACAAATGCAGGTAGTGAGTCCAAACAGTCCAATCTCCTCACCATTTAAATACACCGCTTTCTTTTGTAATCTTACCAACGATCAATCTGTATTTAACTCTCCAACAAACTGTCATACAATAGCCGGTGAAAAATATTTACTGAGGAACAAACTTTAATTTCTGAACCCCACTTTTTATTCATAATGACGCATTTTACTCTTTTAGCTCTAAACTTTTGTTTTGTACACCAGTTCCTGTAGTAAAGTGTGTTTAACAGGCCTGGTTATATACTTCCATGCTCTAAACGACCCTGTCCCATGAGACTATCGTCTGTGTGAGCAGTTGAGCACAGGAGGGACAGTGGGCTGGTCCAAATTCAACAAATCTGACCTCCTGAACACAATGGTTGAACCTAAGTCCAGCTGGGCGGCAAGAACTCTGCCCTCAAAAACACAATGCAGTGGCTTGGGACCAGATGTGACACATGTTGTAGGGCCTCTGTGTGTGTGTGCATCAATGTACCTCATATTAGTGTGTCTGTACATATGTGTGAGTACATATAAGCATGTATTTAAATGTATTCTGACTGGCATACTGTACATTTCTGTCTCGGTTTAAGTTTACAGGGTCAAGCTCCTAAAGTGCAGCTTTTATCAATCCTCTCACCAGTTTATGGTAGCACTTTACATTACGCCATGGTAATAACATGGTAATAGTGGGGTAACAGTGTGATAATAAAGAGGTAATATATAGGTAATAACATGTAATTACCAAAGTAATAACTGGGTAATACATCACAGTAATAGCATGTAATACTGGGGTAATAAGGTGATAAGAAGGTAACAGATGTAATAACATACAATTACCAATGTAATAACTAGGAAATGGTTCGATGATAACCATATGTATATCTGGGTAATGGTAATATAGTTATATTAATATTGTAATAACGTGATAATAATGGGTTAATATATGTTGACATTTTCACAGTATTATAGGCTACTATCAGTGTAATACCGTCCAAATTAGATAAAACTTCTTGGAATTTAAAATTGGTAATTACCATATTATAATGCTGAAATTCAATGGTAATACTTTACAAATGTTATGTTTAATCTTGTGACTTCTTACCTGGAAACACATCTGGTATTTTCTGTGTAATAACCATGAATCAGTGGTGTAAAATGCTAAACTGCCTGTTTCTATTGTATTACATGGTAATATTAGAATAACAGAGGTGTAGCGATTACTTGGAAATGCTTCTGGTAGTTTCCAGGTAATCTCTGCACCTCTGTTATTCTAATATTACCATGAAATGTGTCTTGTCCTGCATGCATGTAACCCTGTGCAAGCTGACCAGCAGCTCAACACCTTCCACCATTAAGCACTGGAGACTGGGATCGTCATAACTCAGTTTATTTGACTTAGAAAGGGTGAAACCGGGAAATTAAACACAATGACCAGTTACTTACATATTGATGAGTCACAAATAGTATACAATGATAAGATAAACAATATAAATATACATATTGCACTTAAAACTTTTCGACATTAATTAACAAATATATCATAACAGTATGTCAGCATCTATTTCACATAGCGAGAATGCTACCAAAGGCAATGAACGTTGAAGATTGAAGCGGATAGTATGGAGAGATGAAAACACAAACCATGAGGATGTCCTGCTCACATTCAACTTCCTGACTAAATCCCATGGTGCAAAGGTCCTACAGTTCTTAAAGGAACACACACGCATTTAAACTGTAGCATGTAGACTGTAGCATGTAGACACATGCGTGTGTATTACCATTACCCAGATATACATATGGTTATCATCGAACCATTTCCTAGTTATTACATTGGTAATTGTATGTTATTACATCTGTTACCTTCTTATCACCTTATTACCCCAGTATTACATCTTATTGCTGTGATGTATTACCCAGTTATTACTTTGGTAATTACATGTTATTACCTATATATTACCTCTTTAATATCACACTGTTACCCCACTATTACCATGTTATTACCGTGGCGTAATGTAAAGTGCTACCCAGTTTTTGTTGGCTTATACTGAAGCGAGTAGCCACAGTGTCACCGTTGTTTATCTAGTGAATTTTGGATGCCTTTGCAAATAGTTTCAAACTTTCTCACCATTGCAGGAAAAAAAACGACTGCTTGGCTCTCAGAGGAAATGAGAAATTGCCGGAGAAGAATTTTCACACTTGTGAAAGTGAGAGAGAAAGGGCTGTGTAAAAGTGGTTGTGTAACAAAGGAAAGCTGCTTGGTAAATTGTTGGTATCTTGACCTCTATTCAAAACAAAAGGAAATGGCTCTAAACAGATGACTCATGAAAAGAGGAAAAATAAAGGCTTTGTCAATGAGGCAGTAGGTCACTAAAACACAAAGACAAATGATGGCACACATGTGGGCACAAATATGTATGGACTCATGTTTGCACACTGAACAAACAAGTGTTTAGAAACAAGTGGATCTCTGTCTTTAAGCGTAAGCCTTATGCCATTGAGGTCTTAGTGATGTGCTATGTCATGGGACTCAGCGCTGCCCCCAGGTCACATTGTATCTGTGAAGGGCATCGCTGATACCATCTCTTTAAACCCGCTGTGAATGCCTCCTTTCTGTGTATGTGACACTATGTATGACACAGACAATTAAAATAGTGAGCGAGAAAAAAGACACAGAAAGCGCTTGGGCACATGAGCTTGGAGACATGAGTTTTTTTTTTCCTCAAAATGCTGTGTGGTCATGTCAATTTTGAACACTATACTTTAATGCAAATCCATGTGATGGATTTATTATAATATAAAATAAATATAATACAATATAATAAATAATTCTTTGAATCAGGTAAAAGTAGTAATATCTCATTACAAAAGCACTGCATACTACTTTTCAGATTACAATTTTTCATATCCTTCCTAATCAGTGAAAAATATGTGTCTCCAAATTTGATTTTGAATTAGAATTTTTCTAAAAACTGAAGGATGAAGTGTGTTGAGAAAATTCTCTAAACTACTTTAAAAAAAACATGGATCAGCTGGAAATGGCATTGTCACAAAGCTGAAAATGCTACAAATGCGATGATTTGATAGAATATGAGGCATCACTGTCATTAAACTACCCAATAATGTAAAATTGGATCATACACATTAATGCCTTTTTCTGCAGAATGAGTTTCCTTTTAGTTTTGATACTTAAAGTGGCTATATATGCAACTTTCACTTTGTGTTGATTCTAGCGGCCGCTTTGGACAAAAGTGGTAGTGTTTTTACCACACCTGTCGTAAAGGTCTTTTCTTTACGGTGCTGTTTTACTTACTGTATATTATTGAGTTAGCGCATTTCATTAAACCCAGTGACGCTTTACACAAGTACAGGGGGACAAGGGAAAAGAAAATAGTACACCAACACAAATACGGACTAAAAGGGATAAAACGTCCATGCTAAATGGAAGGGGGACGTAATTTAATGTTGGCTACTGACGTACAACCACATCACGAATTGGAAAGTTATTTCATGAATGAAATAGACATATTACATACCTGAGGGCCAATTTGGGGACATATAAAAGAATAATTTACAATCCAGTAATTGTCTCCATCTATTGAAAGCTCCACTGAGTGTGATACGTTTTTTGCCCGTCATCTGTCGCTCTCCCTTTTAGCTTTTAGTTGTTCTTCGTTTAATTTCCTTCTTTCCTGTGTTGGTCCTGCCCCAGTATCAGCCATAACTGCAAAAAATAACTTCTAAAATAAAATAAAAATACAAAAATAAATCTCCTGCTACCTTTTACCTGATACCTTACCTGGCTGGATACACTAACAAAGGCTTTTACGGTGTTCAGCTGTAATCTGTGACCCGTCAAAATGTGTTACTGTAGTGCCGTCTTCCTGCCGTAAATCATTTTGTGACTTCGCGGGAAAAATTGGACCCAGGCAAAGGCATGAATAAAAACTATATCAAAATAGTGTTCTTTTCACTGTTAGGCTTGTTTGCTGTTACAGGTAATTTATGATTATCAGATGTAACATTACACAGTGTCAGAAACGTGTAAAAGTTACTAATAGTCACTTTAAAGTACATTCTGCTAATTATATTTTTACTTGCAGGACTTTTACTTGTGTAGTGGAGTATTTTCACAGTGTGATATTAGTACTTTTTTTTAAGTATGGGATCTGAATACATCTTCTACCATTGCTAAAAAGCCACTGTACACAACATACCCAGCACAACATGTTAGTGGAGCATTTAGCAGCTAAAGAGCTGGATATTTCCCTTAGGAGTTTGTTGAGACCAAAACAGAGGTCGTGGATCAGGTGGATAGAAACTGGACAATAAATTCATCCTGAAGTTGCTCCGTTTCTGCTGTAAAAACTACAGCTCCCAGCTGTTTTAGAGAAAGAACCTTTTTAGAAAATAATCTATGTGACCTGTTTCTTTTTAACATTTGTTAGAAATAAGAAAAAATCTAGAGTAATGCCAGTCTTTTTCTTTAATAAGGTATTGCTCCAGCTGCTAAACAGTCTTGAAAGGTACAGTACATTTCTGCTGTACTTTTTAGGATGTACTGTGAAACGGGTTTTGCTGTCAGCTAAAAATGCTGAGGTCACTAGATACAGCGGTCTTCATGCATTACACACTTCAAACTTAATTTGTATAATCTACTGAAGCTGATAGGGGGAATATTTTACCCAATAGAGGATTTATAACAAGCATATTTGAGCCTGTCCACTAATGCAAAGGAGGTTCAGACACTTCAAGCAATTATTTTGAGCCCACTTTAAAATGAGAGTTAATATTAGTTAGTTGTAAGCATCAGATGAAAAGACTGAGATTACTGAAGTCAGAGTGATTCCCCGCCTTTCATTAGAGTTTGCATTCACTCTTATCCTCTGAGCAGAGCTGAGAGAAAGAGCCCACATACTGTCAACAGCAACTGAATGAACACTAGCACAGCAGTGCAAATATATCATATATGTAACTTCTCTTTCTAAAGGTGCCGTGTGAATAAAGTTTGCTTGCATGTATGCAGTTTGGGATGGCCAGTTCCATCTGTGCTGCAGTCCTTGTTGCTGATAACGCCCACTGTTGTCCTGAGAAGGGTGTAGATGGAAAGAGACAGACCAACCATATGCTGCAACAAAGACACGATCCCTTGATGTGGCCAAACTAGAAGCACCGCTGCAGAGGATTGTATCCAGAACCCTCAAACAGAAACTACCTTGTACCTTAGGTGTAGATCAGAAGGTATACATCTGTTTTGAAGAGGACATCATTACATGATCATTATATAGGACATGAGTAAAGGAAAGAGGTTATGTCCAGTAAAAAAAAAAAAAACATACTCCTTCCTGAAAGGTGTTTTTTCCTTTGGGAGCAATGGGAGAGGTTTATCATGTGAGAGGTTACCAGGAGGCCAAAACAAACCACGTGTCACAATCACATAAAGCACATTGTTAGGTGAAATATGTGTCTTAAATTGCATCACACTGATAAGGTTTTTACACTAGTAAGATATTAGTTACTTCCTGTCTGTCAAAGGCCCTGTGAGCAGGAAGCGCATGGCACCATCCCGCCGTAGGCAGATCGCCGTACGATATGTTTGTTAGCGTGTTAGCATTCTGATTAACGGTCAGTTGGTGCCCTGCTTCGGAGGTCTAATCTGGCCCCACGCCTCACTGCACGTGCTCAATAGAGTCCGCACCCTGCATCATGACATCATGTCTTTGTGTAAAATCCCGGTGCCATTCACGGGCCCACCGTAGGGCTTAGCATGCAAGCGTCAACTATACCAACACACAGCTCTTTAAAGGGAGTCCCCTGGTCTCCCAGCTCAGTGGATACACCCTGATACTTCCACAGAGCTCTATCCTCCGACCCAACGGGCTGAGCTCATGTGCCATCCAGGGCCCAGAGGAGAGCGATTATTTGGGCTTTTTTGGTGGGGAAATTTTTAATTGAGAAGATATCACTGCTCCTGGATATATGGAGACATACATATACATATACATATATATATATATATATATATATATATATATATATATATATATATATATATATATATATATATATATATATATAGTTCTAGCTATCCAATCAGCTAACATACACACTAATGTTCCTGGACGTCATGTTATTCAGAGAGAAACTGTAGACAATGATTTGGGGACATTTAACAAGATATTGCATCACACTGGTTATTTGCTCTAAGATTACATCATCCATCTGTGAAAAGCTGTGGGATCAGTGAAGCTCAGTGTGGAGGCCAAATCTGCCACTAACCCACAGATCAGAGATCAGACATCAAGAGGTGGACTCTCCAGTTCACCAGCCCAGTAATGTCACCTAGGACAGACAACGCTATTGGTTGAGAAACAGCGAGGGTTGGGCATAATAATATGGGCAGAGTGAAGATACATCCATAAAAGGAGTGGAGACTTCTATTGATTAATGATTGTAGATTTTGACCTCTGATATAGGTGACATGTGGCCTGTAGAATGAGGCCACCTCCATTGTCCATATGAGAAATTGATTAAAATACATTGAATGAATAAAAGATGCTGTTTCTTTCTTTACCCTTTTTATTTATAAATTGAAAAATGTTGCTATTTCTTATTATAAACTATAAATTATCCATTTAAAGTAGGCTTATCGGATAAATTCCTTAAAACCTCATAGAGGCTGTGGGTCGTACTGCCTTAAAAAGCAACAAACCATTAGACTTTCATTTGTGCAGTTCACAAGTTTTCTATTCAGACTAAACACTAACTCGTTTTTAATGTCTAACAAAAGGTTAAATATAAATATGTTAAATATAAGCATTATATATATGTGTTTTTGTTCCAACCTACAAATATCAGTTTTGAAGGCATATCAGCCTTCAAAGAAAAGCACTGTTTAAACTTCATTGGGTCCTGGGGAAATAAAACAATTGTGGAACCTGGAAATTAGATTGTGCAAAGGGAAATGAATTGTGTGAGCGTAAACAAACTGTCTCGTTTAAGACTGCCATGTAATTGTTTTGTTCCTTCCTTTCAATTTGGTGCATCCGTGGTTTACTGGGAGAACACGTTTTCAACAGTTTGGATCACAGACAAACAAAAGCTTTCTTCAAATAAACTTTTCCAAAGTCCAAGTGTGGTTTATAAATGAAAGTATTAAATGTTGGTACAAATAAATCACATTGTTGAAAAGTTCTGCATTTCAACACAATGTGTAGTATTCTAATGTAACAACAACATCCTGTTCCCCATTGGCTGACAGACTCATCTAAAACATATGGACATAGCAAAACTGTCGGATGTTAATAAAGCCACATTTTTTCATTTAAAACTCTCGACAACATTATCTTAAAAATGTGACAGAGCAGAACGTTTCCCAGTTTAACAAACAAGTCACCAGTAATACTATTAAGGAAGCACCTGTAAACCTCCAATACTGAAAATTTGTTTTTAATGATGCTGATGAACAGCTGCATGCACCTGTTAGATACTGCAAGAGCAGAGCTTGATTTTCTATGGGGGGAAATATCTTCAACAGAGAAATATTTTAATGGCCAAACCGTATAATGTCTACATATTAGAATACATATTAATGTACTGTATAGTTTCTCTTATCTTTTAAGTTTGGTACAATTTACAGCCTATACTTAGTTATTATAAAACTGACTTTTTTAAAGATAGGTATAAGAACAAATTAAACTTACAGAAAACTAAATATAATTAATTAAAATGTAAATCATATGTGTATCATCCTATTCAAAATATTATAACTGTTAATCAACTATTTTTTTAATTAAAGTATTACTTATTTGTATTGATTATATTACGGCGATTATAAATAGCCAAATCAATTGGCTATTTTTTTTCTACACAGTTCTATAAAATTATCGATGTGCATAGGAAATATATTGCTGTGCTTGTGTGTGTTCATTTCTTTACCTACACCAAACTATGTATTTCATTTTTTTGGTTTGACTCCGACCTGCGGCCCTTTTCTGCATGTCGTTCCCCCTCTCTCTCCCCCTTAATGTCTTCAGCTGTCCTATACAAATAAAAGACTTACATGCCCCAAAAAATATCTTAAAAAATAAATAAAACTGCCCGTGTGGCTCATCATAAAGTTGACTGTCATGAATCAGATCTACCAAGGAGAAGTCACATTTGTCATCATTCATTTTATCTCTAATATTTTAGAGGCAAATTATTGCATTTGTGGAAACCTGGAGGAGATTTTATAATGGGAATTTAAGATATTTAGACAGCCCTCTTTATGCTCTGCGGTAGCTTTTCCTCTATTCAAAGATCTGTGGAATGAATCGGAGATCAAAGACTGCTGCTGAATGTTTTGCTTCCCTGGGCCGGGAAAGTTTGACTAACCTCAATAATAGAGACATTTCAGTGTGCGCTTTCACTCGATGGTTCACATTCTTCACATTCCAGCTAAGTGACACAGATATAATGATACACGCACACAACCGCACACAGAGGGAGACTCAGTTATCTACGATGTTAAAACTCACATTTGATAACACTAGTGATGGTCAAGTGAGGATTTATGAATCAAGATGCAAAAACCGCACTGTTTAAATAAATGTGTTGTTACATAACACACAAATAAAATGCTTAAATGTGATTTTCAATAAAACAAAACAAAAAAACCCTCACAATTAAGGACATTTCTGCGTATTAATCAAATGTTTGCCTCTGAATCACATGTCACATCTCCTCTTTAGTTGCACAGTTAAGAAAGGGTATTCTTCCTTTGTCTATTCAGGTTGGCAGATTCGAAGATATTCATGAGGAAAACAGACTATGTGAGTGATTTGGGATGAGTGGAGAGTGAGTGGAATTTTGTTTTGTACAACACATCAGGAATATAAATTTTGCATGAAATGGCCCAATAAAACCCTGACACTTTCTGGTGTAAAGATGATCAACAACTGCCATTGTTGTTTAATTTTGATGTGCTAACTTTGTTTCAACAGCCTGGAAAAGAAAGCAAGATGGACAATTGTATCAGTATTTACTCTGATTTTCCAGTTTATTCTAGTAAATGTTTTGTCAGTGATTTATGAATTTTGTTGCAGATATAAACATCTGAAAATCTGATTGTGAAAATGATCCAAATCGTTATTTTTTGACATTTAGTAGTTTTGTGGCGTGCAAGGATTTAGCGTATATGAATTTGTGAGGTCTTGCAAAGCCCATGCATAAAGAACGGGCCACCACCTCCTCTAAACAAAACCAGAAAATAATTTCCTCAACATTAGAGAATTTATCTTCTTTAAACCCATAGTTGAAATGAACCTACTGCTGCCTATACTGAATAGCTGTATCAACAACAATGTCCAGTGTTAATTCAGGAGGACATAAACTCTCCTTCATCCCTGCCTGAGCTGATAGTTTGTCACTGACCTGCCTCCCTGCTCTAATGTTAGGCATGGCAGTGCACTTCGAGGCACATCAGCTGCTGTTATTGTTTCATCTACTGTATCTGTGCTTCTACATACATATATGTGAGGGAATTGCATGCATGGAGCTGGACTGCTCTGCTGTGGACTCGGTGCCCTAGCCATACGATGTCCATGTTGGTGTGGGAGCCTGAGGCCTGCTCCCATACATCCCCGCTCTGGCTCTGTTGATCCTATTGTCTCCTGCGTCACCACACGTCGCCCGGCAAATAAAGGCTGTCTGGCTCCAAGCTTAAATATTGCAGGAAACTAAAAACCAACCATCAGAGCCGATTCATTCACATCTGCTCAGTGGGGCGACAAGGACGGGGCTTTAGGTGGGAAAGAGGGCAGAAAAAAGTTCACTTTTCCCTGCCGGGTGCCAAGAGAAAGGGACAGGACTCAACTTCACCAGAGCCGCAGCTGTGGCAAGTTGCCCATTTGATTACATTTAATCTATATCATACCTTACAGAAGCAGGGACTATTTGATACCTATTGATCTTTCTTTATAGTTTTTTTAATCAGGGAATTTTTGTGTGGAATTTTTTAAAGAGCTAGAGCAAGGTATGTTTTGGTTTGCGCCATTTTTATTGTTTGACATCGTAAATAATGTAACGACAAAATCAATACCTTTCTAAGTTTTTTTATGTTTTATTTAATATTTGGCTCAATGTTTAAATCTAATTTTAATTGGAATAGAATGGACTCAAACACTCTTTAGAGGTTTCCCATTTTTCGGGTTTTCTAATAGAATCACATTTGGTAGCATAAAATTATGGCTTAAATGTTTGATTTTTGGCAAGTTAGAGTTTTTCCTACATTTCTTACTTTTGCCACTGTCTATTCCCCTCCCCTTGTTTGTCCTACCTACCCCACCCTCACTGTCTGTCTGCTCCCTCTGTGTCCCTTCCTACCCCACCCTTCATTCTGCAGTGCTACGGACCGATCATGGGTGACTGGAGCTTTCTGGGTAATATTTTAGAGGAAGTTAATGAGCACTCTACGGTGATCGGCCGGGTGTGGCTCACGGTGCTCTTCATCTTCCGTATCCTCATTCTGGGCACGGCTGCGGAGTTCGTGTGGGGCGATGAGCAGTCTGACTATGTCTGCAACACACAGCAGCCCGGATGTGAAAATGTGTGCTACGACGAGGCCTTCCCCATCTCCCACATTCGCCTGTGGGTGCTGCAAATCATCTTTGTGTCCACACCATCTCTGGTGTATGTGGGTCATGCTGTGCACCATGTCCACATGGAGGAGAAACGCAAAGAGCGAGAGGAGGCAGAACTTAGCCGGCAGCAGGAGTTGAGTGAGGAGCGTCTCCCTCTGGCACCTGACCAGGGAAGTGTCCGCACCACTAAGGAGACCAGCACAAAGGGAAGCAAGAAGTTCCGGCTAGAGGGCACACTGCTGAGGACCTACATCTGCCACATCATCTTCAAGACACTGTTTGAGGTGGGCTTCGTGGTGGGCCAGTACTTCCTGTATGGCTTCCGCATCCTGCCACTGTACAAATGCAGCCGCTGGCCCTGCCCCAATACAGTGGACTGCTTTGTGTCTCGCCCCACGGAGAAGACCGTCTTCATCATCTTTATGTTGGCTGTCGCCTGTGTCTCACTCTTCCTCAACTTTGTGGAGATCAGTCACCTGGGCCTGAAGAAGATTCGCTTTGTCTTTCGCAAGCCGGCCCCCGCCCCAGCCCAAGGTGAAGGCTCGGCCCCCCTGCCGCCACAAGGGAAGAGCCTGCCACCCCTGGCTGTGCCCTCCCTGCAGAGAGCAAAAGGTTACAAGCTGCTGGAGGAGGAGAAAGTTCCCATAACTCACCTCTACCCACTGGCTGAGGTTGGCATGGAGGCTGGCAGAGGGGCCCCACCCTTCCCGGGGCTGCAGGAGAAGGTGGAGGAGGTGCTGCCCATGGGGGACATCTCTAAGGTGTATGATGAGACTCTGCCCTCCTACGCCCAGACCACTGAGACAGCGGGGGTGACATTACACGAGGAGGAGGCAGAGAAGGTGCAGCCAGCTGAGGTGGAAGCAGAGAGAGTGGAGGAGGTTGTTGATGAGGATGTGGAGGTAGAGGAAGCAGTGAAAGGCGAGGGGGCAGGGATGGAGGCCACGGATACGATAGAAGACACCAGACCGCTGAGCCGACTGAGCAAAGCCAGCAGCAGGGCCAGGTCAGACGATCTCACCGTATGAACCTGTGAGAGAGAGCACATGTACACCTGCACACACCAAAAGTTCAACATAAGAGAGAGCACACACACACACACACACACACACACACACACACACACACATCTAACTCAAGACAACGCACACTCTTGAACAGGCTGGTCAAAAACCAATGGATGAAAAACAAAATCAACAAGGATAGATTAAAACCTTTGAAACACAAGCAACAATTCTACATAGCGACAAAATAATCTGCGTGTTTGTGATACAAATGAAATATAAAAAGTAGAGGTTAAAGAGGGGAGGAGTAGGTTTTTTATTAAGCGTGTTCTTATATTTAAAAAATGTGGAAAGGACACATGCAGGGGGGAAATGTTTTTACTTGATGAAAATCCATGTTCAATTTTTAAAAACATCTTTTTCTATTGAAAGAGTTTTAATCATATATAATGGAGGATTAGACATTTGTACATGGGGTTTGAGTAGCCAGGGGAAAGAGAGTTATAATATACTTGTGTGTCTGCAAATCAGTAATTTTGCTGTAGTTAGGCACTGACTTTAATTTCCATTCCGACAGTGACATACTGCAAATGCAGCATGTGGCTGGCGTGACATACACAAACCACACGATTAAGTGCCGGTACATTTACAGGTATACAGCTCTTTGAGAAGAGGAAGAAAAGTCCATTTTCAGGTTGAGAAGAGCATACCTTTGTTTTTGCACATTCAGAGGTTTAGACTCTGTGCAAGGCCTTTAACCCTCATAACACCTCATCTATGCATCCATTTACACAGGATTCTTTCAAGTGAAGAGAGATGTGCATCAATTTCAGAGCATTTCTCTCCTTTTCATGTTTATATACCAGGTAGCACAGCCAGAACTGAGTTAGTGAGGAAAACCCCCAAAAAAGACCACATGTTGAATGTCTTTTTCAATGTGATTCAGCATATCTTCATTTTAGATTTGCTCATGTTTTGTAGCATTTAAGTAGAACTGTGTACTGTGATATCAGTTGGCACCATGGCAGAGAACAGGGCTCATTTTGCCCTATCAGAGAATGAACTATAGTAGCGACCTCAGGCCAAATCCTCTCTTTTCGTGCTGTACAAACAGGCGTCCGGGCGATAAAGATCATGCACCATCAGCACAAAGTATTGTTGGAGGCCAGACAATAAAAGAAACCACACTCATCAATGAAAACAAGCATCCTTGACCTGGCTGTGAAAAAAATCTTTCTACTTGATTTTAATGTGACAATAGTAGGTCCTTACCCCGTAGGAAAATAACAATACTCATGACATGCTTTCAAATTCAAAGAGAAACAAACAACTAGGGGCAACTCTCGCTGTACATAATGCCCTATCTCATGTCTGATAATGCACATAATGTGCAGAGCAGCTGTTTTCAGTTATTTCACTGTCTAGATGAATCACAGAAGATCTTATTGTGATTACAATATTGATTTATCTCACAAACCCAATATAGTAAAAAGAAAATTCCCTCACTGCGGTGTTGTGCATTTGTCTGAGTAAAGATACATTTTTTGGGAATCATTAGCAAGTATACGTTAAGCCTTAAAGTATGCCTTAGGTTTATCACAAATCTTCCTCTCACATTCTCTGGCTTTGTTTATTCAAACAGCTGCCACTGTATGATTTTCTGTGCCTTACCTGTAAATGTAAATTCGCAAATGTTGTAAGATTGTAACAAGTGCTTATATTGCTCTGGGACCTATGTGAATTTGATGTTTTATTTGCTTCTTTTTTATTTTTATTATCTGAGTTTCATTTTGTATGCGACCCTTTAGCACACACAAGAAGACTTATGGTTAATTCAAGTATTAACATGATAATTTAATGATGTTAAGAAGATATTAGGGCATAAAGTGGCATTTTTGAGGACATGAACACACTCCAACAGTGCAGGCTTCGCCCATACTTGTGCCATTACGTGCACACCCACACATCCACCCACACCCACACACGGTTTTGGGGGTATGATCAAATGGCTTTAGAGGAACTCCGAGAGAAGGCAGCTGTGACCCCTTTGTAACCCCCAGCCATCCCTTTGCCTCCCATAATCCAATGCTGTGTAATATGAAACAAAATGAGCCTTCATTAAATCACCAAATTGTTGAACACATTTGAGCATTTCACAGTGTTACAATTAAAGCATGATGCTGGTCTTTGTGTACATCAAAATGACTGGTAATGTATGATTTTTTGTATTTTAAGACTGTTGCATTGCCTGTATGTTTGTAAGAAGACATGATTAATCTTTAAAAAAAAAGACAAAAAAAAAATCCTTTTTACTAACTTGTAGTCTTCTTTGCTGATAGATGTGTGGCAGTATCTTCTTTTGGAATGTGAACCAACGCAATAAAAAAGTCACACGTGGTCAAGAAGTGTCAGTGTCAGGGTTTCTATGCTAAGTGTTCGCACACATGCACGAACGCACGCACGCACGCACAAAAAAAATAACTAAGCTAACTAAAATGAAACTTCAGGTGGCAAAAGATTCCATGAAAGTCCAACATTTTGGAGTTTTTGCTGGCATTTCCTTGTCCTGATCGGACTCTTTTAAAGCAGAGGGACTTCACCGTTTTTTGTTGAAAGAAGCAATACCACAGTGTAGAAATACTCTGTTACAAGGAAGAGTCAAACATTTTACTTACGTAAAATTACAAAGTATTAGCATCAAAATGTACTTCAAGAACCAAAAATAAAAGTACTCATTAAGCAGAAATTGCCCATTTAGAATAATCTGCATTATATTACAGGATCATAATTAGTAATGTATTAATGTGTACACATCACTATTGTTGCAGCTAAAGGGAGGGCTAATTTTAACTATTTTTTTATACTTCTGAGTAAATTGTGAATTTCCTCCCAAGGATAAATAAAGTCTTATCTTGTCTTATAACAATGCATCATCATTTATTAGTTGATTAATTAATTTTCATTAATCTGAATCCGCAAAGTAACAAGCAATTAAAGCCGTGGAGTGGAAAATACATACAAAAGTTTTGTAGTATGAAATAAAAAATGGAAATGCTCAAATACCTCAAAATTGTCCTTAAGTACAGTACTTGAGTAAATGTACTTAGTTACCTTACACCACTGACTTCTACTGAAGTAGATTTTAGTTTTCCTAAGATGTTGCTATTAACATCTTTAGTTTTAGAAATTGAGACAAACCTCACAATGCTGATATTTAGTCTTATACGAAAATTACAAAATGACAGACAAGAGATCACATTCACATCTAAGGACAATACATTTACATTTGACCTATCAACACGTCTTTGGACTGTGGAAGGAAAATAATGTCAGAACAGGGAGACAATGCAAACTCCACTTTGGACTTATTACAGTCATAATGCATGCTCCATCAGGACTTAAAGTCTTTAAAACATTAAGTGCACAGAGGTTTACTTGTTTTACAACAGGATAAGATAAAAAATAAAATAGGGTTTATTCAAATAGTATTATGATTGCTTATTGAGGACTGATAAAAGGTTGGGTGGAGTATGATTAAATCACCACTAAGAGGCAGTATTGTAAAAGGTATTTTGATTTCTGGACTAGTCTTTCTCTCTTCTATCAAAGGCTGGTTTAAACAGGATTAAAAAGTGCGATCACAGGGACAAAGTAAGAACTGAGCTTATATTTATTTGAGTGGCTGGATCAGTTTGGTATTATTTTACATCTGGTCATGTGGAGATTTCCTCCGATTCCTTGAGACCTGCTACTTATAGTGTGTGTGTGTGTGTGCGTGTGTGTGTGTGTGTGTGTGTGTGTGTGTGTGTGTGTGTGTGTGTGTGTGTGTGTGTGTGTGTGTGTGTGTGTGTGTGTGTGTATGTATGTATGTATATATATATATATATATATATATATATATATATATATATATATATATATATATATATATATATATATATATATTTCTGAAATCCTCAACTCTAAACTACAGCTTTAATGTTACTATATCCCACCACAATGGTTACTAAGTAAGTGGGATTGTCTGGAATATGGTAATATAATAACCATTATGGTGGGATACACTGGCTAAGCTGTGCTGACAAATAGTTCACATGAAAATACATTATAATTTTGGCCCTTTGGCTGAGTCTCTGTCAAAGAAGAAGTTGGTATTTTCATGGTGCAGATTTAAGGCTTAGGGAAATGTTGTAATGTTTACTGCACTACATTTATCTGACAGCTTTTGCTTTAAAGCTCTATTGTACAGTATGTGTCTATATGGCCAATAAAACTGATTCTGATTCTTATATAAATATATATTTATTTTATTTTTTGTTACCATGGTTGTTAAAGTTTTTTAAAGGTTAGGGGAATGTAAAAAATAACGTTAGGGGAACGTTCTCTAAAAGTTACAACGGTAGGGGAACGTTCTCCAACGGTTACAACGGTAGGGGAACGTTCTCTAAAGGTTACACCGGTAGGGGAACGTTCTCCAACGGTTACAACGGTAGGGGAACGTTCTCTAAAGGTTACACCGGTAGGGGAACGTTCTCTAAAGGTTACACCGGTAGGGGAACGTTCTCCAACGGTTACAACGTTCTGGGGTCGATGTAACCAAAAACTAACGTTCCCTAAACGCCAGGAAAACTTTCCATGCATGGGAACCAAAAACTAACCTTCAGGGAACGTTCCCGCAACCTGGGAACCAACAATTGTTACCTGGGTTATTGCTTCACGCTTGGCTTGTTTCTGCAACAGCTCATTCATTGAGTATCGGATACAATTAAAACTATTGAGGAAATATTTTCCTTTGACATTGGTCTAGTATTAAACGAGATCGCTGCAGTCGGCAACGGCGAAACAAGCTACAATGTAAGTTAATAGGACGTCAATTGTCCAGCTTGTATTTACGTTCATAAAAGTGCTCGTTTTGCCGCTGACAGGCTCAGATTAATATTCTAAGTGTCTGACAATATTATGGAAACGATTTCTAAGGAGGTCGATCTTTCTGTTAAAGAGTAAGATCCTTTTTTAAAACATAAAAAGTCTGCGAAACTGCGTTCGCTAAACCCACCAGACTCCATGTAAATTCATGCATCGTAAAAAAAGTCATTTTAGCATCGTAAAATGGGCATTCTAGAACATATCTGAGCTCTGAGGCTTGCTCTGGCTGTCTTGAGCCTGAGCGTGTAGGGTGCACGACTATTTCATTCCAATTTCGGGTCTGTCAGTCACAGTGAAAACCGGGGACATTTCTGGGGACAGCTCCAACCGGGGACAGGTCACCGAAACCATGGACATCTGGTCACCCTATATTAGGTAACATTACTGTTTTGACCGGACATCGGTAAATTACAAAGGAAAGCATGGCAGGATAACGGCAGCTTCTCTATCTTTCCATAATTTAGTCAGACACTTATAATAACAATCTTTTGCTGCAATGTGCATCCACATTCCACTTGCAATTGCCCCATATGATTACTTTACAAGGTTCTCCCTGAATACTGGACCAATTTCAAAAAAGAGTCACAAAAACATGGGGAAATAGGTCCGGATTGAAAAGAAATTCCCCTTTAGGATAAACCAGCACAAATTCCAGACAACCTTGGTCAGAAAGTCAAATAGTGGAAGAGAGGTCTCTCATTGGTGCATTACAGAGGCTACGTCCTACCCTACTGCTGATGGGTGACTTATTAAAACAAGCTTGAGAGAATGCTGCCATTGTCTAAATGAAAATGCAAACTGCCATTTCTGTTTCATTTTCATTTCATACGAGCTGAGCTGACATATCTCAAATTCAAATGCAAACGGCTCAGTTTTGATTGTCAAGGTATACAATGTCTGCCAAAATGAATATGCAAGGTCCATTTTACATGCAATCTCAGGATTATACTTAAAAAATATGTGTCAGTGGACTTTTGTGGATTTTATAAAACATGAAAAAGAAAATGAAAACGAGAAATATGATCTAAAGCCTCTCACACGCAGGAGGTCATATGGGTAGAACAGTACAGCACAGCTACATTTCTTCAATATAGTCTTCAACAAAAGTCTGAGTAAAGGTTCACAACATGTTCTGCATCCTCAGGCACACAGTTTAAATTATTCATATGGCCAGAGACCACCAAAGTAGTGACAACATTTATTTCCTGTATGGAAACCATTTCTGGTGTGTGTGTGGGAGGTCTAGCCAGGTTTAGTCTTGAAACTTCACATTCATGTCTGACGCAGAAATGAGTAAATTGAGATTAAAATATTCTTATATATAATTTACTCCTTTTTGTTGTCTTAGTAACATTAAAGTTGAGGATTTCAGAAAGAGACAAAACTGCAGATGCAGATACTCACTACCGGTAAGTGTGGTTACTATATTTATCAGAATGTATGTGGGGTTTGAAAGGATCCGATTATTTTATGATTCGTATATATATATATGATACATTAGTTTGATTCTGATCTTGTGACATAGTTTGTGTTATTGCGTCTGTGACTTATTGTTATTGCTGCATATTTTGGCCGAGAAACTCTTGAAAAGGGGATTTCCTGGTAAACAAAGTGTGAATAAGAACTAAAATATTCTGTCAAAATACCAATTACCTATACCACATTTACATTTAAACTTTCTGAGGTGACCAAATACCCACATAAACATGATGTTTACAATGCAATTGTATTTGTTTCAAGGTGGGATGGAGGATTTTTGTAAATATTTGGGCATCAACAGGACCTTTTCTCTGATATGTTGCATGTTCTGGATTTTCTCAACAGGTAAATTAAATTTACTCGGACAACAAATATGAGTTTCAGGAATAGTTTGACATCTTGGGAGACATGGTAATTCACTTTCTTGCCAAGATGAGAAGGTCGATACCCCTCTCAAGATATAAGGTGTACATTTGTGATCTTAAGAAGTGCTTGTATGTGGCTACCTATAGACAGAGCCAGGCTAGTAGCCCCCCCCCCCCCCCCCCATTTTCAGTCTTTATGCTAATCTTAGCATAAACTGGTAGCAGTTTCATATTTAACAGACATAATATGGGATTGGCATCGATCTTCTTATCTAACTCTCAGCAAGAAAATGAAGAAACATTGCTTTTACTGTAGCATAATGTGTGAAGTGAAAATTAAACCTATCATCTAAAATTTATGTTTCCCTCTCAGAAGGAAACACCATCTTACAGGTGGTTGGCACCAAAGTGACCCTGCCCTGCAAGAACGAGTCAAACAGCAAGTTGGTTCAGCTGACATGGAAAATGGACAAGTATACCCTGTTTACTTACAAGCCAAAGACACCCTTACACAACTATTCAATAGCTCTCAACCTGAACATAAGTATGTCTATGTCAGAGAGCACAATGTTCGCTCTGCTCATAGAGAGAGTCCAGAAGTCTCATACAGCAAACTACACCTGTGAAATCAACACGTACAATGGAATTGAAAATCAGAGGTGGGAGCTGATAATAACAGGTAAACTAATCTATCCTAATATTATGTCCTTGTAAGATTTAGATGAAACATAAGTAATCCCTTTGTCAAAAGCCATGACATTGGATGAAAAAAAAAGGAACAGAGTGAATGCGGGGTTAATAAGGATAACAGAGCCAACAATTGTGCTACTGTTGCTATATGGTACCTGCATGAAAGACACACACACACACACACACACACACACACACACACACACACACACACACACACACACACACACACACAGAATACAGGTGAAACAGTCAAAAGAACCACACAGGTACAGTATGGCTGGCTACACTGGCATTGTTTCCATGTTAGCCTACTGTGCAACAGAGTGTACAGTCGTTTCAGTGAGATGTATTACTCCCTTTACTAAACTGTCAGTGTTTTTCTCATATTATGTTGGTGGAACAAAGAGCTTGGATATTGTAGAGTATAACTACATCATGGCACACAGTGTAGGTGCTTAGGACATGTTGAGAGGCCACAGGATGTGAAAGTACCACTTCAACTTCCTTCATGAGAAAATGATCTCACACACAGACAAATATCATTACTGTTTTTAAATGAAGTTGAGCTTAATTTAACTGCATATTAGACCTATAGTGAGTTTAATACAGTTTTATTCCCTCCAGAGTGCGAGAAAGCTGGAAATATGGACAAGCTAGTGATTTCTGTGGCAGCTGTTGTTCCTTGTGTGTGTTGCCTGACCTTTGCATTAGCTTTCATCATTCTGCAAAGAGTCTGCAAAAAACGTGCAGAGTAAGTTACATCCAACACGTGATTCTTTGCTCATAAAGACGTATGGCTAATGGCATTATAGGCTGCTGCTCGAGTATGAACAAAAGATCTCTCTTTCAGGGATCAGGAGGAAGAAGAAGATATTTATGAAAACTGCCTGGAAGGTCAACGACGTGGCTGTAATTAGCCTCACCATAACAAACACAGGGCTCACTGACATGAAGCGCAGTCCAAAGAGTAAGAAGAAAAGGGAAAGGGAGTACTGGAAGTGGGCTCATGTGTGAAACAGCTAATTTTATAGAAACAACCATCTTTTCTGAAATAAAAGCTTTGTATAAAAATTGTAAAACCTGTTTTTTTCCATCCTTTTTTCCATTCAATTATTCTCTAAATTTCACTTTGAATCACTTCAGTCCTTTTACTATATTTTTTGTGGCAATTTTTAAACTGATTTCTCTATAAATGTACTGTATGTGATGAAGGGGGCAGCAGAACAAGGTTAACACCTGATATTATCACCATGTAAAGTTGTTACGGTAAATGTGTTCACAGATAGCCTATTTATAGCCTATTTACATATATCCTTTAAAAAAAAAGATACTGCATGGGTCCATGAAACAGAGCAGCTGTGTGCCATACAGGAATACAACAACTGCTCTATTTTCCATAAAGTTGATGGTTATACTGTCACAGATGCTCAAGATTATAAATAACCATATCCCACTGTGAAAAGGCTTCCTTTCGCCCTTTTCACTAGGCCCTGCTCCCAAAATTAATACTGTTTTGTGTCTGCTTAATCCTTAATTTCTGTGTAATGTTGTAGGTTATTGTTTTAGTTTATTTGTTACTTTATTATTTGACGTAGGCCTGTTCGGCAGGTTTTACGGGTCATAGTGTTTTGCTATGGTTCTGCCTGTGATGTGGGGGTAGATCAGCTGCTCACCAGCTTAATCAGGGAGAGTGGATGCAGGTTTGCCTCATTAGGTCCTTTCTGTAGGGAGGGGCTGGACAGTCCTATGCTACATTTACACGTAGCCGGCTATTTTCATAAACAGACATTTCAACCTCTCCGTTTTCAAAAATAACATCGTGCACAGCTGTCAGTTTTCAGAAAAGTGTTTGTTTACATGTACCCGTGTATATATGCCGTCAATGCCATCAAGAGCATGCCAAACCTGTAGGTGGCAGTGTAACGAGTGTTACACAGCAGTGTATCAGAATCCCGAAAATAGCAACAACAGCAATGAATCACTTCCTCATTCTCTCTCTCGGCTGCCTGACCCTCCGTTTGTCTCAGTTTACATGTCAAATGTCTGTTTTTCTAAATAACCATGTAGGTGTAAACGGGGTACTAAAGTAAAGAACAACTGGTAAGATAGTTCTGTATCAAATGACATTTTTATAATATTTGGGGTGCCTATTGTAGTGGGTGCACATATATGTATGAATAGTAGGGCTGTCAAATGATAATTTTTTTTTAATTGCGATTAATTGCTGAACTTCTATAGTTAATCGCGATTAATCACATATTTTAACCCTTGTGTTGACTTCGGGTCACATTGGCCCGTTTAAAATTTTTGTTTTATATCAGAAAATATTGGACGTAGAAATAAGCGCTGAAAATGTGTAGAAGAAAAATTTAAAACGTTGGAAAAAGCAAAAACAAATTGTGAAAAAAGGCGTCAGAAATGTCAGAAAAAAAATTGTTTTTTTCAAGGTTGAAACGAAGACAACAAAAGGGTCAATCATTTATTATGATTAAAATTCTATTATTTTGCATTTCAGAACAGTTTTTAAGTACATATTAACAATCAAAAGCAATTCTTACCAGTGTCTCTTGATTGGGAATCAAATGAATGCAAACAAAGTTACTTTATGAACTTGATTTTAAGATTTGTAATTATTTACTGTAAACAAAAGAAAAATGTGTGAATCTGTCATTATTGCACAATTCCTCCAAGTACCTAACTAAAAATCCCTATCCTTACCAGAGTCAATATAGTGTTTAGTAACTCCTAAATAATTTTGATTACTCACTGACGTCCAGTGATCACCGGTTAACAAGACAGCGTTTGCAGCACCTTGCAGCTGTTCCAGTTGGGCTGTTTTCTCCGTGTCATACAGGCTGTGTGTGGGGCTGCTGTCCACCTCGACGGCAATGAGACAGGTCAGAACATGCCAACCGTAGTACGTCTTTAAGACCCGAGTCCTCTATGATGCTGACAGGTCTGCAGATAGTTGCCACCAGTTTCGCAAGAGCTGTAGTAATTTTTTGATAGGGGACATCAAAGGGCATCAGGAGAAGAAAAAAGGGTTGGCAGTTTGCTGGGAGGTTGCCATTTTGTTTGTTTGCTGTTATTTTGCCTCAGTTTAATATTCAGTTACTCACTAACACGTCACACTCCTCTATTATGGTGTGGTGGCCATTTCAGTAGATTTACTCACTAACATAGTTGTGGAAACAGAATAAGCATGGGAACTAAATGCACACTTCCTGCATTACTGTATTACTTCAAATACTAAGTTACTCATCTAGTAAACTAGTATTCACATGAATTAAAACAAACCATTGAGACCATTCGGCAAAGCACACTGGGTAATAATCAATCGAGTAATGAGTAAGCTGACATCAAATGTTTATACATGGCATTTAGCTGTCCAGATAGTGCAACAGTAATTTTCGTTTTTTGCTTCCTGCTGCTCCCATCGTCAGCCTGGTATTTTTTTTTTACTAAAGCAGTAGGCCTATATGAAATCTGATGTATTACCTACCACCATTTAGTTGTTTTGTGTTATTTAAAATATTTATAAAACATCTGGTCATGCCAGATGTAATTATTCCACTCATTTAAAAAAAAATATGCAATTACCCGATTCAGCCACCAGGGGGGGCAGTGCTCCCCCTGCATCCCCCAGCAAACTGCACATATGCAGTCAGACCCATCTGGTAGGGGGCCGAGACTGAGAGCTACATGGAAAAATATGCACCAAACAAGCCACTTTAAAATTTTGCTCTTTTCATGAATACAAAAGTTGGGTGACCCCCCCCCCCCCCCTAGACTAAAAAATGTTGGGTGACCCTCCCCACAACAAATAATAAAAAGACATGACCCTCCCCTATTTTCCTCCGGTGGTCCATGCCATAAATACCGAACGGTCCCTAAGTGGTCGCCTATGATTTCCTTTTGTGCTATTAGCAAGTTGATGTTTTTTGGTTCAGAGTGAATTGTCTATACAATAATTAGATTGAATTCAAATTTAATATACCTTGTTCACCCTCTGTAACCTTTATTTTTTAGCTCCATGGCTATAAGGATTGCAATGCCATTGTGTCAAACTACTACTACTACTTTGTGTTTGCTGGTAATTATCAAATGTTAGCATGCTAACCAGCTAAAGACAGATGCTGAACATTTTAAGCATTGCATCCTAAACAAGTGAGCATATTAAAATACAGACAGGTGCATTAACTACAGACTCACATAGCTGCTAGCTATGGCTGTGGCCAAATTGCTTAGCTCTAGCACGCACACACACTCAGGTTTTGCTGTAATGACCTAAGAATGAGCCATGCAGAAAACTGCTCTTGATCTGGATGTCTATCAGTCAGAAATGTTCTTGACATATACAGAAACAAGACAGATAAACAGGGTTGTGTGGAGTATTTTGGAGTGTTTAAATTATGGAATAATCTTTTTCTGCAGTCAACTTTATTTTGATCTTCACTGAACTTGGAAGTTGACTTTGAGTTCAGTCGGCCACTGGTTTGTTTACCCATAACTGCAGAGACACTGATGTCAGAAAGATAAACGCCTGCATTGCTGACATTGCTATTACAAAAAACAACTAAAACCAAGAACTACATTTGATGAGTAATTATGCACTTACATTGCTGTGGAAGGTATTTTTCAAAATAGAGCATACATTTTTTTGTGTGTGGCATTTTTATCTTCATATGATACTGTAGCATGCAGTAGTAGTAGATTATTCCAACTACTTCAAGCCCTATTTTTACGATCTAAGCGCACGGCGCCTGGCGCAGGTGCGTTTATGGCGTGTACTAATCCACTTTTACTAGTTTAACGGCGGAAAAAAGGGTCCGTACGCCAGGTGCATGGTTCAAAAGGGTTGTACTTAGTGTCTTAATTAATCATAGGTGTGTTTTGGGTGTAACATGCAATAAACCAATCAGTGTCATCTCCCATTCCCTTTAAAAGCCAGGCGCATTGCTATTATGATGGCGGATTTGCTAAGCAGGAAGGAGAGATTTTCAGGAGAAGAAACTGATCTGCTTGTGCGTGAAGTGAAAGCGCGCAAGCAGATCATATCATAATACTATATTTATATATTACTGGGATTTTTGAATGTGATTGTACCTTCGGAGCATTGTGCATACTGACACCGACTTGATAAAGGAAGAGGTTTAAGTTAAGTGCTGTTATAAATAAAATCAGTTGGGGGCTTGGCAAATAACATATGTTCTGTTGTACACTCTACACTACTGTCACTACACAACACTGACAGTATCTTTCTTACATACATGTTTGGTATCAGCCATTATTATGCCATATACAGACTGTGTCCTCTGTAGAGGTTCTCAGGAAAGATGTAGCTGCCAGTTGGCTGTCAGAGATGTCAGCTCTAGTACTGTATATACTGTATATTCAGTCAGGAAATAATTCATGAAATAGTTCAAGGACGAAATGTAATGGAAAAATGAAAAATTGGAATGACACTTGACAAATATAGAATAAAAGCTAAAAAATTATGAAAAGAAACATACCATGGAAACCTTGTCAAAGACAAATCTGGTGGCAACATTCAAATAATAAAACAACCAAAGTAATAATTTGCATTAGCAGACTTCTACAGCACGTTCATAGAAAAACAGTGTTTCTCCCTTTCTCCAAATGCTTTAATATATTACAAAGCCTGAGCAAATGGATAAGTTTTGCAGAATGTTTCTTAATTTGTCTGCGTTTTGTCAATTTGCACATTTTCTCTTAAGTTTAAGTGTGTTGAGCCTCTTCGGCAATACAGTATTTTTGAGGTTTTTATTTCTTTTTCTCAAGTTTTCTATTCAAATTTCTCATGAATAATTTCTTGGCCAGTAACCTAGTTTATTGTGTGCATGCAAACATGCTTCATAGTCTTCTCCTTTTATCAACCGTTAATGCTGTTGGTGGTTAAACAGAATTACACCGTGGCTGTTAATGATAAAGAAAACCCTCACAAGCTACACCCTACATACAGTTGGGCAAAAAAGTATTTAGTCAGCCACCAATTGTACAAGTTCTCCCACTTAAAAAAGATGAGAGGCCTGTAATTTTCATCATAGGTACACTTCAACTATGAGAGACAAAATGAGAAAAGAAAATCCAGAAAATCACATTGTAGTATTTTTAATGAATTTATTGGTAAATTATGGTGGAAAAGTATTTGGTCAATAACAAAAGTTAATCTCAATACTTTGTTATATACCCTTTGTTGGCAATGACAGAGGTCAAATGTTTTCTGTAAGTCTTCACAAGGTTTTCACACACTGTTGCTGGTATTTTGGCCCATTCCTCCATGCAGAGCTCGTCTAGAGCAGGGATGTTTTGGGGCTATCGCTGGGCATCAAGGACTTTCAACTCCCTCCAAAGATTTTCTATGGGGTTGAGTTCTGGAGACTGGCTAGGCCACTCCAGGACCTTGAAATGCTTCTTCCGAAGCCACTCCTTCGTTGCCCGGGCGGTGTGTTTGGGATCATTGTCATGCTGAAAGACCCAGCCACGTTTCATCTTCAGTGCCCTTGCTGATGGAAGGAGGTTTTCACTCAAAATCTCACGATACATGGCCCCATTCATTCTTTCCTTTACACGGATCAGTCGTCCTGGTCCCTTTGCAGAAAAACAGCCCCAAAGCATGATATTTCCACCCCCATGCTTCACAGTAGGTATGGTGTTCTTTGGATGCAACTCAGCATTCTTTCTCCTCCAAACACGACGAGTTGAGTTTTTACCAAAAAGTTCTATTTTGGTTTCATCTGACCATATGACATTCTCCCAATCCTCTTCTGGATCATCCAAATGCTCTCTAGCAAACCTCAGACGGGCCTGGACATGTACTGGTTTAAGCAGAGGGACACATCTGGCACTGCAGGATTTGAGTCCCTGGCGGCGTAGTGTGTTACTGATGGTAGCTTTTGTTACTTTGGTCCCAGCTCTCTGCAGGTCATTCACTAGGTCCCCCCGTGTGGTTCTGGGATTTTTGCTCACCGTTCTTGTGATCATTTTGACCCCACGGGGTGAGGTCTTGCGTGGAGCCCCGGATCAAGGGAGATTATCATTTTCTTATAATTGCTCACACAGTTGATTTCTTCACACCAAGCTGCTTACCTATTGCAGATTCAGTCTTCCCAGCCTGGTGCAGGTCTACAATTTTGTTTCTAGTGTCCTTTGACAGCTCTTTGGTCTTGGCCATAGTGGAGTTTGGAGTGTGACTGTTTGAGGTTGTGGACAGGTGTCTTTTATACTGATAACAAGTTCAAACAGGTGCCATTAATACAGGTAACGAGTGGAGGACAGAGGAGCTTCTTAAAGAAGAAGTTACAGGTCTTTGAGAGCCAGAAATCTTGCTTCTTTGTAGGTGACCAAATACTTATTTTACCGAGGAATTTACCAATAAATTAATTAAAAATCCTACAGTGTGATTTTCTGGATTTTTTTTTCTCATTTTGTCTCTCATAGTTGAAGTGTACCTATGATGAAAATTACAGGCCTCTCTCATCTTTTTAAGTGGGAGAACTTGCACAATTGGTGGCTGACTAAATACTTTTTTGCCCCACTGTAGATAATCTTGTTGGCACTGACTGTTAATAAAACGTCCTCTTTCTTCATTCATTTGATGGTTCCAGTTTTGCTTGAAAACTCTATCTACAGTTTTCAATCTTCATTTACTATTGTGTTGCTTCTGTTGTACAGCATTTTATAGTATTATTGTTAATGCTAGTAGCAGTAGACATTACCCTATAATGTTGAATAACCAGCTGAGGAATGATATGACATGTTAGCCGCGGGGTGTGTAAGCCAGCTGCAGTCCAACTGTCGTCCGGCTTGTTGCTGCCATGCATCTCAAAGAGGTACCTATGGCAGACAATTCAAAATGTTTTATTAAAACCTAGAACTTCCTTCCAAATTAATCTAAAAATAGTTTTAAGGTTTCTGATGAAAGAACATTTTAGAAAGACACTAAACTGAAAAAGGATAGATAGTTGTACTTTATATTAAGTCATTCACACAAAAAAATATTTTTTTAAGGCACACAGATCCAACTTTGAGGATCAGAATAAACTGAAAAAAGATCCACAATGCACTGTAACAAAACAAATATAAATGTTTCCTCTACCTCTGCTTTTTCCTCTTCTACTCTTTGAAGCTCTTCAGGTGAGTTGGAAGTTGTTGGGACCTTTGTCCTCTCCCCACGTGTGTGCTCTCCTGTCCTGGATAATGAATCACCAATTAACATACAACAAAATATTTATATAGTATATACAGTAGATGTTTTTTATACTTAGCAGTACTGTAAATTACACTTGTGCAGTACTACTGTACACAGTACCTTGTAAATCTCCCAGGTTTATAAAAGTACCAAAATGCCGCAGCAACAACAAGGGCAATCAGCAAAAGACCAAATAAGATCCAACCAGCAATGCCGGCATCTGTATGAAGTCAGGACACAGAAAGAACACAGGAAATACAGATACACATTGCCAGTTTATAAGGTACAACCCTGCAATGAATCCCACCTTAAAGCTTATCCTATTCCGTTTTTGACTGAGCTGTGTCTCAGCTCCTTTGACAGTTAAATCAGATAGGAGTTCTGGGTTTTTATAAAGTGATGGAAACTGTAGAGGAAAAATACCTGGCTTAAGTTACAACAGCTGAGTTATTGGATGGGTGATTTAATGATCAAGGATTGATCGTATGTCCAGCTTTGAGTTCAAGTGGGCAACTTGGTACACTAAATAATTCAGTTTTTGAGAGTGGAGTCAGGCTCTTTAGGATCATGGTGTGCTTACACATTATAATGTATTCTTAAATGCTTACAAATATTTGACTATCCATTCACAAGTTACATAACACACATTTTTTTCATTTACTAATACAGGTTAAAGACATTTCATTAACGACAGCTCAGTTACATCAAGTTTACCAGAAAGCCAGGGCAGTGAGCAAGCATGCACAATACCAGGACCCTTGAACTAGCTCACCTAAATGGAATACATGCAGTTCAATGTTATTATACCTGTGCAGCTGCATGTTTCCTGCTATGACAAGCCAAGATGTCTGCTGTGAAAAGGACCTCTCATCATTTACTAATGAAAGCAAGTTCTGTGTTTAATCTATTTCATATTGTATGTATTTTTTCTCTGTTTCATAGAATTTCATTTTATATTACACATTACATTTAGTTGACATTGCATTCAAACACCATGCAAAAAAGCCCTTGCTAAATGTGATTTGACAGGATTTCCCAGCATGCCCTGGGTATAAAGAAGAAGCAATAGACAAATGAGATAACCATGACCAGAACATTTCACATGCTTTAAGCGTTAGTCAACCATTCTGGGTTGTGGTGGCAACAGGACAAAGCAGGATAGTCTTTCAGCTCTTGGGTGAATGCCAAGGCCTTCTACAACCAAATTGGATATACATTCTCTAGTGTGTCCTGGGAGAAATCCTGATAAATCACGGTCTGGAATTTAACTCCAGGCGTGGATGTCCGAGCTTCTTCCATAGGTTTAACTCTTTACAAAAAAATTATTTGGCTGCAATCTTTTTTTTTTGTTAAATAAGAGATACAAATTACAGAGTGAAACAACTTATAAAGTAGACTTAAATGCTAAAAACAGCAAAACATACTAAAAAACACCAACATATTTGACAAACACCCAAAGTCAAATTAAACCAGACCTCACCTGAAGCGACATGCACATAGAGGAGACTATGTTTTTTTCCATAAGGGTTACTTGCTTCACACTGGTAGAGGCCATTGAGGTCAGATGTCATACTCTGGAACTGTAGTGTTGCACCATCTCTGACTGCAGACTGAGGCCATGACTGGCCGATTCTGAAACAGACGACTGAGGCTCAGCATGATAATGGACAGCTAAATAAAGACAACCATAGGTCAGAAAAATGTTGCAAACTGTTGAGTTGTGCCAAAAGTTGAATTTCAATAATTAGTTCTTTATTTGTTCTCTTAACGGATATATGTGTTGTTTTTCTGACTCACCAGATAGCATTTTGTGTGTGGTTTGTTTATTCTGCACAATAACTGAAGTGTAAACAAGAATTTACAGTTTTACTGGGGCTGATGTGCTGGAGTAGTTTGTTATTTAAATTATATCACATGATCTCATTGCCAGATTAAGTTTGCTTTGTTCATTTTTTTGGGACATTCTACGAACTTCTTGTCCATGTTGGCCTAGAAGATAAGGTTCCAAGTTCACTCCTGTATAAAAAAAAGTTGACTAAGTTGGCTAACACATCATGCTAACACACGCTAACACACGCTAACTGCTAACATTACCGCAGGAGCGGGCGGGCCATGGCTGTTTACTATCTCGGCAACAACCACCGTGACAGACATGACAGAAACCGCAAGTTTGGCTTCCTCATAAGGAAACATGCAATTTAACTTTGCCAAAACAACCGTGTAGCCTAATTAACGTTCTCTACAGGTTGCTCTGCAATGTATAATATATTACGTTATGGAATATTCTTGTGGCTACCATTGCCAGCTTCACAGTTATGAAATGTTGGAGAGTAAGATGATTCCCACTATGATACAAAATGTTCATCTCCATTCCTGAGACAATGAGTCCGCAGTGCACTGGCTTCAGAGAGTAAACATGGGGACAGCAGAACCAGATAATTACCCCACCTTATGCAAGCAGGATGACGATTACATGAACAGACACTGAACACACAAATATTTCTCTCAGGAGTTGGAGACCAACAGAGGACAGAACAGAGCTGAAAGAAAAGTGAATTATGGATTTACATTACATGGTGGCCAGAAATATGACTAAAAATCCTTCATTGTTTTATGAACACCATTACAATCCTTAAATCTTACAATACACATACAGTGTTAGGACTGAAAATTACGTTTAATGATGGTATTAACACTATTAGCAGTGGTGGAATGTAACTAAGTATAATGTACTTAAGTACACAAGTACCTAAGTAAAGTCCCATTCACAAAAAGCTACGGGCAATTTAGTCAACATTTAACCTGCATGTCTTTGGACTGTGGGAGGAAGCCGGAAAATCTGGAGAAAAAAAAAAGAAAAAAAAAAAAGGGAGAAGATGCAAACTCTAAACAGAAGAGCCCAATCCTGCCATATTCACCAACAAATCACACACCGACTAAGCTAAATTTCTTATTACAGTATTCAAAAACATGATTCTTAAAAGGACTTAAATAGGATTACTTAAAGGATTATCAGACGTGTCAAAATGTTCATACTTTGTTTTCGTTTTATGTGCATTGTTTCTATTAGCAACGTTTCCACTGTACTGTAAGTCAATAACACTTGAGCCGTAACTACAAACACTTTTCATCATAGTAATATCAGAGCGCTTACAAATGGTGGTTCTCTGCAACTGCAACTAGAATTTAAAATGTAATTTCAAAAGACACATTTTAAATCATTCAAATCATTTTGGCCTTTCCCCATTGTACAAAGCTTGTGAGAAGGACAACAATTCCTCAAGGCAAAAGATAGACATAATATTGTTTGGTTAACGTTTCCACTGAAACTGGTTTATTCAAACTGCAGTACCTGCAACTGTCTACTATTAGGATCTTTACTAAAACCTTATCTCCCTCCTTACTTTTTTCAATATCTGCAGATTTTGTCAGGCAGTCTCGACCTCACTTCGATAACAACAAAACTTTAAAAAGGAACTCGTGACTAGAATCCCTACCTTCAAACATTTAATTTCACAGTTGGTCTTTTTTCTCTGGCAACTCCGTCTCTGCACGTAAAGAGGCACAGATTAAGGATACTGGATGAAATTTCGGATGAGTTATGGGTTAAAGAGTTAAATAGGATCAAAGCATTTTTTATCAATACTAGATTTAAACTCATTCAATTTAAGGTCATCCATCATCTGCACTTTACCAAGACCAAACTGAACAGAATCTTTTTCAAGAGTTTCTGGTGTGACATTTTTCATGTACAGCAGATAGCTAATCCCTGACAGTCTCTCCGTGATATTGGGATTGGAATTACTCTTGCGCCAGCATTACAACAAGCCCTCATGTTTAGTATAGTCATAGCAAAAACAGTTATGCTGAGAGAGTGGAAATTAGTTTCCCCTCGTTGCTTTAAAAATGGCTAAATTACATTTCTTGTCTATACCTTGAGTACATTTGATATACTCTGTCCAATGCCCACCCCAACTTTCTTAAGATCTGGGGTCCACTTTATTTAACCTATTAGCAGGAGAGTTGTCAACCTGGCAACTAATTGTATTGCATGGTACTTTGATCTGCCAGGATTTCAGTTTCAGATTTCAGTATCAGAATAGTTAGGATTTCTAGCCTTCGTCTTGGGCCTTCCTCAACATCACTTAGTTTTGGTTCTATGGACTATTTCTACGGTGGCCGACAGGGGCAAACGCCCTGCAACTTAAGAAAACACACGCAAATAGACAAAACACAAGTAAATTAAGAAAACAACTTCATTAATTTGACAACACATGCGCAGCATTCAGCAAACGCGCTGCAAATACCACAACACAACCAAATACAGAAACGCACTGCAAATAAAAAACGATGCAAAAAGAAAAGCACACAAACCCCGAAAAAAGAAGCCATGCAGAAAGAAAAACAACTTAATTGTGGGATTTATCAAACTGAATAAATCCCACTCACACATATAAACACAAAACTGCTTTGCTAACTCCATTGTGTTGTAAGTAAGACATCTGCTGAAAAAGTTATTGTATTCATTAGCATAATTGCCGCACTGTTTAGTTCAAAAACATCCAAAACACCAAAGTACGAAGACATAGAGGACCAGACGCAAGCTTTTATTTTGAAAAGCCGAAGCTCGGGGACGGCACCAGCCGGGAGGGCATGAGACGGGAGCATAGACTGTATATTATATATAAAACATTTTGTAAATAAAATATATTAAAAAAAAATTAAATACTGTACCTTCTCCAGGTAAAGTCTGCATTTGGGTTGGCTTCAGTCACACATTCAAATGAGCTTTCAGATTTTTCACTGATAGTCACTTCAGTGGGTGGGACTGCAAGAAACAAAGAGATAGAGAATGAGCTGTAATTCGGCGAAATACTAATTATGGCATATCAGAATAATATTGGACAGCCATTTTTAGTGAAAGCAGTTTTACCTTGCTTTCTAAGACACCATATTTATTAAACTTACAATTAGTTTCAAGGTCATTTTAGATTTGAGAACTTAAAAAAATGCTTTTTAAGTTGCATTTTAGACATTACAGAGGTCTTATCTGTTACGTGATCTTGTTAAATAACGATGTACTCACCACTGACTTTTGCAGGGGTAGAAAGAAATACAAGCAGATGCACACACATGCATACATACATGTCGAAATAGAATTAATTTACCATTTCGGTCATATCTACTTTAATTACCAGCATTACAGTATCTTATAGTTTCTTACATTCCAATGTTCACATACTTTAGATAAATAGACCTACTAATACCAACACAACAGAGTGGCATCATAAAAATGTATTATAAAACTTCCAAACTTTGTTCTGTAAGTCCTTAAAAAGGAAATTCTACCTCCAAAAGTCAGCTAAATACAAGAGAAAACATACAAATACATACAAAAATACAGTCGCAGTATAAAGTAGGAACAAAATACCATAAATACGCCTAAGGTCTATTTCTAATTATTTTTGTGCCTTTAATTCCAAGCAAAACTTCAAGTATCAAAAATTACTAACTCAAGCTAAAAAAATTGTCACCTCAGAAGTAAAACTTAAAACTTGCGAACAAAACATTTGTGTAGTCGTAAACTATTGGTCTTTTATTAGTTTGATATGTCCTTTTGTTTACAGTTCCCTCTGCTTCTTTCTCAATGATCTTGCTCAATGATGGTCTTTTGCTCTCTCCATCACGTTTGCAGTTGCGCTCCCAGCTTTCTCGTTTGCGCTTCCATACTCTTTGTTTGCAATTCTGGCACAAACCTATCGCGTGGGCGGGTCTTACAGGGGTGTGTCCCCATTGGCTAATGAGTTTTAGGAGTACATTTGAGTGACAGCTCAGTGCCTGCCTGCCCCGACGTGTCAGTGCAACTAATGACATAAAAACAGTGTTTTGTTTGATACCTGAGAAGTAGTAACTTTGTGTATTCACACAGAACCAGGCAAAGATGGCATAATGCCACCCTTGTGAGTGATTTTTGCATAGCATGCTGGCATTCTGGGAGCAAAAGAGGCATGATGTGCAACAACAGCATCTGCGTCTAGTGGGTGTGAGCCTCCTCACCATTAATCAACCACGCAAACCCTGACCAGACCCAAAACCACCAACTTCATGTATTGTAGTAGCACAATTGTCACCAGCACAATTGTGTTTGTATATGTTTGAGAGAGGGAGAGTGCAAGCAGATTATTGCACACAATGTTTCTACAAGTCATTGATAACTTTGGCTACACGGAACGCTGCTTTGTCACCGACATGACCATTGACCTGCTTGTAGATCGTAATCCCACCATGCCAGCGGTCCCTTTCACACAAGCGTCGGTTCAGCTCTGTGAATACCTTCACTGTTGCCGCAACAACTCTGTCCCCCCCATTCTGTCTTTGTAGCCTTCACACAGACGGCGGGGCGCAACAGTCGCGTCTTGAACAGTGTTAAAGCTACTGATTTCTTAACTGCTGCTACAGGAATGACTAGTTTGAGTGCGTCTACATTTTTTTTTTTAAATGTATATCCAAGATCCATTCATAAAAAATAAAAAATCTAAAGCCTGTATTTCTCAAATTAACAAAATATCTACAATTCACAAGTCCCATAAACATTACAGCTGGCAAAAACTGGAGTCTTCATGTTTACACTGAACTAGCTGAATTTGAAAGATTGCTGTAGGCTCACTTTACAGAGGCTGCTGTTTCTCAGCAACACGACAGAGTCAGTAAATCAAGCTGAAGCCGATTCATCACACAGCCAGGTTTTAAAAACTGACAACAGACAGTTGAAACTGTATCTGGGATTCTTTCATGGCAGGGCCTGATTACAGTGTTACAGGCTCAGCTTTGTGAAGGGAGGGTTTGGTGGAACAATTGAGAATAGTTCAGATTGTTATTTTCATGAGTAGGAGGGGGAATTCCACTAGCAACAGAAGATCAGTTGTACTGTAGACTGGGATCATAAATTAAAGGGTCCATTTGGGCTTAAAGACAGCTTTCTAGGTTTGCAATGGAAACTGTCGTTGCTTACTATTTAGAATGCTAGACAGCTGTTAGTGCACATTTGTTTTGTTATTTGGTTGTTTTCCCTTTTTTCATTCTCATGCTTTGGCAACCAAATTACACCATACTGTTTGCTAAAAATGTTTTGTTATTCCCTCCTGGACTTCTAAGCATATACTATTTTTTCCCACAGATTAGGAAATACCTTCCATGCTCTGATCCTTACTGTTGTCTTAAGGCATTTTCACACTTTGGTGAATTGGAAAGGATTCCCCTGGTTGCGTTTATCAAAAGAATCTGGGTGTTCTCAGCCATTATATACTACTACTGCAGTGCCCATTCAAAACATGCCTGTTTGGATGGGGCAGTTTGCTTGGCCTCCGGTTTGCTGCTTGCAGTTTTCTCTACAACCTTTCATCTTAACAACTTCACACTCTGCACTTTGCCTCCTTGGGTGCTGAGCAATACATCTGCCATGTCATAGTGCGCTAGCAAGAGTATACACTTCAGAAAAACTACAATGCCTGATAGTAACCTTTTCAAATGAAGAGTGACATGGCACATTATTCTTGCAATTTCATAGATGTGTTGTAGATGGCGAGCAGCTTTGCAAGCATGAATGCATGTTATGAGACTGACCCGGTCCATGAGCTTTTCTCCAATAACTGACTTCTTCTGAAAAAGAAAACATGTTTTGTACTAATCAGTGCACATTTTTAGCTCAAATGGATCTTTTTGTTAAAGAAAATGCATTACTAAGGCTTAATTTAAACTATAAATGTTTATTATCATGCATGACAACTTATAACAAGGTTTATAAAGTATGAGTTCAGCATTTATAATGTGTATATATACTTTTATCAAGGCTTTTAAAATCCATCAGTGATGCAGCCTGTGAACGAGGAAGTCTTCCTCCTTATCCATAACATTTCTGACTCACTGCTGGTCTCTCTCTTTACGTCCTCTTTCACCCCAGGTGCCAAGTATCATGCGGACATTGTGGCTTCTTTTATGGCGCTTTGGCACCTGCCTTGTTTAGTTTGGTTGAATTGCACTAGAGTTCGTTTGTCCTGCTGGTGCGGTTCGTTTGGGCAGGTGTGCACCAAAAGCGGACTAAACAACCGTACTGAGACCTGCTTGACAAGGTGCTGCTTTCAATCAGTCTTGTTAAAGTAATCCCCAGCATTGCTTTAAGCACCTTCAACCAGAACGACTGAGAACACCTGTCACCAAACAGTCTCTTTCAAAACCATCTTTCCAAAATAATAAAATCAATTAATTGAACAAGAATGATCAACTACATAGTTTTATTTATTTATAAAAGACAGCGCAAATTAATTTACATTTCTGTAAATGTACCAGTGTTAGCCAGCCGGCTAATTTTCAACTGTAGTCCTTTGGCAAGATGTTTGGAGACCAGAGCAACAGGAAACAGCAAGACATCCGTAAAGGATAAATGTACAGAGAGAAGTCAATAAGACACCATAAAGACAGCTAGAGCAACAAATAAGCCATGCAGAGCGACAGGAAGCAGCAAGACATTAGATAGACCAGAGCCTTCTTGCACCATGCAACCATGCACATCAGTAACAAGCAGTAATACAAATGAAATAAACTACATCAGTTATGATGGAGATTTTAATAAATAACATAAGTAAGTGATGTAGGAACGCATTTGTATACTCACAGTAGACCTGTATGTTGAAGGACAGGGTTTCCGACATGGCTGCACTGGTGATGACACACTGGACCAAATGACTGTTGATTTCTTTGGTAGGTACTCCAAGCAGCGAGCTGGTTGTGGTAGTCGTACCATTGGCATGCTGGGTGAAGTTGGTGGTTTCCCTCACTATTTCTGCCAAACTACCCGCGAGCCACCTCACCTCTGCAGGAGGCTTGGAACCAGCAGCTATGCAAGTGACGAGGGAAACCTCTTCATTTCCCAAAGTAGGACCATTATACTCCAGGCTTGAGACCGGAGGCACTAGGAGAGTTAAAGTACATATAAAAGTCAACATGCAAGCATGGAGGTAAGAACAATTTTTTAAAATAAATAAACATTATACCAAGCAAGTTCAGAGGTATGTCTGTCTTGTGATTTCCGCTGGGGAACAAAGTGAAAATACACGTGTAGGTGCCTTCATCCATCAATGTGACATTGGATAACTGCAGAGATGCAACGTTTTCTTTAAAGCTCCCGATAAATTTAAATCGATCATCACGTCCGTTGACAAACTGTGGTCCATCTACCTCCAAGACGGTAAAGAAATTAACATTCACAGGTTTTCCTCTGGTAATCTTCTGCCATGAAATCTGGGATAGGGACTCCACGGTGTCGATAAGTTTGCAGGGTAAGATAGCGGCCCCTCCTTGCACAACAGTTATGTTTCCGCCAATCACCTGGAGAGCTGTAAGGTACATAAAATCTCAGACAATCAGATCCTAAGTCAGAAGGTTCAAAACAAGTAAAAACACATGGATGGAAGCATTCACACAGGGCTTGATTCACCTACATTACTAACCATCCTCCTTTCAGGCACTTCCAGTCTTCAATCATTTAATTATCAATAAATAAGTAGGCCTATTTCTTTTTGGAATCACGTCTCTGTTGGTACATCTTATAAAAACACATTGAATAAAACAAGGTGGTAGGTTACTAGTTATTTTAAATATATTTTAAACAAAATAATATTTTTACTAAAATTGATTAAAAGATTAAATTAGAGGGGGCTTGAGCCCCCCTAAAAAGGGTCTAAAATCGCCCATGGTGGCGTTATTATACTCTGGTGGCGATTACTTCTCTAGAGCCACCCACACTTGCCACATGTACAGTGTTTTGGCATTATAGGAGCCATGTATGTTTGTTTATAGTTTATAGTTTTCACCCATTATGTAACGTAGGATGTCATGGGGGTTGGTCTCACAATAAACAGTTTATTTATACACCTGGACACCTGCATGGCGGAGGCTATAGAGGGGGGGTGATCTTGGGTTTTTGCATTTTCTGTTGACCGCAAGTTTCTCCACATCTACGTTCACCTTTTTGCAGTATTTTTCAGGCAATTGTATTTTGTTTATTATTGTTTTTTCCGACCTTTATATGAACAATACATCCTTGAAAGCATATCTCAGAGTGGATCTGAATTATTCTAACGGCGCGTCATACCGGTGATTTTTCCCTGACTCAGCCTCTCGGTGGCTTATGGAGGTTGCAAAGAAGTCGCTACAATTAGTCTACAGAAAATTTAAACAAAAAACGGACAACACTGGATCAAGGAAGGACTCTGTTGGACTCAGCACTCAGGCTGAATGAATGACTGGAAAGCGCCTAATGGAATGTGAGGATTAATTGGCCCGACAAATAACGCACTCAACAATGCGGTATGTAACTTTGTTTAAATACAGCTTAAGAATTGTTACTACCGCTGGACAATGGGGACAAATTGGTTACTGGTACGGGTGCGCTTGTTTTGTCAGAGGCTTGGATCTCCGTTTAATTGTCTTGGCGTGTCAGCCGCCAGTGTGGTGGATTCACGTGTTGCTGGATCGTTTGTTTTGGATGTGCTTCCTGAGGTCGAAGTGGAATCAAATGTTTCTTGACCAAACGCTTGGATGCATTAATTGTACAAATATACTGGGAAATGCAAATGATGAGTGAATTAAAGGATGATTCTGACGTGGAAATGCAAATGATGAGTGAATTAAAAGGCTGGTTCTGATGTAATTGGCCCTGGAATGGATGAATCAAAGAGACAAAACTCAAAACTCACCGTCAAGGCTTTGGCAGGAAAACTACAAAACCTTCAGAAGGAAGGGCAAGCAAGTGTTAACAAAATCAAAGCTGTCATTCACTCTACGATTTGATGGAAACGGATGAAAATGCTTCTATTGTACGATAACAACTGGGAAATATAATAAAATTGCTTGAAGACATAATTCTACAACATGAAGCAGTGAATGCCTTACTTCCTGAAGAAGAAAAGGAAAGACCGAAGGAATGGTTTACAAGCATCAGTGAACGAAGCACTGGATTTATTCAGGATGCAAAGAGATGGCTATCTGAACTGGGGAGACCTTTTCCCGACGACATTAATGTAAATACAGCACTACACAGTATAACTGAAGATACTGTGCCACATGAAACACAAGATGATATAAAACCAAGTGACAGTGTCTCAAATGTTGGAAGGGGAAACTCAGGAAGACAAAGTTCTGCAAGGTGCAGAAAACACAGACAACCTCTCTGCCCTATTGGCAGGAGGTCCAGTCATTCAACCACCTCCTCAGCGTGCATTAAAGCTGAGGCAGATATGTCTGTACTCCTAACACGGCAACATTTATTGAAGGATAAACATGATTTAGAAGAGCAAGAGGAGCAGCTACGGAAAAAAGAGCAACTCAAACTTCAAGTTGAAATTGCAGCGACCAGGCTAAAGTGAACGTGCTCGGGAGGGTCTCCTAACCCAAGTGTCATATCTGATGGCATAGAATCATATTTTCAAAGAGGAAAATATGAAACAAAAGCGCTCAATGCTGAAGCTGGTTTATTCTTGCCTCAAAACATTCAAAAGGGATGGACAAAGTCAGCCAGCAGGTGACAATGCTGACCCTCACTTGGTGGGAGCAAGATCTAAGGGAAACGTAGACTTAAAGCCACATTATTGAGCCACACTGAGCCCCAGAGACACGAAGATACATCACAATGCCCCAACGCAGAATCTCTTTCTCAGAGGATGTTGCAACGCTATGGAAGAAATCCATGTCTGAGTTGGATATGCCCACCAATATGTTATCTGTTATAAAGAAACTGCCCTATAAGCTAAGGGACAGATGGAGGACTGTAGCCTGTGAGCTGCAGGAAAGGCACAATCGCAGAGCTACATTTGCAGACATCGTCAACTTTATTGGAAAATAAGTGAGGATTGAATCCGATCCTGTGTTTGGGGATATAAAAGATACTCCAGTGTTTGCAGCAAACAAGGACGTGACAAAATTCAAGTCAAAGCCGCATTATATGGTGAAGGGGAGTAGCTTCGCAACTATTATTTCAGCTGTGGAAAAGAAAGCGGATACAGGAACTATAAAGACAGCGAGTGGAACGTGTACTAAGAAGAAATGTCTGTTCTGTGATGGTGGACATGCATTGAAGTTGTGCTCTATATTGGAGAAGAAGGCATATAGTGAGAAGATTGGCTTCTTAAAAGAAAGTGGTGTATGTGTTGGCTGTCTGGGCATTGGGCACATCAGCAAAGACTGTAGGAAGCGTCTCACGTGTAAAGTATGCAGTCTAAAGCATCCTGACATTCTGCACATCTATCAAAAGGGGAAAGAAAGTTATGCGAGCAAAACAGCAAGTTGAGGCAGCAAAGACTGTTCAAACCGGTGGTCTTACCGGGGCCGGTGACCATAACTGTAAACTTTCTGTCATGATGTCATCATGGCAGTCTGTGCTTCTTCTTGTTCTGTGTGTTTGTTTGTTTCCCCCTCATGTTCCTCCCTCCTGTGCCGACTGTGAGCTGTGGGCGTGGCTTAGCTGGCGCCAGGTGGAGCTCATTCCCTAATCAACCTCCTGTAGTATTTAAGGCTGGCTCTGTGATCCACTCGTCGCCAGATCGTACAGTCTACTAGTTTAGTATAGTGGTACTCTTGGCTCCCTGTGTTTTCTGTGTTCCTTGTGTCTCAGCTTGTGTAGCTAAAACGTTTTTCTGTGTGGATCTCTTGATGCAGCCTGCTTTGCTCACTCGTGCTCCTGCCTGCCTGCTTGCACCTCCCTCTCTCTCTGTAAAGATTGGATTCAAACTGAAATTGTTTGTTGGACTCTGGAGGAGGCCCTACCACATGGTCATCGCCACCACTTCACTGGGCACGCTCTGGAGAGCAAACTGCACCACCACTCACCACTGGATTCCCTCAACAAAACTCCCCTTTTGCCACCAGCACAATTATTGTATTTGTATATATATATATATATATATATATATGTATATATATATATATATATATATATATATATATATATAATGCATTAAATCACTTAATCTTAATTATTGTGCGTTTTCGTCTGCTTTTGGGTTCAACCTCCTGTGCCATTCCGTAACACTTTCCATAGTACCTGTGCAAGTCAAATCTAAGAAGGGGCATAGATAGTGCATACTTATGCTTTCCTAAATCATGAGAGCACAGCATCATTTTGTACAGTGGGACTAATGAACAAACTGAATCTCTCTGGAAGAAGATCAAGCATTTTATTGCGAACCATGGGCCAGGAGAAGATTGTGGAAAGCTACATTGTTCCTGATTTAGAAGTAGCTGGATTAGGCAGCGACTGTTACTGTGAGCTACCCAACACATACACACAGAAGAATATACAAGTGCACAGTGGTAACATTCCATGGCTGGAAGATATTCACAGATGGCCTCACCTAAGACATGTTCTTCTACCTGTAATAGATTCTGAGATTGAGCTGTTAATCGGCTCAAATATGCCCAAGGCATTGGAACCTTTGGAAGTCATCCAAAGTGTAGATGACAGACCCTACGCTGTCAAAACTATTCTAGGATGGACCTTTAGGAGGTGACCGCAGTTGTAAAACTGTTTGCGAACAGCCCAAGGTCTGTGTCAACAGGATCTCGGTTGTAAGACTGGATGAACTGTGGAAGCAGCAGTTTAGGATTGACTTTCCTGAAAGTGATCACGAGGAACAGCAGGGATTATCAAGAGAGGACTGCCAGTTTATGGACCTTGTTACAAAGTCAGCTAAAAAAGTTGGAGGCCATTATGAAATTGACTTACCTTTATGAAACAAGGAAATAAACATGCCTAACAATCGCAGGATGGCAGAACAGCGTGCTTTGAACCTAAGGAGGAGGTTTAACAAAGATGCCTAATTTCACACGGATAACTCTGTCTTCATGGATGATATCATATCCAAGGGTTATGCACAGAGAGTTCCAGCTGAAGACTGGTAGGGTGTGGTATCTACCACATCATGGAGTTTCCCACCCTAAGAAAAAGATTTTGGTGGTATTTGACTGTGCAGCAACATTCCAAGGGACATCTTTGAATGATCAACTCCTGCAAGGACCAGATCTTACTAGTCCATTGATTGGAGTCATGACTAGATTCAGAAAAAAGCCTGTTGCAATCATCGCGGACATTGAAGCTATGTTTTATCAGGTGAAGGTACCAGATGAAGACTCGGACCTCCTACGATTTTTATGGTGGCCCAATGGAGTCTACAGTCAGGACTTGGAGTACAGAATGAATGTTCATCTGTTTGGTTGACCCAGTTGTACAAACTTCGCCCTCAGAAAATGTGCAGAATATAAAGAGGATTTCAGCAACAAAGTAGTCAACACCATTCTGCACAATTTCTATGTTGATGACTGCCTGGCTTTAGTTGCTACAGAAGAGGAGGCAGTATCTCTCCATCACGACCTGAGAGCCATCTGCTCTAATTGGGGTTTTGTACTCACAAAATGGGTGAGTAACAGTCGCCATGTGCTGGCTGCTATACCTGAAGAACAAAAAGTAAAAGAGATGAAAGACCTGGATTTGGTCTATGATCAACTTCCTGTGGAAAGAGTGTTGGGTGTACAGTGGTGTGTCTAGGCCTGTCACAATAACAAATTTTGCTGGACGATAAATTGTCCCAGAAATTATTGCGATAAAACGATAAAATTGTTGTTCTGAGACCATATTCATCCAATATAATGGCATAATAATGCAGGTACACCTTTTCAAAGATCAATAAACTTTTACTTCTAAAGAATATTTAACTCTGGGACTGGAAATTTAAAATTTTAAAGACTTAAATATCCACAATAGGTCTTTGATCTCCTTTAGTATGTCGTCTTTCACGCTGTTGTACAGTTGTGGAATTGTCGTTTGTGACACGTATGTTCAACCAGGCAATTCATACTGGCTGTCAAATGTTTGCAGCATTCGTCGAGTGTTTGTGCGAGAGACTACAGACTCTAATACATTTAACAACTATTTATTAAACACTAAATATTAAATAATATATAATTAATAAATTATATCTATCTATATATCTGCCACATGGCGAGTAAAAGACGAAACCAGTCAGTTCGCTAAACTGCAAGTGTGCATTAAAAGATATAAAATCATGGATGACCATCAATTTCCTGAAGTTGAACTCGAACAAAACTGAGGTTATTGTGCTGGGCGCTAAACACCTCCGAACTTCATTATCCGAAGATATAATTACTCTGGGCGGCATTGTCATGGCTTCCAGCACTACTGTCAGAAATCTAGGAGTTATTTTTGATCAGGATTTATCCTTTAACGCCCACTTAAAACAAACCTCAAGAACAGCTTTTTTTCACCTTCGTAATATTGCCAAAATTAGGAACATCCTGTCTCAAAACGATGCTGAAAAACTAGTCCATGCATTTGTTACTTCCAGGCTGGACTACTGTGATTCCCTATTATCAGGATGCTCAAATAAAACTCTTAAGACTCTCCAGCTGATCCAGAATGCTGCAGCGCGTGTTCTGACAAGAACTAAGAAAAGAGATCATATTTCTCCTGTATTAGCTTCTCTGCATTGGCTTCCAGTAAAATCCAGGATTGAATTTAAAATCCTTCTCCTGACCTACAAAGCTCTAAACGGTTAAGCACCTACATATCTTGAAGAGCTCATAGTACCTTATTGTCCCACTAGAGCACTACGCTCCCAGAAGGCAGAGTTACTTGTGGTTCCCAGAGTCTCTAAAAGTAGAATGGGAGCCAGAGCCTTCAGCTACAAGGCTCCTCTCCTGTGGAACCAGCTCCCAGTCTGGGTCCGGGAGGCAGACACCGTCACCACATTTAAGAGTAAACTTAAAACTCTCCTCTTCGATAAAGCTTATAGTTAGGAAGTTAGGAGTTGCAGCATTCGCCTGGACCGGCAGGGGAAGTTGTGTAGCCACAGTCATGACGCACCTCCTCCATATCTCTGCTTCTCTTCATAGAAAGCTTACTATATTTAGGGTATGAGGAGTTGCAGTATGCGCCTAGACCGGTGGGGGTGGGTGTGTAGCCTCAGTCATGGCGCACCCCCATCCTATCACTGCTTCTCCCCATAGAAAGCTTACGCATACTTAGGGAGTAAGGTGTCGCAGCGTTAGCCTAGACCGGCGGGGGAAGGTGTGTAGCCACAATCGTCGAACACAGCCTCCCTATGCGGTTATAGTTCTAGACTACCGGAGTACCTCCTTTGACACACTGAGCTCCTCTCTCCTCTCTCTTTCCATCTGTGTGTATTCATGTTTCAGAAATGCTTGTTATTAACCTAGCTCCGGGGAGCTTCCCCGGAGTCCGTATGTTCTTTGTCCCCCCAGCACCATCATCTTGGATCATGAAGGCACCTACATCATGGTGGCAGCTGTCGCCGTGGTCCTGCCCTACGACCTGCTGTGCCACATTACACCCTGCAATGCCGGGCGTCGACTTGCTATGTCCGGCCAACGCCCTGCCACGCCCTGTTACGCCCTGCTGTGCTCTACGACCCCATGAACTATTACAACTACTTTAGTCATTATCTTAATTGTGACTTTGTTACTGCCATTGTTCATCAAACCCCCAACTGGCATCGTCTGACACCGCCTACCAAGAGCCTGGGTCTGTCCGAGGTTTCTTCCTAAAAGGGAGTTTTTCCTTGCCACTGTCGCACTTACACATTCATGCATGCTCTTGGGGGAAATCACTGGAATTGTTGGGTCCTTGAAAATTACAGAGTGTGGTCTAGACCTACACTCTATCTGTAAAGTGTCCTGAGATAATTCCTGTTATGATTTGACACTATAAATAAAATTTAAATTGAATAAATGTTTGTATCAAAATAGTTTTTCAGTCATTTTGGCGAAGGTGCAGCTACTTTCTTCTGCAGGTCGGAGCTTCGCGGATCGACACACACACACACACACACACACACACACACACACACACACACACAGTTCTGTGCCTGTCTCCACCTGCAGGTTTTCAACTGTGTGCTTTGGAATGAAAGGGAGAAAACAGGACACCAAGTAACACGGCGGCTATCGCTCATATACTTTTATTTATTTATTTTTGACGCCGCCCACGCAAAGACCATGCACTGACAAGAGGGTTCACTCCTCGTTACGCTAAGGAACCGAGAGTGGTCATCCAGTCTCTTTGGGTGAGTGAGTGAGTGAGTGAAAAAACAAGCATGCAAATTATCATGGACGGAAAAGTTATCGAGCTCTTTTTTTTTTTTATTTATTTTTTTTTTTAAATATAAATCGTGCAATGAATTGATTTATAGACTATCGCGACAGGCCTAGGTGTGTCCAATCTGATACATTGAAGTTCAAGATAACATAAGGGGGATCCTCTCCACGGTCAGTTCGATTTATGATCCCTGGCGATTTATGAATTCTAGCTCCTGTGGTGCTCTCTGCTAAAAAGATCTTACAAGATCTATATAGAAAGGAGCTTGGATGGGATGACACTGTACCACCATCAATTGCTAAAAAATTGAGAAGTTGGATGGAGCAGCTCTGTCAGCTCGAAGACTTCAAGGTAGATAGATGTTTGAAACCTGCGAAGTTTGGAGAAGAAACATCCGCTCAACTACACCATTTTGCAGATGCAAGTGAAGGGGGCTATGGAACAGTGACTTATCTGTTGTTACAAAACAATCATCAAAAAAGGTGCACTGTGCCTTTGTAATGGGAAAGTCCAGAGTTGCCCCATTGAAGCCGATTACGATACATCGTATGGAGCTTACGGCTGCCACAGTTGCAAGTCGTATGGACATGATGTGGAGGAAGGAGCTGCAAATGCAACTTCAAGACTCAATTTTTTGGATGGATAGCACTTCTGTTTTGAAGTATATCAACAATGAGACCTCAAGGTTTCGAATATTTGTGACAAACAGGCTTTCTGAGATCCTTAAAGTTTCAAGACCATCACAGTGGAGAATTGTGAACACTTCAAGTAATCCTGCAGATTTGGCCTCTAGGGGGTTGAAAGTGGAACCCTTCTTGAAGAATCAGACATGGGTGTCTGGGCCTCAGTTTCTCGTCCTTCCTGTGGAGGAGTGGCCTGTAAACCCTGATGGTTCACGAGAAATCCCACCAGAGGACCCTGAGGTTAAAAGGAGTGTCACAGTGAATACTATACAGACTAAAGTTGAGGATGTTGATGCAGTAACACGAATTATCAACTACTTCTCGTCTTGGATTCACTTGAAACTCACGAAACTGCTTTTGTGTCTTAGTCAGAAGAGGAAGCAAAAAAGCCTTGAACTTGCTCAATCTGGCATGGATGAAGCCCGACAAAAGTAATCTCTGGAAAAGGACATTCGGAGTATCAAAGCTCAGGCTAATAGTGGTTACCTCTCAATCGAGGAACTAAGGAAAGCTGAGTTGGAGATAAGCTGAGATTTCTAGCCTGGAGAAAGGAGAGGCTATGAAAAGAAACAGCAAGATTTACAAGCTGAACCCAGTGCTCAAAGATGGTTTCTTAAGAGTTGGTGGACGGCTCAGTAGGGCAGCCATGCCTGAAGATTCTAAACACTGTTATACTATCAGAGGATCTTCACATCTCCGACATCATTCTTCGACACATACATCATCAGGTGGGACATTGTGGTCGTAACCACATGTTATCTATGCTGCGACAAAGATATTGGATTCCAGGTGCAAGTGTAGCCATAAGGAAAGCCCTGTCCAAATGTGTTGTCTGTCAGAGGTTACATGCTGCTCCAGGGCGCTAGCAGATGGCAGACTTACCTCAGGATAGAGTTTCCCCGGACGAACCTCCATTCACACATGTTGGAGTGGACTATTTTGGAACCTTTGAAGTAAAGCGTGGAAGGAGTGTAGTGAAGAAATAGTTATTTTTACATGCTTAGCCAGAAGGGCTGTCCACATTGAAGTTGCATCATCACTGGATACAGATTCCTTCATCAATGCTCTGTCGGTTCATAGCAAGACGTGGACAAGTATTAGAACTACACTCAGATAATGGTACCAACTTTGTGGGAGCTGAGCGTGAGTTAAGAGAAGCCATCAAAAACTGGAATCTTGCTCAGATCCATGATACCTTTCCCCAAAAAAGGAAATAAAGTGGGCTTTCAATCCCCCAGCTAGTTCACACCATGGAGGTTTATGGGAGAGATTGATCAGATCTGTGCAAAAGGTCCTGTATTCAACACTAAAGGTGCAGTGCCTGGACAGGGAAGGTCTTCACACAGTCCTCTGTGAAGTGGAAGCTATTATTAACAGCCGTCCCATAACCAAAGCATCCACTGATCTTAACAATCTGGAAGCACCATCTTTTACTTCTAAAAACCACGCCATCTCTGCCACCAGGACAGTTCCTAAAGGAGGATGTATATGCCTGTCGTAGAACGGAACTTCATTCCTGGAGATATCGTCATTGTAGTTGATGATTTAGCTCCTCGCAACTCATGGTTGACTGGAAGGATAATTCAAACTATCCCAGACAAAAGAGGTCTTGTACGGCTGGTACGGATTAAAACCAAGACAAGCTGTCTGGACAGGCCAATCACCAAAGTTTGGTCCTGCAGGAGGCAGAAGAGTCGTGAGGAGGAGCAGCAGGTGATTCTCTGACCTATTGACTTTTACACACTGACTTTCCTTGACTGGACTAAACATGAGGGGCGGTAGAAAACCCCCTCTAGAAGAAAGATAAGAATATGATATTGTGTACTACTTTAATAAGCCTTTTTTATTTACAGGTCTCCTATGTTAGGGACCGTTCGGTATTTATGGAATGGACCACCGGAGGAAAATAGGGGAGGGTCATGTCTTTTTATTCTTTGTTGAGGGGAGGGTCACCCAACATTTTTTAGTCTAGGAGGAGGAGGAGGAGGAGGGGGGGTCACCCAACTTTTGTATTCATGAAAAAAGCAACATTTCAAAGTGGCTTGTTTGGTGCATATTTTTTCATGTAGCTCTTAGTCTCGGCACTCCTTCGCTACCAGATGGGTCTGACCCATGAGTTTGCTGGGGGGCAGAGGCCTCCCTGGTGGCTGAAACGGGTAATTGCATTGTTTAAAAAATGAGCGGAATAATTAATTATATCTGGCATGACCAGATAGTTTATAAATATCATAAATAACACAAAACAACTAAATGGTGGTAGGTAATACATCAGATTTCATATACTGCTTCAGTAAAAGAAAAACGATGGGAGTTACTGTTGCACTAGTCTGGACATCTTGCCGTGCCAACCTTGCAATAAAAGGTTTCCTAAATTCCATGTATATACATGTGATGTCAGCTTACTAATTGATTGTGGATTTTGTGTAGATTTGTACTTTTATACATTTATTCCACTTTAAACGGCGAAGTGGAGAGGCCTCGTTCACCTGTTTGGAGCTGGCTGGTGAATGTGACGCCTTGCTGGATACACCGTGACTCTGTTTGTGGATCTACTGATCGCTGTGGATTACTTTTTTCATCATTGGATTACGACAAAATACGGATCTTTTTTCTCAACGTGTCTTAACGTTTTATGGTGAGTTTGGAGAGGCATCTCAACAGACTGTAGGTCGAACACTGATTGTTCACCGTTACATTTTAGTTGAATTAAAGTGTTGGGGCATTCCGCCACATAGGTCTATTGCGTTCCAAGACAGCCATGCCGCAATTGGATTTCATAAGGGCGAATTGTTAAATTGTTACAATGTAATTTAAAATCTGCTTTAAAAATATACATATATGTTTTGGAATATAATGTTCAGCTTCAGCAGCTTTACCTATGTGCTAAATATACGACTGAGGAAGCCTAGTGACGAGTCCATAGCAACCAGTGTTGAATTAGTTATTTCCCAATATGTTTTATTGTTTTATTTCATATGAATACTAGTTTACTAGAGGAGTAACTTAGTATTTGAAGTAATGCAGTAAGTGTGCATTTAGTTTCCATGCTTATTGTGTTTTCACAACAATGTTAGTGAGTAAATCTACTGAAATGGCCACCACACCATAACAGAGGAGTGTGATGTGTAAGATGAGAATGCAGAGGTTAACTCATGTATGTCATGGCTGTAAAAAAATCAAATGGCATCTGTATATCTTTGCTAAGAGCAAGCTAGCACATAACGGGATGGGCAGTCATGCTTCTTTTTCAAGTCATTTTGGAGGGTCATAGAAAAATTATTACTGGTGAGGGGAGGGTCAAGTCTTTTTAGCCTAAAGGTCCCAAAACTCCTCCGGTGGCCCCTTAAATAAATAACAAACAGTCCCTTATGTATTAATTATTATTATGGCTTTATAATAATTAGCGGCTGGAATATAGGAGCCATGTATATTATGTTTGTTTATGGTTTATGGGTCATGGGGGTTGGTCTCACAATAAACAGTCAATTTATACACCTGGGCACCTGCATGGAGGAGGCTAGAGAGGGGGGGTGATCTTCGGTTTTTGCATTTTCTGTTGACCGCACGTTTCTCCACATCTACGTTCACCTTTTTGCAGTATTTTTCAGGCAATTGGATTTTGTTTAATATTGTTTTTTCCGACCTTTATATGAACAATACATCGCTGAAAGCATATCTCAGAGTGGATCTGAATTATTCTAATGGTGCGTCATACCTGTGAGTTCACTGACTCAGCCTCTCGGGCTTATGGAGGTTGCAAAGAAGTCGCTACAGGCATTTTATAATCCTTTAAAAGTACGCGTGTCTTAATTTAAATTGGGCAAACATCAAGACTCAGTATTTTGGGAATTATTTGCGTACAGGTGTAGATTGGAAAACAAAAACCGGTCGGAGAAGTTGAGTAAGGTCTTTTGTTTGAACACGTGTCTTTGAAGAGTATCAAATGACTTTGGTTAGCTAAACTTAAACTCACTACAACTAATCCACACGTTACAAACTGATCCAATTCTAACCTTTACATCTCATGATCACGTTTTAGTTACTTGGTTTAATACATTTTAAATACATTACTTTTTGCATTCAGACTCGTGTCATCCTTTGTTGCCAGATAACACATGTTAATTCAGTTATTGTCCAATAGAAGGTTTCTCTTTGCATATCACTATTTTGAACATAGTCAAACCTTTTAGTAGGCTATGTCTGTCAATAAAATGTCATTAATCTTATTTCCTTTAAGCAAATTTGGCTTATAATGAATAATACTTTTCTGTCTTCACGTCTCTGAATTGGATTTTCTTGTATTGTGATTTGAATAAAACTAATTATATTTGTGTAGCCTACCCTCACTTTTATTTTTACGTGGAAATGGAAAACGTGATGTCACAGACGGCTAAATATAGTCGTTTTAAAAAAAAAAAAAGAGAGAGAGAGAGAGAGCGTTTTTCTAGGCCTACCTTCTATAACTGTGCACAGAATCAACGTAAATACCAATAAAAGTATGGAGTTGCTTCTGGAGAAACGCGGTGTCCATGGTTGGACGAAGAAGCATCCATCCATTCCAATGATCGAGTTTTCCTCTTATTATACATCCATATCCCTGCAGCTGCTCGGGTGGCTGATGCTCTGTGTTACCAAACATGGGCGTGTCCAACGGAAAATTCAGAGGGTCAAAATACGAAATCGCGAATTATTTTCGTTAAGTTAGTGAGAATGTTGCAATAGATAACCGTTTAGACTCTTAAATTAACGATTTAAACTCTTAAATAAATGATTTTAGCCACACAAAGCCTATAGTTGGCAGATTTCTGGATGTTATATTGCTGTATCCCTGATGTAGGCTATATTGTTTATTTGATGAAACCTGCGATGAAGTAACCATTTTTTAAAAAATACATTTTTAATGCTTTGTTTGAAAATTGTCAACATAAAAAAAAAATTGTAGTACAAGCATAATATAAACGTAGGCCTTTGCCAGGGGAAAACATATAGCTCAACAATGAAGCCACACACATGTAATACTATAAATAATACACATTTACAATAATACAATATGAGACCACAGAAGAGTACGATTAAAAAAATATTTTCATGCCTCCCATTGTAAGGGGATCTGATAACAAACATTTAGATAAAAGGTTTACCAATATTTAATCATACATCTTATTTTTCTTCTTGCCAAATTTCATATCCATACATGCAGCTCTAGAAATTCTAAACCTTCCTTTGTTGCATTTAAAACGAGCTTATATCTGTGGATTTTAGTTCCTGTCTTACCTATGGGCCAGTAAGCCTATCATCAGTGGGGATTTCACAAATTGTGAAGCTGATTTATACTTGCTAATTATATTGCAAAAAATATGTCGGATTCATATTAGGATATTTTAATTTCCTTGGAAACGTTCAAAAAATTTACAATAATTTGGCACCCCCCCCCCCCCCCCCACACTCTGAGGACCCCCTAGGAGCCAATAGTAGTGTGTGAATGCTATTGAAGGGTCTTGCCTAGAAGTTTTGTGGGTTCCATAATAACGAGTCCCAGACCCCCTGTTGAAGATCTCTGCTGTCGAACATTCTAGTATAAGCTTCCCTGCTCCAATCCTCCTGCCACTTCTTTTTCATTTCAGCTTTGATTATGCAGTCAACTTAGTCTATGATTTACTGCCATATTTTCCTCTAATTTTTTTGTTGCTCTTTTTGCATATTTGTCTGCCAATTCATTTCCGTCTACTCCTATATGGGCTGGAATGCAGATAAATTTCACTATTACTCATGCTTTGTTAATCCTGAAAACATTTTGGGCTATTTCTAACACAACAACCTGTCTGGTATCTCACTGCATGTTTTTGAAACTGGTTAATGCACTGCTTGAAACTGATCCTATTAACACTTTGCCTTGGCTTATTGTTTTGTACCAACTCAAAGGCTAAAAGAATGGCCAACATTTCTCCCGTAAACACTGAACATTATCAATGACTCTTTTATTTGACATAACATTTCATTCTGGGATAATGAACGCAACTCCTACTTTATTAATATATGTTTTTGATGCATCAGTATATATTTTAATAAACATAGAATAATGTTCCTCTAAATATCTAATAACCTAAATCTTATCTATACTTTTCTCGTTTATACACTTTGTAAAAGTAGTGTCCAAGAGTCCAACAGTGATCAGAATGAATGAATGAATAAATGAAATATTGGCTTCCTCTAAGACATTGTGATTGATGTTAAACAGAAATATGTTAACAAAGACAATGCACACAGCTTGACCATACAGGCTAATACAAGATCCATATTGCTCTCAAATAAAGCAAACATTGTGAATGGGTTGCTGTAGGAACCCAGCGGTACAAAGTTCCTTATCCGAACAGTTCCTCATTGTCCAGAAAGTGTAAACAGATTGTCCGTGGGTAAAACAAAGAGAGGTGTGTTATTGAAGAACAGATCTCCAAAGTAAGTATTAACTATACTTATACAGCTGTCATATAAATGTAGGGCTTAATTGAGTACAATGGATTTGCCTCTGAGATGTAGTGAAGTAGAAGTATGAATTAGCATTAAATGGAAATACTCAAGAAGGTGTAAGTAGCCTACCTCAAAGCTGTACTTAAATACAGTAAATGTTGTTAGCCTACTTTTCACCCCTGAACTTGCGTGATAATACCTATAAAGCTGCACCATGTTAAATGATATTTAATTACATTTTAATATTAGAATAAACTAGCTGTAAATGCAGTGGAATAAAAAGTACAATAAGTATGTTTTCTTCCTGTCTTGGCCTTTTGTCCACAGAGGGAGAGTTGACATATGTTAGAAAGATATTTCAAAAACAATTTCCCTCATTAACACATACAGTGTAAATAGAAATGTGCTTGTTATTTAAATAATTTTTGCTTTTATTCATTTTCATTTTCTTCTTCATTGTATGCTTGAAGATCCATACATTCATTTAGAAATCAGATTTTAAGCTTGCCCTTGTGGTGACTACCACACCCTCTAATGTCACATAATATAAGGCTTGAAAACGCTATCACGCTCACAGCTATCAAAATGTGTGACCTTGTCTGTCTGAATACTATAGTAGCTTCACGTTTGGTAACAGCTATCAAAATAAAGCAAAAAAGGCTACATCTGATGTGAATCTTTGCTTTGGCCATACATAATCTGATGAGTTACAACACACCATGTAACACATAAATAACAAATTCTGTATGTATAAGATAGTAAGTAATAATTATAAAATACAGTTATAAGTTGTTATAAGTTATAAACACGACAGTGGTGGACTCAGGCTGTCTGCGGGGCAGGGGTGAAAAAAATATAAAGGGCATCAGCATGCAGCGGCTGCACATTGTTATCTCAATTTTAAGGCCACCATAGAGGGCACTTTATCATGTTTTATCTGCCATAGGGGCTTCCAAGAGGGCATCTTTGCTGTGTGTTTTTTTTTTTTAACATGGGTCACCAAGGGGATCAGTCGGCATCATCAAATGTGTCGTCTCTCTTCTGTTCAACACATCTCTTGTTTCCTATTCAGCTTTATACTTAACTTCATGCTTGTCAGGATTGAACTGAGCCTCTAGGAGAACCGATTCCCTCTGTCTTGGATGCATTGTGTATTCTGCACAACTTTGGGATGGAGCAGGAGGAGCCACCTGTATGGACAGAAAGTTGAAATTAACTCACTATCACTCCAAGAGCAGATGGGCATTTAATAGGAGAGATTGCTGAGAAATTCTTTGTGAGACATGAGAACAAAATAATTTGAGTAACAACAAAGTTCTTCTAACCTCTCTTCCAAACTGAACACAAAACTGGGCATAGCTCAGGGCCCTGCTTTCTTGGTCCTGGTTTGGGGTCTTGGTCCAGCTTTTTCTGCAGAGAGAAAATTGTGACCAGTAATGAGACCCCTCATAACCTTCCACTTGTTTCAGACACATTATAACATGAGACAAAGTTGATCATTAGATTGATGCTTTTATTTGAGATCTGCTCCTTTACTTTACTATTCTGTCTCTCTGTCTTTAACTCTCTCCATTAGTTTCTGTTTTTGTTCCTCTCTCTGATTTTATCTCATCTTTCTCACCCTTTTCTTCATCTCTCAGATATTCTCATAATGACAACATGACAGAATAATATGACACGCAGTTATAAAATATGTAATTATAAAATGAAAAAATCTTGTTACAGTATAACTTGTAAAGTATCTTGTAAAAAGGAGAATTTTATAAACAAATTTTTTTTTTTTTTGTCATGTTGGCAACAATAGACCCTTATCACGGCAGAACTTTTGACTTGTCGAAGCAGGAGAAGCACAGGTTAAATGAACAACATTAATGATGCTGAATTCCATTTAGGTGAGCCAGCTCCAGGGTTCTGGTATTGTGTGTCACTGACATGGCTTACTGGGCCATGATGTAATAGAGCTATCCTTAACTAAACTTAGCTTCCTACTTTGACAAGTCAAAATGTCTGCCATGGAAAGGGTCTCTATGCCCCAGTAATCCATTAATATCATCTAAAATTGCCATGATGCAATGGAAACAGTTTTTGTTATTAAAAGTGGATAAACAATAGTATACTGTGTGAAATATATTTAGTAGAAAATACATAAATGTGTAACAAAGCAACTAGCCCGCACTTTAGATACACGACAACAACAAATGGGGGAGGGTGGAGGAAGTCATTATCAGCAAAGATAAAGAAAAGGCACATGAATTACTTTGAAATGTTTTAAAATTAAATACAAGATATTACTATTATAATGACAATTAGCTACAATTTGCACACACAGCACTAACTGAAAACTATCACTCACCTGTAGAGGCAGACAGCTAGAGTGAAGACACATAGAACAAATCCAGTTCCAGCTGTGAGTATGTGTAGAACAGACCAGGATGGACTGATTTCTGCACAAAATCAGATGTGAATTCATTTAAGCAGCATGCAGTTTGAGCTTTGAAATACACTATGGCTGGTATAGAGATGATTAGTCCTGTTTTGTGCCCTACATACCTTCAGGTTCCCCAGACACTGTTAAATTCCACTTGATAGTCCATGTACCTTTTTTGTTAGTCATAACACAGCTGTAGAGTCCTGCATCGTCATGCTGAACATTAGAAATCTTCAGCTTTGAAGGTAAGTTTATGTCTATTTTGTGAGAGGTGAAATTTGAAACAGTCTTATTGTGTAAGACCATATGAGAAAAAACAGATGTGTCTTTAGTCCAGGTGATTTGCGTTGGATTTGTCACTGATATGTTGCAAGTGAGGATGACGGGGTCTCCCCTGGACACCAGCATATTCCTGTGCTCAACTGTGTCTGAAAGAATCTCTAACATTGAAAGAAACAATCAATCAATATAAAATAAAATCTGTAATTGAATATATATGCTTGTATCTCAAACAAACAAACAAACAAACAAACAAATGTCCACTGTACCTGCAAAGACTTGGCAAATAATTAATACTTGAATGGAGAGCAGAGCTGCTTGGTTTAGGCTGAACATAATGGCCATTAGATAAAGACTGAAACTTCAACATCAGCTTTTACATGTATTTGTGGAGGAGACGCAGAGAAAAGGAAGTGGTTAGCTGCTGTTTGGCTGCTCAAAACTAAGGTGTGTAACCATTCTGCTAAGTGTACATTTAGAGCATGTTGAAAATAAAAATAAATATACTGTAAAAATGATTTAATTAGTGATCATTAAAATGCATATAACAGACATGTTCAACTGCACCTCAAAAGCACCTCTGCATAGTGTTGAACACACTTTAACCACATAGTGTCACCCTGCTGCTCAGTGTACTTTAAGAACATGTCAAATACTTTTGATGCTTGAAGCATAATAACCTGACCTAATAAAGGAGCTGTTGCTCAGTGGGTTACATATGCATTCCCCCAGAGGAGTCAACAGCATACTTTGGAATACTTAACTGTTTTGATCACAAGACACTTTGACACTATTACAAGAACAAGAACTGTTACTTTACAATTACAAAATATCCTGTCTCTCTCTGCCAGCATACATCTTGTCTGTGAGTAAAACAGCAGAGCAACACACACTCAGAGATGTCCTCCACTGGAATAATTGAACATAAAACTATACTTGACTGTAGTCTCTGAAATGCAATGTATTGTAATTTAAAATACCGAGCCCAATGGAAGCCTGTTGAGTTGAGATACCTTTATTGTCATTACAACTAACACTGACATTGACAGATATGAAAACATTCAACACAGCATACTACTCATGAAACCAACTTATACATAACAACATACTAAAATACACAGAGTACCATGAATTCACAAGTAAAAAACAAATCCCTGAAGTGACAGCTCTGGTTTTAATGTATTAATGTTAGATAAGCCAAAGGTGTCAGGGACCCAGTTGTCCTCCCTCTGATTGCCTTCCCTTGAAGCCCCTGGTTTGTCCATGTCTCTTGTTTAACTTTCATTTAAGTGCCTCATCAGCTCAGAGACCGTAGATTGAATTGAGCCTCTCCGTGTACTGACTCCTGTGCTTGTAATTTGTCCTCCTGTCTGTGACACCCTGCAGCTGAGGGAGACCCACCTACAGAAATAGGAAGTAAAAAATTAATGAATCGCTGTTTCCGAGAATGAATAAAAAAGAAGAGACACATGAGAGTGTTAAAGATGACAAAGCTTCTCTGACCTCTCCTTCCGACTGAAGATCAAACTGCTCCTGGACTGGGTTCTGGTTTGGTGTCCTGGCCCTGAGTTTTCTGCAATGATAAACTTCAAAAGTTAAACACAAGAAGGATACACTGAAAGTCTCATGATGGCAATTTATTCACAAACAGTTGTCGAAGGAGTACTCAGATGTGAGTAATACATTATATACTGTGTGACATTATTAGGTTACTGTGCTCCTGAATAGAATTGCACACAAATACAAGCTGGCCATTAATGACAAATGGAGCAAAGGTAAATTATGTGGGTTTTTTTGCTATCTTTTTTCATTATAGGGTTACATTCACTAACATTTGGTCATGCTTATGTATGACAACAATGCTTTTGTTGGGAATGCTTTAAGTTACGCAATAGTTTGTCAAAGCCCATTGCATCAACTCTTAAGTCTTTATAGTTATTCTGTTTGCATGAATCTTTAGTGACATCAACATATTCATACAGTCTCTGTGCATGTAGCTACACTATAGATATATGCATCAAAGCTCATTTACGTGTACAGGTCAGGTAGGCTAAATACAGACTAAGCAAGCTCTGTAGCAACCACAGCCCTAGCCAGGATTTTAGGTCATGAGTGCCGCATCCACCAAAGTCAAAAACACGTTATCCAAATTGTTTTGAGTTTTTACATTTCTTTTTTCTTTTGATTAATTCTATTCATATTTTATGTTGAAATATGTCAATTTCATTTCCCAGCATTAAAGTCTAAATGTTTCAAAACTTTCAACACTGCCAGGCATGAAACTGATGGTGGAGAACTACTGATAATTACATGGCTGGGTATCAAATCTCAAACTTCAATCCTTAATCAAAATGTCCGTAGCACACAGTATTGAAAAGTGCATCAAAAGTCGGTGTTGAAAGCTTTGTCAGATCTTAAGGTTCTTTGACTTATTCTTTGATTAGATATTTCCTGATTTATTTTGGGAAATATCTCTAACCTTAGAGTATATCTTACGTAGGCAAAGCTTTTTATTCAGCATTGATGCATTGAGCAGTTTGATATGTTTTGTTAAATCAAAAGAAAAAGGTCAAAAGGTTAATGTTTATATTCCCTAAAGATATTGTATAGATACTTATATTGATACTCAGTCCTTGTTTTCTAATTCTAATTTCTAAATGTTTTGGCCAAAAAGTAGTCTGATTTAAGCATATTGAATGTAAACACAGTTCACTCAGCCTGGAAAAAAATATTATGAGTAAATTACACAGGACATGAGCTCAGTATTCTCAATGGCAGCTATGATCATGACCTCAGGCGTATGACTTTGTGCACTTCCTCACATCTCAGCTCCTTCCACTGTGCACACAAACACCTCGACAAAAGGCACAAGTAAAGGACATTTTAAGATCAGTGAAACAGATTTAACAGCTTGTACAATGTTTTTGTTGCCACAAAAATATAGCCATTAAGGGTTGATTCACCCATATTACACATTTTAAGATTTCTGCACAACCCTGATATAATGTAGATAAATGCAACTGCATTCGTCTCCATTTAGGGACCCCTTTTCTGGAAAAGGTGTTTGTTAAATTTTGTAAACGTTATATTGTAATTGACAAAACAATCTCACCACAAGCTTTGCTTAAAGCAGAGCTATGGGCCCAATGCATTGCTCATGGACCAATGCCATGAGCATCACAAAGAAAATTCCATTTACGTTTTATTTTTATTTGAATGGAGCTTAAATAAAGCTACTAGGGCAGCACTTTAATTTGATAGTTTATTGCCACACAACGGACATTCCTGGCAGCGCCCTTCCTCAGATCAGGGCCTGATCTGGATTGGTTGTGGCTGTCTCCGTTGGGATTGAAGGGCTAGTTGTGGACGATTTACTCCACCTGGGCAGTTTTGGTTGTATAGTTAAATCCACCTGAGTGTGGAGTATTGTTTGTAATTGCCTGTGAACACGCTGAGGAAGGGCGCTGCCCGAAACATCCGTTGTGTGGCATTCAAAGTTTTCAAAGTGTCTACATGAGTTGAGCGCGTCCAGTCCTATTTTTTATTTGAATGGAGCTAAAATGCAGACCTGGACATAATAAACATAAAACCAAGACTAAGTCTATGACAAGATGATAATAATATTAATAATAATAATAATAATCTTTATTCATTTAACTTTTCAAAATCCACGTTACTCACTAAGAAGAAATATAAAACAGACAAGTCATAAAATCATCAGGGTTTTAAAGAAAACAAATGAAAAACTATTTGGTGTATAAAGACCTGTACAGTGTACAGTATGTAAGAAAAGGAAAAACGTTTTAAAAAGAAATAAAATACATTCACAAAGTGGTTCAAGCGCAAAAAAAAAAACAGGAAAGTCCCTCTGATAGAAATATGTTTAGTTTTCCGCCGGGCACCTAGAACAAATGAAAAACCTCTGCGCGAGGATCTCACAGTATGTACCGACATGTACTAGAAGGTCAGAGATGTAGCAGGGTGTGATGCCATTAAGAGCCTTAAAAGTGATCAGTAAAATCTCAAAATCTATTCTAAAACATACTGGGAGCCGAGTCAAGAGGCTAAAACAGGAGCAATGTGATCACGTATTGGTTCTGGTTAAAGGCTTGGCAGCCAATTTCTGTACACTCTTGATTCATAGATTTTTGGTTCAAGCAAGTAAAGAGGCTGTTGCAGTAATCCAGGCGTGATGAGATGAAAGTATGTAAAATTGTCTCCGTGTCTTTAAAAGTTAAGTTGGATCATATTTTTAAAATATTTTAAGACAATAAAAACATGATTGCACCAGGTTTGTGGTGTGCCACTCAAACTGTCAAACCAGACACCAAGATTACTTGCAACAGGCTTGATGTTGTCCAATAGGGGATCAGTCGTGTGCTGGGACCCTATGACAAGGATCTCTGTTTTGACATTCCAGGGTCTGTGGCTCTAACAGGCAGGAACATCTGCTTATCATCAGCATACAAATGAAAAGAGACACCATATCTATGAATAACGGGCCCAAGAGGTAGGATGATGCATAGGGGTGAGTCAGAAATTATCATTTCTTTGTAATTTAGGTTAACTAACACTTTTAATGCCAACACACACAATATCTGTGATTTAGCTCTATACTAAAATCAACTTAAGTTCCCAGTAGGCCTACTGCCCTGCAGCAGAGAAGAGTCAAATCAATCTGTACAAACTGAAAGCTCAAAGGTATCACTCACCTGTGGAGGCAGACAGCTGAAGTCAAGACACATAGTAACAATCCAGTTACAGTTGTGATTATGTATAGAACAGACCACAATGGACTGGTTTCTGCACAAAATCAGATGTGAATTCATTTAAGCAGCATGCAGATTGAGCTTTGAAATACACTATGGCTGGTATAGAGATGATTAGTCCTGTTTTGTGCCCTACATACCTTCAGGTTCCCCAGACACCGTTAAATTCCACTTGATAGTCCATGTACCTTTTTTGTTAGTCATAACACAGCTGTAGAGTCCTGCATCGTCATGCTGAACATTAGGAATCTTCAACTTTGAAGGTAAGTTTATGTCTATTTTGTGAGAGGTGAAATTTGAAACAGTCTTGTTGTGTAAGACCATATGAGAAAAAACAGATGTGTCTTTGGTCCAGGTGATTTGCGTTGGATTTGTCGTTGATATGTTGCAAGTGAGGATGACGGGGTCTCCCCTGGACACCAGCATATTCCTGTGCTCAACTGTGTCTGAAAGAATCTCTAACATTGAGGGAAACAATCAATTAATATAAAATTAAATTAAATAAAAATGAATTGAATCAAAAAGCATGCATCACAACCACAAATGTCCATTGTACCTGTAAAGACCTGACCCATAACATATAGTTGAATGGAGAGCAGAGCTGCTTGGTCTCGGGTGAACATAATGACCATCAGACATGGACTGAAACTTCAACATCAGCTCTGAGATGTATTTGTGGAGGAGGCACAAAGAAGAGGAAGTGGTTTGTTGCTATTTAAGTAGTTAGTTGATTTGGATGCTCAGAACCAATGCACATGTCGTTCTTTTTGCTGTATACAGTTTTGTCACGTGTATATGGTTGGATGTCATACACTTGGAATTGAGAATTGAAACTTTCTTCTTCTTGAATGTCATGTAATAAAATGATCAACTGCAGGAAAACCACTGCTGCATAGTGCTGAACACATTTTAGCCACATAGTGAGCCTATAAATAGAAGACTGAGTTTTCAGATTGTATTGCCATTATAACCATTATAGCCAGTTCTTTATAAGGAGGCTCTGATCTTGTTCAATGTGATATAATACAACAAATATTGTACTACTGCACTACAAGTGTGAAAACCACAAACCGTAAGCATCAAAAGACCTTCACCTACGTTTTGACATGTCACTGTAAGAAAAGCACCCTGACTCTCCTGTTCGCTGTATTGCTCCTGCTATTTTGGGATATAAGGTCTAATATACAATATATAATATAACTGAAAACTCATGTGTGGGTGTGCAGGGCCTTAAAGTCATAATAATTCATACTCCTACAAAGTAACAAAACGTCATCTCTCTCTGTAGTTACCTTATTGCAAATGTCACATGAAAAACAGTACAGTAGTAAAAATGTGACATTTTAAAAGTAAAGAGGTGTGTTTCATGTTTTATTTGATCATTATTATGTATAATTTCACCATTTTACAATAGAAAATGACATTTGACATGAATGGATTAATAATTTATTTTTAATTTGTATGTACTTTGTTAGATTAAGCAGAATCTTTTCATATACTTATCATCAATTTACATCATGCTGCATTTTAACAAATTGTATTTAAAATATTGGAATTTGCTTAAAAATAGAATTGACATTAACTAAAAGATTTGAGCTCCTTGATACAATTGATGATTTCAGGAAGTGTTTACAGATCAGTGTGGGAAATATAAATATTGAGTCAAACATTAAAGCAACTGCATGTCATCAGAAATCAGTTATGGCTCAAAGGGAAGAAGGTCTGATATCGAGAGGCTCTGGAATATAAAACACAATGACATCCTCCATAACTGGTCCATATATACATCCACCACCCACACGCTCAAAGGCTTCACAATTATAGAAGATGACTCTTATTTCCTTATTTCTGCCCACAGACACTTTCCAAAGACTCAACTGTCAAAACCGTACAGAAACAGGAAACTTGCACTTTAAAGTCAGATGCAGACGACTGACAGTTGACATGTAATGAACGATACAGGTCACAACGATACATCACTTATAGGATATGTAGAGCCTCTGGGTAGATCACAAATATGTCATAAGCATGTTGCTCTTCTCCCTGTTTTTTTGTTTTTTGATTTGGCCTTCTATTTAGATTGTCATTTTGATTGCCAGGAAGTGCTGCATATAGCATAATAAACACTGGACTGTGCATGAGTTAAAAGCAGAGTTGATTATCTATGGGGAGAGGGAAAGCAGTTGTGGAGGTGAGTAAAGAGTAAAAAGCTGAGGGCTTTGAAGCAGTGAATGGTGAGGAAGTGCTTTAGTTGTACTGTGCACCAGCAGGGGCTGCTGTAATCACCTTATTCCTACTTCTCCTCACATGAGCAAAGCAGTAGGTCAACACATGCAGAATAAGTGTGTGTGTATACCTACGGGGTACAAATATTCTTATAGAGTATAATTTATTTCTCCTTTTCTCTAAAAGGCCCAATTGTTCTCCATAGTCTTGTTTTCCACCACTGTACATTTAAATACCAGTAAGAACTGGTAAGAACAATGGAATTACACTGTAAATCTCGTGATATATAATAAAAGGTTACCGTGTAAGCTTTTTCACTGTCATATCTCTTTCTCTGTCTCTCGGTCTCTCTCTCTCTCTCTTAGAGCAGAATTTGATTATAGGATGAAGATCAATTTAAAGGGCACAGGTTGACAAAAGGGTTGCAAAGGTCTGCCAGAAGAAAAAAAAAGTTAGCCTCTTTAATTCATTTGAGGACGTGTGTGTGTGTGTGTGTGTGTGTGTGTGTGTGTGTGTGTGTGTGTGATGGGACATCAGTGTTTATAGATGTTACACATCTGATGTAATACCTATGCTGGTTTGCACCATAGTCTGTATACATTTGACCCCTCCCACTCTGTATACCCTGTGCATGGAAATGTGTTTGTTGTTGCGGTATGAGTTTGTATATGCAAGTGTGTGTGTGTGTGTGTGTGTGTGTGTGTGTGTGTGTGTGTGTGTGTGTGTGTAGTGCACATGCTGAAGGGTTTTCTTTTCATCCAAATGCCAGTGAATGAGGTCTTGGGTAATGGCAGTCAGCAGGTGCTCTTGGCCATATTCACTAGAGACTGAGTGAGAAGAGGCCAGGCTAACAAGCACGAAAAGACAACATTGCTTTTCAACAACAACATATGAATCCCTCCAACATCATCTTATTTGTTTCCATTAACATAAAAAAAGCACAGATTAGATGCGTTGATTGCGTTTGTTATCTGTCCTTCGTGCTCTTCGATATTTGCAACTGGGAAATCATGAGGGCAGAGCAATATTGTGAGCACTACAGAGTGAAACCTTAAGCATGATCATATTATCAGATTCTGCAGGGCCCTCCCACACACAAATGCACCTATTTCAAGAACCCTGAAACCTCACACACAGACACGCGCACACACACAAACACACATACACACACACTCACACCTTTGAATTACACTTCTGCAAGCCTCGGAGAAGAGATAAATAAAATAATGTGATTAAAAAAAAGTAATTGAATGCTTATGCATGCATTTGTGTGTGTGTTTTTGCCTGTGAGTGTGTGTATGTGTGTGATTCTGTGTGACCGTGGCTCTGACCCTTTCAGGCATTGATGGATGTTTGTGAATATTTGAGAAGCCTCTCGGAAAACCCCTGGCAGAACGCGGGAGACATCAGAGGAGCTAATGCCTCTGTTCTCCATTCTGAATACTGTATGATTTGCATGTACGTGCACAGTGCATGAATTTAAATTAGGGGTAGCAGAGAGCAGTTTTACTCTGATGGCTTGGAGAGAGAATATTTATTGTTTGTTGGACGTTACAGCAAGAGGAGAGATTAAACAGTTTGTCTGATTAAGTATTCATCTTCTCTACGCTGCTTGCAGATCATGGTGAAAGCAAATCGGCTGTAAATGTGTGTTCTTTTCGGAGTCAGTGTTTAATATTTCACACATATCTGTACGTGCTTGAGTGTGTGTGTGTGTGCATGTGTGTGTGTCTATGTGCACAGGCAAAGAACAAGAGAAAAGCTAAACAGATGGCAAAAACTGGAAGAGCAGATGACAGGACAAACCAGCTGTCAGCTTTTGCATTACATATCAATCCACCTGCTCTTAGAAACATTTTGTTTGCATCTTTTACAATTGATTTATTTATTTATTTTGAGGGAGGTGGACATGAATAGGAAAAAAGGGTAGGCAAATAAAGCGTGTGTAAGTGGTTAGGAACAGATAAATATACTGTTCATTTTAATCAATTGTTGATTTGAACTGATCTCAATTGATCTTCATATGTTAAAAATCCTACTGTGGTGCTATTTACGTGACACTGCCTTGCAGAAATTATCTTTAGCCTATTTCTTCTGACAAATAGGTTTTAATGGACACGTACAAAGCGCAGGACACCATAGACCAGGGTTTGCATCGTGAGTCGCACGCGGTTAAGTTTAACATTGTGGTTTCAGTTAAATATTCATTAAACCAGTATCTTGTGCTTAAAGTTGCTTTTGACTTTTTCAAAATGTAACCAAGATGACAATCTGTCCCTTACCTTAACCATGTGCGGTGAGTAGGCCTATAAAAAACAAAACAATGAACACAGTAATCATGCTGTAGTTGCTGCAAGCAGATGTTGCATTGCAAAAGTGGAGGGAAAACAAATGTTGAAAGTAAGTGGCAACAACAGTTAAGTCATCTCACCAACATGCTAAATTAAGTTGGTCATTGTTGAATTGTTGCCTCGTTTCACAGATGAATTTTATTTTGTTGCAACTAACAATGGGAAACAACTTTGTTTCTCCTTTCACACAGCTTCCTGCATGCTGGAAAAACAGGGAGGCCAACAAAGGTCATGGAATACGTGAGACGATCTGGAAAAATAGAATAGAAAACAGAAATTTCTAAATTCAGCTTGTTTTTCACTGCTCATTATTCAAGAAAGAAATATAGAATCCACACATTCAAATGCACACAATTATACAAAAAGCCTCGGAATGTCAAATAATCACAGCATCTATTTAAACAGGTAGATTTCCTCAGAGGGGATGAAGTTATATATAATTGATGGCTTGCAGTGGGAAAAAAAAATTCATCCACTTCTTTCTGTTCAAAATTCAGTGTACCGCGGTGTTCAGTGCCTCTGTCTGCCCATCACTCATGAATAACTCAATGGTGCACACAAATGGTGGTTTGTAATCCTGAAATACTTAAATCATAAGAACTGAACATTAATCTTTTAGAAGGCTACATGGGGGAAAGGGGGGATTTTTACACAGGACTTCTATAGATGTATCTAACTGAATGACACTGTGCCAGTATACAGCTGAATACCGCACAACATAAAGGGCCTACAAATGACAACTAAAAACATAAAATGTGATCCTGCTGAACTTTTTGTTTATAATTTACATGTATGTGTTAACTGGGCCCTGGGCAAGTAAAATCGAAAAAGAGACACAAAACATTGTGCATCACTTTACAATATCATCCAATTGTATTGCTTTTAGACAGAAGCTATGTTACAGCAGGGGTAATTCTTGATTGAAATAGTAATACCTTTTAAATTTAGTAAATATAATGTGAATATGGTGTTTGTGTGTGATGCACCATGTGTGCTGGCTGTATAAACAGAAATAGAAACTTTTTTGCATTACCCATACCACTTTTATCTAAAGGCGCTGACACACCAACCCGATAATCGGCTGTTGGACAGTCTGGCGAGGTCAGTCACTCGAGTCTGTTCGGTGTGTTTCGTACCGTCGTCAGTCGGAGGAGCCGTCGGCATCCATTTGAGCCGATTTGACATGTTGAATCGGAAGGCGGGCAGTCGGACTCAATGACCAATCTGATTGGTGGAGTGCTAACTCGGACATGACGAGCGGGATGAGCATGACGAACGCCTCTCAAAATCTGACAAAAATCTTTTAAACTGACCTTTGTCGATCTGAAATGAAGACAGATTCAGCAAACGCATGGCCTATTTCTCTCTTAAAATGTTTTCAGAAACACGTTTCGGTGAACTATTTTCGTAAAATATGAGATCGTATTCTGAACGAGCCACCATATGGACCCACGTGATGCGTTCATCCAATCAGCCGCCGGTTTTCATTTTTTCGGGGGACAATACAGATTAGCGTAGCCTGTTGTTATGGAGTACACTCATGTCGGCGTCTCTTCGGTGTGTTCCGAGGCACTTTTTTTGACCAACTTGGGGAGGCAGTCAGTCCGACTGCCTTTTCCGTCCGGTTAGTGTGTCAGAGCGTTAAAGGTGAATTATACTAGACGCATCCAAGGTGGCGCGCGTCATCGTGACGTCAAAATGACGTAATATCCTGCCGGCGCGTCCGATTTATGGCGCGCGCCCAGCTGTCGCGCACAGTTCTTTTTTTTTCAGCGGCGTGCGACAAAGCGGAAACGAACGGGTTTGCTGACAACCGGATGCCAGGACTCTGAGAATGACTGCAAGTCTCTCTTGTAAACTTACTGGGTTAAGATGAGTTCTTTTATGGCGAATGAAAGGCTTGATCCCACCAAGTAGGTCATCCAATCAAATCGAAGCATCGATGGCAATGCTGCTGCCAGTTCTGCCGTTGTTTACTTTTTTCTTCTTCTTCTAGTCTGTAAAAAGAGCAACGTCGGTAGCCTTTGCTCATTAGCGCCACCGCTGTTCAGGAGAAGACTGCAACTAGTGACGTCACATTTGTACGCGCCAGCTTGGCTGCGGTTACTGTAAAACACGCTTTAAGGATGTGCATTTGTCAGCATGGTATGGAGTTCTTCTGCCCCCTACTGGGCCAAAAAAGCAAAAATGCAACATCACCTAACTGGTGAAACCATACTGACCATTAGGGAATAACTTTAAACAATCTTAAAAAAAAAAAACTAAACAAAAATGATATCTTGATAATTCTTGTATTTTTTCAGTGATATAGAAAAATGGACTACAGCATGCATGCAAATTTATCTTGCAGTAGACTATCTTATATAGGCTAAGATTAAGATCGTGGTGGATGTTAATGTGGTAATGACGGACATGTCCCCAGAGGCTGAAACTCTTATGACTTTCACTACGCCTGCATCTCGACCTCCTTTACATATCAAGCTCCCGGAATGTTTGAGTAAAACATCAACATTTTATTCACAAGATGCATATCTCTTTCCTGTCTGCACTCTCTCTCACACACACACACACACACACACACACACACACACACACACACACACACACACACACACACACACACACACACACACACACACACACACACACACAGCAGCTATTACGACCCTTTAGTAGTAAAAGGTCATTTTTTAGGGGACTATGGTTTTACTAAGAATACACACACACACACACACACACACACACACACACACACACACACACACACACACACACACACACACACACACACACACACACACACACACACACACACACACACACACACACACACACACACACACACACACACCTACCTTCCTCGGTTCCTCCCCTCTACTCTTGTGTAATTGTCCCGGAGGTCTCTGGGCATTTTGATTGGCCGCGGCGGAGAGCGGAGGAGGAGAGACTGACGGGCTGGCACAAATTCCTCAGCGCTCCTCGAATTTCTTGAAATCACGGATCTCCTGCTCGCCTTCGTCCTGACAAACATCCAGACCAGCTCCCCTCCTCCTCCTCCTCATCCGTGCACATAACCGAGGAGGTTTAACAAAAATGGTAACGTACATTAAAAGTAACATTTTCCTCAAGTTTCCTTAACCTGCTGAGTTACTGGTGAGGAAACGGATGGAAGTGTTAAACTCTTACTTTTTCTTTTTTCGTGTCCAGATGTTGCGAAGTGTCGCTGTGCTCCTTCTGCTGGCCGTGGCTGTCTCTAACGCTGAGGTAAGTTTAGCATAAACTGCTTTGTTTTTTACTCTTAAACTATGATCCTTTTTTGGGTGGTTTCAAATGTGTACCAAATAATGCCTTAAATATGTACTGAACACTTTTCTGTACGAAGCTATCAGTATGGAGTAACAGTAACATCAGCTTTGTTCACAAAGCTAGACGAGCTAGAAAACATCTGGAAAAGGGTCTGAGTCACTATCATCCGACACACACGGTGCTGGGGTATAAATCAGACATTTACAGATGACTATGCAGAGCCTATAGCTTGTTATAGTATTTATCTTCTTAAGGAGAACCAATTATGCCATTATTGTTACCACTCATGCGCAATTATGAGCTCCATAGTGGAGACAAATCGGCTCCCAGTTTAACTAAATTGCCACTGGGACAGTTTCTTGCAATAGGCAGGGGCGCCGCCAGGAATTTTGGGCCCCATGACAAAAAATCAAATTGGGCCCCCTCTGCGCAGCTGTTGTCACCACATTTCTAGGCCCTAACTGTCCCACCAAAAGCTTTACATAACTCTAATTAAAGGCTTGCAATTGTCTTGCTTTTTGTAGTTCAATACTAGTACTAGCACAATATTTACTGCTGGTGATTTGTACATGCATGCAAGTCTAGTATGCAGTTCACTATTTGATGCGAGCTTAAAAGCAACCATAAAAATGTGCTGAAGGCCATCTTTTACAGTCTCAATGTATTGTTATTGTAAAATTTGACAAAATGGAATATTCTTTTAACAAAATGATTATTATTATTATTAATTATTATAATTATTAATGAAAGACAGAGAAATCCCCACAGACTCCCTGCAATGATGCTAACTGGCATGTCATTGAACACAATGTTGCTCACCTTCTTCACTGGGACAGGGAGGGGCACAGTTAGGACGAGACTGGGGTGCCGCTGACTCGTCTGTTGTTAAGTCTGCTAAAAGGGGCAGGGACAATGATTTAATATGAATATCTTGCTAAACGTTTCCCTGCACTGATTAAAAGGTGATTAAATGTTAGGCTAACACTAGTCTGTAGCTAGCTAGCTTATTTCACTATGGACATTAAGCCAACAGGTTAATACCACTCACAGACTATAGGCTACCCACCTTTCTTGGTGAAAAACTGGATTACAGTTTGACACCCTTTCCTTTGTCTTTCCTCTCTCTCTTTTCTCTCTTTCCTTTTTTGAAAACCAGATTTTGATTTAATGTTACTTGGCAACACTGTGGTCACTGTATCTGCGTGCTCTAAGGCAGGACCAAACCATTTCATGCAGATACAGGGGGGTGGTCGGTCTATAAGGATGTTTACTTTTTGGTCAATGGGGATATTTAACTTTTACTGCCAAAAACAAGTAAAAACAGATCACTAATAAGATAATTAATTGTATTATTATATTTGAAATAGATATACTGAATGATGATGGTTTAATCATTTTATATTAGTTTTACCTATTTTTTGGGGCCCCTGTCAGTCATGGGCCCTTGGAATTGTCCTAACTTTTCCCCCCTATACGGTGCCCCTGGCAATAGGTATATCATTCTTAATCCTGATAATTATTGTGCATATTGATGGCAGTTTGATAGGCATGTATATGTTTTTTTTCTTTGGCTGTAACCTGAAACAAACACTCACATTTTGCATCCTGTTGGACCACACCAGAAATGCTCCTCCTAGTTAATTTTTTTGGTGTGGAGTTGGGAAGAACACAGCAAAAGCTGCCATAAGAACAACACAAGAGTGACAGACAGCTGTGAAAACAAAAGAAAGGAGCTGCTAGTGTTTGTGAATATCTCACATGCCCTGCTCGCCTTGGGGTTTGATGGCCCTCATCATCACTATTGTAGGATGCTTCGGTGCCAAACGCTCCACCGACTGGCAGCTGCTCTCATGGCAAACACCGTGTTTGGGTGGTCAGTCAGAGAGCATGTGTGTTTGTCTGTGTACATTGGGGTGGTGAGTGTTCTCAAGAGTTGTGAGAATACTCACCTTATGGCTCTCACACTGCAGTGCTAAGTAGTCCAACCTCTGAGTAAACACAGAGATAATGTGCTGTTAGATAGGCTGGCTTGATGTCGCAGAGGGATGACCACTTCAGTCTTCTCATCGAACTCTCGGTGAGAAAGCCAATAAATGTGTTTCCCAAAATGTCAAACTATTCCTTTAAGAAAAAGAAACACACACACACACACACACACACACACACACCATGTGGTGGTTGATGGTCCTCACCAGACACAGCTGTTGAACACCTGGCTCTGTGTTGACTCCTCTGTTGACCTGAACAACAGTTGCATGGTGAGGAAATAAACAGGGGGAATAGCTGTAGCCTAGAGGATAGATTTTTTTTAAACAGCTATGCCAAATGTGATACACAAGATAAACCAATTGTCTGCTGTCTAGTCTATCTTTATAGCCTTACGCAGATGGATGTTAGTGACTCAACAGCCACGACATCACTCATAGCCTGACATGCGGGTCCTCCCTGCTGACCTTTCCCTACATTTGCCCACTGGCTAGAAAATGTGCCATTGTGTGCGCCTTTATTGGATTCATGGTCGTGATCTGTGAGGTATGGCATGGTGGAGACAGAGCACACAACAGTGTCTGTTGAGTGTACCCACAAAGTTAATGGGGAGGCATTAGAAAGGCATCTATTCTCCAAAGGTAATTACCCTGATAATATATGTCCTGTTGTCGTGGGAAGGGCCTGAACTGGAATTCCAGTGTGCTATCTAAAGGAGGTCAACAAGTTGGAGCAAAGCTGGATCTGATGTGCCTGCAGGGTGTGTATTTAGGTTATGTATAGGTGTTAGATTTACTGCATAAAAGAGCTAGAAAAACTGATGCAAACAGGAGTGTGTGTGTGTGTGTGTGTGTGTGTGTGAGTGAGTGAGAACTAATGTGTTTATTCTCTGGCATGAGTGCAGGGTATTAAATCTGGACACTAACTCCTAATTTATTATGAAGGAGAATGCCTGTGTGCTTCCTGAGGTGACAAATTTCGGCATTTGATGACAAGCCGCTCAGAGAGTGTGTGTGTGTGTGTGTGTGTGTGTGTGTGTGTGTGTGTGTGTGTGTGTGTGTGTGTGTGTGTGTGTGTGTGTGTGTGTGTGTGTGTGTGTGTGTGTGTGTGTGTGTGTGTGTGTGTGTGTGTGTGTGTGTGTGTGTGTGTGTGTGTGTGTGTGTGTGTGTGTGTGTGTGTGTGTGTGTGTGTGTGTGTGTGTGTGTGTGTGTGTGTGTGTGTGTGGGGACAGGAAAGAGATATGCATCTTGTGAATAAAATGTTGATGTTTTACTCAAACATTCCGGGAGCTTGATATGTAAAGGAGGTCGAGATGCAGGCGTAGTGAAAGTCATAAGAGTTTCAGCCTCTGGGGACATGTGCACACACTTGCATATAAACAGAGAGAGAGACGTGTTTATATTTCTGTTTTTATGGCATGCAGTATTATTGTTTTATACTGCATCATTCGCTACATGTCAGGGTGGAATGACACAGTGGTTAATTTAGTTATCTGCAGTAGCTCTGGATCTTAAAAAACACAAATGTCAAGCGGAAGTCATTTCAACAAGGCAGCTAGACAAGCTCTCCTCTCCTTAAAGACAGTCCAGTACCCCTGTTGAGGCACTGGATCTGTAGCCGACCCAGATTGAGCCACAGCCTCTCTTGAACCTCGCCACGTTGCTATGTTGATGCCTGTTCTCCCTCATTCAAGGTGGGCTAAAAATATCTGCCCAGGTGGAGGGAACATGAGCATGAGGGGACGCTGTGTCCTCTGTCTGTATCAGCCTGCTCTAATTACTGTAGCCCAACATCCAGTCATGGATCCTGCGCAGGGATTGTTGAGAGCGGTGAGATAGAGTAATGTAAAACTGAAAGGAGATGGAGCCACAGTCATGCAATTATAGAAGGGGAGATTGGGGGTGAGGTAAGACTTGTGTAGTCAGACAGAAAGAGGGGGGTGTACTGTGTTTCATGTCCCTGCAGTGTGTTCTCTTCATTCTTGGCTTGGCTTAAAAGGAGTCCTCATTTAGCTTACCAGCTGTACTGGTGTCTTATCATTACCAGCACTGTGTACTCAAAGGCACTACACACATAAATTAATGCACACACACACACACACACACACACACACACACACACACACACACACACACACACACACACACACACACACACACACACACACAAATGACAAAGAACAGCACAAAGGTATACTCAAGGGTTTGCGAGTAACAGATAATGACTATGTAACATGTTAACTATCTCATACATACTAAAAGTTAAACATACATATAGGTGCGGAGGCTTGAATCCGTTCACTAAGGAAAAGAAGCCTCCTGAATGCAGGTTATAAAGGGTGACCATTTCCCATTGTTTTCCTCTTTGTAGCTCATGGCCAAAGGCAATAAATCCACAACTTTAGTGTGACATATTAAATAATTGTTTGACACTCTGTTTTAGTTCCTTTTAAAATTGCCTGTACAGTTTACTGATACGATAAATTGTCAAAAACTTATACTACCCATTTGCTTCCACCAGACATCGTCCTGTATCCAGCAGCCTGTGTAGAGGTTGCACCTTGAGATCAGACCCTGCATCTGAAATGCAGTTTGCTTGGTGAAAACAGGGTCACTGTGGGATGAGATATTATTCTGTTCTCTCCAAATGTCACTGTTACATTTCTTTTACCATTAACACAACAACTGCTGTAGCTTTTAACTGTGAAGGGATTTATGTAACAAATTTAATTTTCATGTGATCTGAGACGTGTGCAGACATGCAGGCAAGAAAGCTTTTTTGACCTCTTTTGTCGGGCAGGTGCGTAGGATATGATCAAAAGTAGCAGATCAAAAAAGAGGCTGTCAAGTACAAAGCTCGGAGAAAAGTCCTGCACACTGACCATTACGCAAGCAATAATTTATTTAGAAAAATACAACGTTTCGGCGTTGTATTTTTCTAAATAAATTATTGCTTGCGTAATGGTCAGTGTGCAGGACTGCAGACATGCAGGTAAAACGTAAGTTTACTCACCATGTGTGTGTTGTGTAACAGACTTTTACAACAAACTACAACTACACTACACCTGATATAATGTTTCAGTTGGTGAGTGATTTAATAATGTTGGGTACCCTTTCAGTCTTAGAGCTGAAACAATTAGTTGATTGAGTCTGTTTTGATAATCAATTAACGTTCCCTTGGTCAGCCTCCAAATTGTGAAGATTTGCTGCTTTTCTTTGTCCTGTATGATAGTGGTGGAATAAGTACTTTGCTACTTTTAACCTTTACTTAAGTAAAAGTCGCAATACCACCCTGTATAACATTACAAGTAATAGTCTTGCATTGACAAAGTTTGTTAAGTAAAAGTGCACACGTATTATTAGCAAGATGTATCAAAAATAATCATACTTAAAGTTCAGAAAAATAGCCTCTGTGATTCAGGTCAGACTTGTGTTGGCTGGGGATCATTTCATACACCACATTTAGTTTCCCTCTCAAACTATTTCATTGTTTGAGCATGGAGGTTCAATCCTGACCTTTGAGAACAGTAACACAATAATCAAAGCTCAAAGCTTCATTTACTAGCTTATGTGAGCTTTCAACCACATATCGTTGTCTTTATTTAGCGAATGGAGCTGCCTCAGATGTCTTGTTTATGAGAAATTCAAAGTAGAAGTACCAAAAATAAATGATTTAATAATATAATCAACACACAAGGTACATACATTAATATAATTACTGAGTGCTTACGCACAATTGACACTGAATTTAGGATTGCAACAACGAATAATTGATTCATCTTTTTGTCTGTAAATATAAAAAAAATAGTAAGAAATGTTCATTGTTTCCCATCTCCCAGAGGTGGCATCTTCAGTCCAAAACCTACCATATATTCAGTTTATTGCACACAACAAAGAAAAGCAACAAACCCTCATGCTTTATCCAGGAAATTTAGCATTTTTGCTGGAAAAACTGTTAATCGATTATCAAAATAGCTGCCGATTAATTATCTGTCCATCCACTAATTATTAAATAACTAATTGACTAAACGTTTTAGCTCTAATTAAATCCTGACTTTTTTGTCCATCTCATGCTTGTTTGTCAAAGTTTAACCAGACATACGGGCTATGGGACAAATTAAGATAAGAATTAAGTTGTACGGATGTATCATGATGGCCCCACTGACCGTCTGACATGATGAAGGTTGAAGTCTCAGAACAGATTTTAAATGGCATCACACACTAAACACATTCTCCAGTCGGTAAATGAGCCTTTTCCTTCGACAAACGTTCCAGCCGTTAGCCCCAATACTGGCCTCAAAAAGGGCAGGGAATCTACTCATTCCCTTGGCCTTAGCCTAGCGTGGGCCCTCCCTCCCTTCCTCTCTCCATTCCTGGCAGTGGAAAAATGCCCAGAACAGAACAGGGGTGGGAAAGAGGGAAGGGAAAGTTGGCGAAGTGAACGGAAAGAAAAAGAGGGCAAAAGAATTTGGGGGAAATTAGGTAAGATTAGGTAGAACAGAAGAGAAAAGAAAAAAAAGTACAGTCGGTACTTTACGTAGGATATGATAACGAGAGAGAAATAGATGTTTAGAGGATTGGAGTTATAAAGGTGGGATATTTCTGTATGGGATTGCCGTGTGTCAGGTGGTGGAGACAGGGGACACTTTTGTCCCAGCAGTGTGACAACAGGGTGCACAGGGGAGGGGAGGCTGGGGGTGGTGCTGTGTTCATAGCATTTTATGCTCTCCGCTGACATTTTAACTGCTAGCAGATGTGTCTCTGCCCAGAATGTGACTTATTTCCTGCCTTTCTTTCGTCTCTCTCTATCTCTCACTTTCTCAGTTTTCTCTCTCTCTTCCTCCCTTTCTTTCAGTCTCTATCTGTTTATCTATCTTTCTTCCTTTCATTTCTTCTTCTTTTTCTTCTTGGTTCTTTCAGGGTATAGTTGGTACATTTCACCTCTTGAATAACCTGTGGGTGTAAAATAAGAGGCTGGAGACTGGGGTGACATCATCCTGTCCGTTGGTGCATTCCTTTCACACTGAATAAGAAACAGGGGGAATAATAACAGGCACATCAGTGTAAACTGGTTTTTACTAAGGATCCCTTTGTTTCTGCAGGTTTAATCTCAGACATGGCCCCCCAGAGAGTGTTTGAGACCACCCATAGAGCTCTTACAAAGAGCCTCTATCTTTATTACACACTCAAATTAGTCTTACTTTGGCCTCATTTTTCCAAGGACACATCATGCCAGTTCAACTATCCGCTTATTGTCATATAAATCCATGAAATTCTAAGCAGACAGTTCAAAGGAAGCATGTCATGTTGGGGTGTTGAATAAGTGTTTTTGTATGTCTGGTCTCAAGAGGCTGTCAAGTACAGAAGAAATGAGACTCACTGAACCCGGTTTGATATGTACAAAGTGTACAGTTGAATAGATTCAAATGGAAGAAAATGCAAGAAATTTGAGAATGGAGGCCTAAATATTGAGGGCAAATGCTATAGCTTTCTGTAATGATTCAAAACCGGAGATGATGATAGTCTGTTATGTTTCTCCCCTGTGCGATGGATTTAGACACAAGCTTGTATTGAATTCCTTAAAGGACACTTCTCTTCTAGTAAGGCCTGGTTAGAGGGTAAAGAGACGTAGGAGGAAGGTCTTCGTGGGTAGACGGAGACAAGCTGTTTGGTTTGAGCCCTCCTTGTCCGCTCGTTGCTCCTGGCATGAGCCCATGTCTCATTAAGCTGACAAGCATTGGACAATCTAGATAATCTAGAGCTGGAGAGACAACACGGGGAAATGTTGGGGATGGGGGAAGAGCAAGGGCACCTCTCTGACCTAGATACTGAGGAGATTTTTGGCTCAAGACGAACTCTGTCGGACCGCAGCTGAGGCCAAACAAAGCTGAGGAATGTACACCCCCTACCTCTTGATTCTGTCTCTCGTCTACATCCTTCACCTTCACATTTTATTTCACCTCCTTTACACGTTTGTCAAACAGTAGGTTGCATTTTGAGGCTGTGAGGGAGAAGTCGCCATGCTGTGCATTCATTTGTCTGTCCATCTGTCAGTCTGAGACTCTCTGTTGTGGTAGTGAAGTACATGCTGTAGGAAATGGAATCAGTGTAATGTAGGTAAAAAACAAACACTATTAGTGTTTTGCTTTCAGCCACATGAAGTTTCTCACACACATATACCTTCTAAAAGGTTTTTATGAACTCAAAAGTTTAAGGTTTAAAAACTCAGTATTTCATATTCACTAAACTCAATATTTATTGGTTTCTTGTTCAGTCATTTAATTAACCGTAACTCAACAACATTGACTTCAAAAAATAAGAGTTTACTAAACTCAAAAGATAGTATATGCTAGTGGCACTCAGTTTTAAGTAAGTAGAACCTCTTGACAAATTTTAAGTTTACAGTACTTCTTCTAATTAATTATTTTGAGCATTCAGGTTTACAGTGTACATGTGTATTCTCAAGACAAACTGCACACAACTTAAACAAATAGTTCAACATTTTGGTGAAACAGTCATGTCCATATGCTTTATAGAGCCAGGCTAGTTGAATTAGCTTCTTTATTGTTTCCAGGTTTTATGATAAGCTACGCTCCTAGCTGTAGCTTCATGTTAACATTCATGAAAGTGGTATTGATATTCACTACTATTTCTGCAAGTGAATACGTGCATCTCCCAAAATATCAAACTATTCATTTCATTCCTTATGTACATAATATCCCAGTAGCTGTAAAGACAACCATATGAAATAGTGTTCAGTATTATAATTCTGTTTTAAGCACAACCCTTTGCTGATTATAAATGCCAGCTAGAAAAATCTCTAAATTGAGACAGATTGATGCCTTCAGGACACAGTTGGGAGCTTTAATGCCTGCCTCGATTTTCCTGCCTCATTTGCTCATGTCAGCATCATTGTTGTAACTCTCTAATGATTTCTGAAATATAATTTCTTTAAAGAATAACTGTGAGTTTTGGGGGGTAAGCTACCACATAAAACATCTGAGCAGTTTTTAAATTGTTTAATACTGCATTCAGTTGGTATAAAATTAAAACATGATTAACTGCTTCCATTCAGATTGTTGTTCTTTATTCAGTTACAAAACTGAAGGAGAAGCAGTTCTGAGTGTAAAAACGGAAAGGCTTTTTTCTCGGGTTTATGCTAGTGACCAGAATGAATAGAAACCGCATTACTTGTCCATATTCTTGCATCCTTCTGGGAGCATTTTATTTTAATATTTCAAGTAGTCAAATAGCATAATATTTTATTCATAAAAACACTTACCAGGCTTGCTCTACCTTAGGGGAAAGAGGAAAATGTTTTGTCAAACTTATCTTTTACACTGAGCTGCCTGTTTACTAGATACATCTAGCTGCGTTCAGTGAATCCAATAAAAAGCCCTGCAACAAATCCTATCTTGATAAAGCTTATTATATTCAGTTATTGTAGAAATGGTGTCATAGGGAGGCTGATGCTACTCAAGCTGAACCACCTTTCACCTTTTCATAATGCAGTACAATTCAACAGCACTGGAAAGTACACCCTCCACAATAAGCATAACGCTGAATCAACATCTCTCTAACGCAGTCTCAAGAAATGCTCAATATAAACAGGATTTACTGCTGGGCTGTAGTATTGGATTGCATTAAATGAAGCTCTGTGTGCCCAGTAAGCCGATCAAGCTGATTAAACCGATCTTGATTGCTATAGAAAGTCATATTGTTGTATAAAAAAGGTTAAATGCAATATTTAATGTAGTTATTTTTTCAAGTAACATCCATTAGTCCATTGTCACTGTAGGTATATCCACGTCAGGGTGTTTACAATCCATAAATCAACGTTTCCTATGTTAATGAGGGGCAGGTGTCATTGTGGGAATGGATTCACCGTGGCTCTAAAGTGACACCCACAGGAAAAAAAAGCTGGCCTGCTAGATCAATGGAGCATCACACACACACACACGCACACGCACACGCACACACATGCACAAAACACAAAACATGCACTTAAGGGCGGATAGGCTCTATTACTCTACTGTTGTGTGTGCTGTATGGACAGATGCAGAAATAAATGCAAATAGATGTTCTAATGTGTTTTCCATGTGTTAGTGTGTGCAGTTTTAGCCTTGCTGCTGTGGTACTGCCTGCACCCTTATCAGCAGTAGAAAATGAAATGGGCTTTTTAATTTTTTAACTGAAGCGAGAACACATTGCCCTTTACCTCCAGTCTGCCTCAGCATGAAGCCATTCAACACAGTGCATGGGAGAAATTGACTTCAGAGCGCACACAACCCCTGCCTCTCCTCTTGTATTTTCCCCATCTACCTGTTTCTTAGTAAAAGTCAGACTCTCTGCACATCTTTCTCATCCTCTTCTTCCTCTCTCTGCTCACATTTTTCCTCTATCTAGCTCGGCAAAACTGGTCTCGGATCACTGACACGGCTGTCTTGCAGCCGTAAAAGGGCATGGCACTGAGAATAAGATGACAAGACAGGGAGAATTACAGCAGAGGAGAAATACAAGTACACTAGACTTGAATTGAGAGGCACCACACCGAGATAGGGACATTAAATTATGCGCTTAGGGGTTTTGAGAAATATCATGCCAAATCTTTTTTTATCTTCTTTAAACATTTAAATAAGTTCAACCTCCTTACAAAAAAAACAGGAAATGTGAACGAAAAGGGCCAGGAGTCGAGGAAAATGAGCTGTGAAATATGTATATATACAATCAGTTTTATGCTTGAGGCAGCTTTCTGTATGAAAGTCTCTGCCTAATCTGTTATGATTCACCAGTCACTTATCAGAGCTCTGGCTGCCGTGATTGGTTTTAAATGGGAGAGAAATAAATAATGGCTGTAATGAAAAATGTATGTCATTTAAGTAGGACACTCACAGCGAGTTTGTTTGTTTTCATTTGTGCTGAGTTTGTACATTTTTTTCCCAATGTCTTCTCTGATGGTGATTGGGTTAATGGGTGTGTTTACATGTGCTTAAACACCCCAGTCATGGTGGGGTTTGTGGAGAATCCAGAGGCCTGTACTACGAAGCAAGATTTGGCGTTAACGAGCGAACTTCAGGTTCAACCCAGGGTTTTCTGTATCACGAAGGTGGATCACTTGTTACCGGTTTCAATCGCCGTGGTAACTTATGCTGAACCTGGTCGGGAGCAGGTTAAGGTGGAGATCAGAGATCAACTGGTGTAAAAGCACCGCCTACTGACCAATCAATACTCGATTGATAACGGCGTCACCGTTCTTAGAAGATCAGGTGGAGCTCGGTGTGCAGAGAGAGAGAGAGAGGGAGGAGGGAAGAGAGAGGTGCGCACATAAAAGTTAATACATTTAGAGACTGACATCCCCGTTAGCATTCCCTGATGGGTATATTTATGAAATATATAGATTGTAATGGGAGGGAATTACATATCGGCTTCTTGAGCCGTGTGTTGCCAATGCGCACATCAGTTTGAATTATGTTTTTATATCTTTTTATTTGCTCTCACGATGGCTTCCAACTGCCAGGGTTGCAACTGAAATAATAGGCTAAAGCAACGGAAGTTTATGGAAAGCACAAGTGTAATTATGGTCAGATCTAGTGCCTGACTGATTGGGAAGTGATATTGATAAGCGTTGTGATTTACGCATTTACAGCGTCGGCTATTTTTTTGCCAGCTTTCCTCCTGTTTTAGGAAGCAGCGACTGTATTGCGTTTTGTCTGTAAAACAGTGTCTGTGTTCTTCATATTTATGTAGAATTATAGTTTGCTCTTCTTATATAAAATATGCGGCTCTGGTAGATGTTTGCGATTGGTTGTGCTGTGCAAACACCGCCTCTTTTATGTGAACGCGCGTTGCTGGATTGGGAAACCCTGGGTTGATTGAACTAGTTGTTAACCAGCGTCGTGACACAGCTTATGCGGGACAGCGGTTGTTAGGGTTAGTGAAGCCGGGTAACTGAAAGAAATCCAGGGCATGTTGATCTTGATTCGTAGTACAGGCCTCTGGTTATGTGTTTATGGGTCATGTAAACCTCATCATTATCATCTTAATTTCTGACACCCAAGTAACCCCATATCTTGGTTTTGAGGCATCTTACTGTATCTAGTACTAATGACTGTATGCCATGGGTGAATGAGCGTTCTCAACTTTTAAATTTTCATTTCTAAAACTGGTAATCTTAAATGAATACTTTAATATTTTAAAATGCACTTATTTGCTTTCCTGCCAAGAGAAAATTGATACCACTCGTGACTGTACACTAAATATGAAGCTACCACCAGCAGTCGGTTAGCTTAGCTTAGCATGAAGACTATAAACAGGGGAACAGCTGGTCTGAGTCTACCCAACGCTAACAAATCTGCTAATTAACAATTTGGATCTTGTGGAGTTTTAATGTAACTGTGATGTCACCAGACAACCAGCTGAGACTCCAGGAAGTCACTGCTATAATAGTGTGGCACATAACCCCCCCTAACTGCAAATTGTGGTTTACTTTTTAGTTTTTATGGACTAATCAAACTAAATATCATTAGTGAGCTTTAGAGGTGCTGGTATATTTCTTTTAACCGTAAGACAGAACCAGGCTAGCTGGTTTTCCCTATTTCCAGCCTTAATGTTAAACAAAGCTAACTTGCTGTTGGCTTTAGCTTCATATTTAGCGAACAGATCTGTGGTAAGAAATTCTCATCTAACTCTCAGCAAGAAACATAATAAAAGTGTTTCCCAAAATGTCAAAGCCTTTTTTTGTTTTTGTGACCATGATATGTACTGGTCATATGTAACTGCTCAGTGCTCACTGGTGGATAAACTATATATACTGTAGGGGTTACATTGTGTCTTAATCACCTAAAACATACCTTTTACATTCCCGTATTGCTATTTCTTGTTACTTATTAGCCATCATATACAAAAATACCAATACTTAACATTTAATAGCTAATATTTCTACTGTCCTAGCTCCCAGAATGAGTCGCAAGGATATGTCAGAGTTAGACGACCAGAAACCTGGATATAGTTAGAATGATATATACAGCGAGACAGCTTTTACCAGTTTCATCTAGGTTCCATGTAAAGGCCTTATCCCAAATTATAATCTAAACCAGGTTAATGTACTCAATGATGATGCATGGCTGCACCGTCCTGTTCATCGCAACAATGAAAGCTCCTTGCACGCGTGATTGATGACCACATAAGGCATTCTCCTGTCCCTGGTTTGTTGAAGGTTGGTTGGGTGTCATTACAGTCGCTTTGTCGGTTGTTTTCTACAGTCTCTGTCGATCATAAATTCTGAACAACATGCTCTGCTGTGATCTCATTATGGGGCATGGTTCCATTTGCCTCTTTTGATTGACACGTCTGTGATCTTGCCACAACAGGAGCCTGTACATGCGCTCACCATAGCAACAATCCACTTGAATAATCTGGAAAAAAAAGAGCTAAATGTCAGGAATCCTCTGCTGGTTCTACTCGGAGAGAGATGGACAGACAGCTCTACGTTTATACCAGATTCACCAAAGCAGCGCATCCATTATTCATGTTCTCATCAGAGGTTTCTACAGGTTTAACAGGCTCCTAGCCCAGCTGTGTCTAACAAACTGAATTGTCCAACATGCTCAAAGCCACAGGGATTGCTTTGAAGATTTTCATGACCTCAACTTTGGAGTGCAAGTGTGTGCGTGTCTTTAAAGCATGTAACCAAAACCCTCTCCTCTCACCACTTCGGGTTAAAGCAGCTGCACTGTGATGCTTGCATGTGACTGCCTCCCCTCTCACAGTCCTGCATCCATCTTGTTATATTCTATCATTGGTGAGCTTATGAGAGTTAGGTCACAAGAATCCAGCATCAGTTTAACCTAAATACCAGACCTTGAACTCACAAACACACACAGCAGCTTGAAAGCCAGCTCACGTGCGCTCACACAGAGGGCCAACTTTCGGTCCGCTCTTACAGGAAACAGCGGCTTAAAGAGGAGGAGGGGAGTCTAGAAAAACAGGGAGAGGAAAAGATTTCAGAGCATGGGAATGGGCCCAAAGGAAAACACAGCTCAGACTCCAGATGTGGAAACACCCTGTACAGACGCAAACATAAACCCACACACACACTTATACAAAGACACACAGATAAGGAAAGGAGGAGGTAATGAGGGTCATAAAGCTCTTGGAGCTCTGCTTGGCATCTTGTGATTGGTTGGTTTGTAGCTCTAGTGAACTCCATGTTTGGCAAGTCCCCTGGCGATATCTTTCAACAAACAAACAAAAGACAAAGAAACAAAGGCAAGTGTCAACAACAGAAAATGAGACTGACTAAATGTAGTGGAAAAACTCAAACTTGTACAGTTTGATTGTAGTCCTGTAAGGTCTCATCATGCTTACCTATGGTTCTCATTCTGTCTGGAGTCTTTGTTTCCCTTAGCACACTTACACACAGAGATGATACTGTTGTCAACACTCCATCTGTTTTAATATGCAGCATTGCCTTGTGTAATCTACTCTAAAGACATCAGCTTTTCTAAGTGGAGTATGGTCAGCTGTCACTTCTTGAACTTAGTCTGCAACATTAGTGGCAACATAAGTGGGTCTCCAGAGACCTTCATTAAAAGGACAGGCAATTAAACATGAACAGGGATAAGTCATTTACTGGAAAGCATAATAATCATAATAATCTGTTACTTTAACAACAGAAATGTTTAGATGTTAAAATATGCAACTTCATCCAGATCTAAATTGAAATACACAATAATAGGTAAGGTAAGATTGGATAGGTAAGATTGCAGCCCTATTTTTTAGAGAATCTAAAGTCAAGCTCAGGAATATTCAAACTTTGCAGGGATGCAATGTGTTTCAAGTGAGTCAAAGGCATAGACCACAAAGTCATGGCCATTTTAATTTATCATGTTGGTGAGGTAGCGCCACCTTGAGGGGAAATGTCATCAATCTTTGAAGGTTGGCTCAGAGTTGACATGTGCAAGCATCTTTTAAATTTGCTAAAATTAAACAGTCCAAGAAGCAATTTATATTAAATAGGCCACACTTACAGTTGGATTTGGAGTTATGCAAGTATGTTAAATTATGTACCAAAATAAAAAAAAATTGGAAAGGAGGAGTGGTGGAAAAGGTGTTGATGTATTTCCAAATGATGGAAATACTGGATATATTTAGGGAGAATATCTATGGATGAATATGTGTTAGACCAAGTAATTCGGGGGTAAATTACACAATTCAGGGGTTATAAGAGAGCAGTTCTTTATGAATGGCAACAAAAATCTAGGCAAATCGTCTTTTGCCCCAGGCCTAACTTTCCGCTAAATTTCTTTGAAGTCTGTTTTTGAGATATCTTGCTGCAATGGTATTTCTAAAGTGCCAACAATGTGTTTACTTTCTTTCAGGAGCTGCAGAGCAAGAGCAAAGTGTGTGCCAATGTGTTCTGTGGGGCCGGCAGAGAGTGTGCTGTTACAGAGAAAGGGGAGCCCAGCTGTCTGTGTATAGAGGTAAGTGTTGGGGTGTGCAGCTCTACAGAGACCATGTGACATTACTTTCACACAAGAAAGGAGTGGTAATGTAAGAAGAAAAAAAAGACATTAGATTAAATTTTCCCCTAGTTTTCACGTCTCTTCCTCCCCTGTCCCTCTCCCTCTCCCTCTCCCTTTCCAGAGCTGTAAGCCCCACAAACGGTCAGTGTGTGGCAGCAATGGTAAGACCTACAGGAATCACTGTGAGCTCCACAGGGATGCTTGTCTGACTGGCTTGAAGATACAGGTGGCCCATGATGGACACTGCCATGGTACGAGCAGCAGCACATGACATTTTGGTTAAATCATGATAAAACTTCTCTACTAGCAGAACAGCCACCTATATTGTTTATGTAATTAATTTGTACTGTATATGTATCATTTTGCAATTAACAAATGACTCATTCAGCTTCTGTTTTAAATATGGAAAGGCTACTGAGTGCTTCACCATCCATAAATAGCTGGCGGATAGAATGGGACCCCCTCTGGTCACCATGGTTCTCTTGTAACATATGTGTCTGTCACTCTAAGTACTGGATAAACAGATACAAGATATGAGCAAACAAGATGTCACTTTCTCTCACAACAGGGTCCACTAGGAGTTGTTATGAAGCTTTCCATTGTATCACACAATCTTTCTGAGCAGATGGAGTTTGCCCAGTGGTCATTGAATTGTTGTTTTTAACAACTTCTCATCTATGTTGACCTGAAAGTTTAGATTGAAAGTTCCTTCTCAACCTCTGTAGTAGTTTTATGAGCTGCTGTTCCCAGGGTCACTTTTACAATCTCAGTAAATTACACCTCCAAGTGTTATGTTATGTGTAATGTTATTAATAATTAAAAATATATTATTATCAAGGCCAACAAAGTGTTCTGATAGTCAAGGACACTTTGTCTAGAGAGGACCTTGGATGGATGTTTTAAACATGTTTTATACGATGATGCTAGCTACATTGAATAATTGAGAAACCGTGTAGCGGTTAAAAATATCCTTTTTACTGCTATTGCTTTCTGATTTCTTACTGAAATTGTGTAGTTAGGGTGACAGCAACACAGACTTACAACAACACTTGAGTAGGGACGAAGTGTTTTTCTCCTGATAACCCAGTGGCTCAGCACTGATTCAATACCAATGCTCTCTTTTTTCCGAATGTAATATACCTCACTGCATAGAACTCAATAGAATACTTTTTCTGTAAGATAATATAGGACCACAGACTTGTGGTCTGAGGTGGGGGCCTTTCATGACTGAATTGATCTAATTGGTAGTTGAAACAAATTTTGAATATTTGTTTTAAGGCCATTGACTAAGAAACTGCATTTATTGGAAATTGGGCAGTGTAAAGGTCAGTATTGACACCAATACCAATATGGCATATCAGATCGGTGCATCCCTCTTCCTCAGTGTTCTGTACTGGGGAGTCGGGGGTCAAATACACGGTGGAAGCTCAAATATTAAAGCCAAACATTGGTATTGTTTGGTTCTTTCAGCAATGGCCCAATGTGGACAGTAAGCTCTTGCGTTTATTATCCCATCATGATTTTCTATAATTTTTTATCAGACCACACTTTAGATTAGATTTAGATTGAACCTGTCTAGTGCTGATAATACTGTACACACACCAGTAGACCGGGGGATTCGGGTGGTTCAAAAGATTTTACCCCCCCCCCCCCCCCCCCCCCCACTGCCAAAGGTCCATAGTTTAAATCCGTTTTTTGTTGTTGTTGTTGTTGTTGTTGTAATAAACAAGTGTCTTTTAAATAACAACTGTCAATAATTCGACTCCCCCCCCAAATATAAATGATCTAAGCACCATTTCTATGAATGTGTTATCTGGCACGCAACATGTAACAATCTAAGGTCTAATGTATAAACAATCCACGCAACTAACTTTATGCACTCATAGCAAAATCTGGGAGGCCAAGGACATCACAATGAAGTATTTGAACCTCGTAATCAAATACTAAATGAGGGAAAAACTGCAATAAGGTCTACTTTATGAAAAAAGAACCCCCCCCTTCCACTAGGCTGGCTAGTGGAAGGTACATTTTATTGAACTGGTTGTGTGATCTCTGAACTAGCCAATATTCATTAAACTGATATGTGAGGTTAAAAAGTCAACATATAAGGCCACGCACACATCACTGCAGACTCCTGTCCTGGCCTTAACTTATCTATTAATGAATCTAATATTAGCATCTTATCTTGAGTGAACTTTCAATGTCCCCAGTGGTAGTAGTTATGTCATACTTTCCTCTGCAGACCTTTGGCCAAGTGCTTAGAGACAGCCAGAGTTATCTCCAATAATCTATATCAAGTCAACAATGTTCAATTGATTTTTTTTGTTGTTGTTGTTGCTTCAAATGTTATATTCTTTCTTTCTTGTTTAATCACCTGTAGAGAAGAAAGCAGAGAAGGCAGCTGCCAGCCCAGGTGAGGGGTGTGTGTGTGTGTGTGTGTGTGTGTGTGTGTGTGTGTGTGTGTGTGTGTGTGTGTGTGTGTGTGTGTGTGTGTGTGTGTGTGTGTGTGTGTGTGTGTGTGTGTGTGTGTGTGTGTGTGTGTGTGTGTGTGTGTGTGTGTGTGTGTGTGTGTGTGTGTGTGTGTGTGTGTGTGTGTGTGTGTGTGTGTGTGTGTGTGTGTGTGTGTGTGTGTGTGTGTGTGTGTGTGTGTGTGTATTACATATATGTATATATTCATGTTCTGCAGACTTGAAAGTGTTTACAATTTTAGTGAGACCGTGGATTTGAGCCATGGTTCACATATGGGTTATGGGTTGGTGTGGTGTTAAGATTGGCTATTATGATAATAACTGAATTGTACAGTCTAAAGGAAAGGACTTCAAGAAAATGCTAATACTGACGCATGCACAAAATGACAGGGGTCAATTGTAATATAGATTGCAAGATAAATTTTACCCTTTGGATTAGTTATTAGTGATTTTGACCTATGGATATGTTCCCAACCCTGCAGTGGTTTGCTACGCTGCTGACCGCAATGAGCTGAGGAGTCGTGTGATCCAGTGGCTGCAGACTGAGGTTGTCCCAGACGGCTGGTTTGCCAAGGGATCCAACTTCTCTGACATCCTGCTCAAATACTTCAAGGTGGGCTTCTTTTCTCAGAACAGGACAGAATGGACCCTGGTCTAAATTAATGCGCACAATTGATCCTACACCATTCTTTATATAGAATACCCCAGTGTATTTATTTATATTTATAGACCTCCTCCAACCACCCTCATGCTTAAAGCTGTGTCTAATTATTCATGTAGCAGACCTTTGCAAGCGTGTCAGCTGATGGTTATAATTCAGTTTAATAAGGTCCTGCAGAGGAGGACCCCTGCCACTCTATGGGCTGACATGAATGCCATTAAAGCAGAAGAGCAGATAGTTTTTTTTTAACAGTTTGTGTAAACAGCAGTTTCCCACCATACAAATATGCTGCATATTTTGAGAGTATACTTACCCTTAACTTTATGTAGCATCTCATGGTCTCAAGGTCCAACTATTACTATAACTATATAAGTATTACTACCAAACTATTTCAAAAGTCTTGGCTAAATTAGACCTATTATATATTTTTTAGGTTCATACTTGTACTTTGTGTTTCTACTAGCACATATTTACATGCTTTAATGTTCAACAATACTTTATTTTCTCATACTGCCCATGGCTACTGCACCTGTATTCACCATCTATCTGAGACGCTCTGTTAGAGGGCTTGACTTTTTAAGCCCTTCACCCGAAAAAGCCCAGTCTGCTCTGATTAGTCAGCGTTTCCAGATCTCCAGAGTCTCCTCGAAAAAGATTTGTACAAAAGATTTGTTCACTGAATCGTTCAGTGCTTGACCGGAGCTCTGACTGTAGTAACCCACTCAATGAACTGAACAATGTCTGAACGTTCAGCTCAGCTCGCTAGTGAACTGGGAGAGTTTAGTCATGTACCGTTTGCAAACTGTAAGCTGGAGTCCTACCCTATTATGTACAGCATGTATTTTTTGATGACACCTAATTATTAAATAGAATATTTGGGAATTGGTACTACTTCCTACTTCAAGAGACATGAGAGAGGTAAATCAGTGAATAATTGTTTGTATAGTTGGCATAAGTACATCAAACAAGGGTTTACACTAGACTTTTTTTACTGCCAATATGGCAGTTAATGTTTCAGAATTGCAACCATATAGAACAACTTGGCTACAGGATATATGTTTTAAATAGCTATATAATATTAATTAATAGCTATTTACGCTATTTTTCAATCATTAATATACAGAACAAGCTTATATATTATGCATTTATGGGCATGGAAAGACAGATATGAACAGAGGTAAGGCAAGGCTTTATTTGTATAGCACATTTCAGCAACAGGGCAATTCAAAGTGCTTTACATAAAACATTAAAGAGCAGTTGAAAACAATAAAGAATATAAAAACAGATAAAATACTATGTTATAGGACGCTAGTGTGGAACAATGTATAAGCTGTTGCTCTATACACATAATCCAACACCAATCCTTGCCGTTCCCAGAGACACCGACTGTGCGTCAAACTGAAGAATGATGAGCTCCACACAATCATTAATATCCGCCGCTCTCATGTTTCACAGTAAAAAGATATAAATAGAAGACTAGCCGTTTGTAGTGCAGATCTAGGGTGGATAAAAGAAACTGAACATTGGTACCAGTCACAAACAGGCTTGAATTGGGCTATTCAGTTCCTTTTTATTTGAAGCTTTGGCCACATTGAAAGCTGTGGTAGGCTCTTAATTTTTGGCACCTTTGGGCAAAAATTCCATAATAATCTTTCAGAATATTGTAATTAAAGTGGTCTGAGAGACCAGACTAGACTTCTCCTCCTGGCTCTGTATTCAGTCTGTAGAACATCTAGCCATCAAATTTCAATCACAGGTCATTTTCATTTTCTATTGGCTGTTCGGTGTATGCATTTCCTGTGTGACAAAGAGGGGAGCTGGAGAGTTGCAGGAAGAGGTCTCACTTTACTTTAAATTCTGGAGTTTTTTGCAATCGACCCACTTGGGCTTTAATATATGCATCCGACATTGTAACATTATAGATATGACGAAAAATACGGAAAACCATAATAGGTCTCCTTTAAGTCGCCTTACAGAGACAGTATTACAGAGCATTTAGGTTAACTAGAAAATGCATTTCCTGCAGAAAATGCGTGGGAATGCTGAATAGCTGAATTGCTAAAGCTAAACTGGATGAATAGCTTAAATCCGTGAGAAGAAGTTGAAGAAGGGAGAACAGTTGAAAAAGTGGAAATCGGTTTAATAAGTATGAATTCATTAAAAAGTTAAAAGCTTATGCTAAACTGAATTGTTGGCTTTAAAAGTTGAATAATGACAAAAGATGTAGAACATTGTGAGGTCTTAGTATATTTTATAACTGATAATGACTCACAAATGCAGAAATATGAAACAAATTGCATGAAAAATCTTAAAGCTCAAATGCATTGCACTGCACTGCTGAAACATCTGGAAAATTGTCAGAGGTGGAAGCTAAACTGCATTACCTAAATAAGTGAAGAGCTAAAATACATTGTTAGAAAAGCTGGAAGCTGAACTGTAATACTGTCAAAGATGAAAGTTGAAATTAAATACCTGAAAAGTCTGAAAAAAGAAATACTTTGTATTATTATCAGACATATACACTGCATAGAACGAAAAAGCATCACTCTATCTGAGATGAGATGTGAAATATATTGCATAAAAAGAAGGGGGCTGAACAAGAGGAAAGAGAGGAAAGGGAGAAGGAGAGAAAAGAGAGGCGAGAAGGACAGAAGAGAAGGAGAGAAGATGACAAATGCTGTGAGAAACAGATGAAAATGCAGAAATCTGTAGTATTCAAGTTGACTGTCTGTGAAAGTGTTGTCATGGATACTAATGACCAGTGGCCAGTGTTAGTAAACAGCCTTTGATCTCTGTGATGACATCTCTTTGATCTGTAATCAGTTAACGACCAGAGCACCTGCTGTTAAACTGCCACCTGTGGCATGCTGCAGCTATTCAGAGACACTGAGAGCGAGCTCTCAAATAAAGGCTCAGACTGCAATAATGTTAAGGGGTATCAGTCAAATGACGTCATCCTGAGCACCGGAAGGCCTTTGCGAACACATTGGTATCAAATTTATGTGGATAAACTTAAAAATGTAGGCATATCAGCGATTTAAAAAAGGGGTTCGCTCTGCATTTTGCTCGGAAATGTGGAGAATGTTAAACAGGGCAGTGAATTGAGGAAGGTGTGGAACTCTTGTCATTTGGAACCTCAATGAGCCAAAAGTAAAATGTGTATCACATAACTGAGCACATTGCCTGAAACTAGACAACAATACCTACGTTTTGATGTATAAATTGTGTATGACAAGTAGATATTGTGGGAGTGAGAGCAATTTATAGAGAAGGGACAAAGATAATTTTTTTAAGGCTCTGTGCTCTGGCTATGACATCATCCACTCTAGCTCACACAATACACACTCATTATAAATGCAGAAAAATCCTGAAATTATCACTAAACTTAAACAGCTTTTTCACAAAAACTGTAAAAGATATCAAACTGAAAAGATATTTTCTAATACCTAAAGTTTTTGTGAACAGTTTAAAGTTTGAATCACATCTGTAGGTGAAAGAATGTAGGCGGAGATACATTTTGAAGCAGAAGAGGATTTGACGGATTTGAAGCATGCTCTCATTGACTTCAATGTTAAAAAAAAGTGTTAAAAAGCTTAATATTTAAAAACGTATAAATAGTAGAAAAAAAGTTGAAGAAGTCCCATCATTAGCTGAAAGAGCTGAACATTTTAAAAGTTGAATGGTTTTAATAGCTGAAAGTATGCAGAAGTTACGTAGAGACAAAAAACGTACGGAAGAGGGAATAAGAAGTTTATAAAGAACAGAATAACAATAGTTGGAATGCTGTTGAACAGCATTCCAACTAATAAGCAGCTACAACGTTAATTTAATATGAGCTATGAATACACATTCATATAAAGATGCATGCCAAAAATGACTATATGAATGAAATTCTTCATGTTCCCACACCCATTTGACTGACTTGTCCATCAGAAACAACAATAAGTAATATTTCCATGCACATGACACAAATTGATCACAATATAGTGGAACCCCTGAAGATGTCTGTGTAATGTTTGTATCAGGCAGTCTAAAAGTTCATTGTGAATTGTTAGTATTATTGTTCATATTCTACTGTACATACATACCGTTAACCGTGCCTCTCTCATGTCTGTCCATGTTTCTGTAGTCGTATGACAATGGTGATTCTCAGCTGGACTCCTCAGAGCTGCTCAAATTCATCCAGCAGAATGACTCAGTTGTGGAGTTGCAGTCCTACGCAGACCAGGAGAGCAACAAGCTGCTCAGGTCAGTGTGTTTGTTTGTCGGTTTGCATGCTTACAAGAGTGTTTTTGAGGGCAGGGTGGAGTAAAAAAGGCTACTGTTTGCATTCTTCCCTTAAACTCTGTGAAAAAAAATCTGTGGTAATGCTTGCACATACAGATCCAAATCTGTGTGCTGCTGTGCTATTTTAAGCTACGCAGCGAAAGTCATTGAACTCTATCTAAACAGTGCAAACTTTACTGAAGGCCTCCTATGGGAGCCTGCGCTGGCATAAACACCTGTGCTCCGTGGGATATAACACTCTAAACCAATTATCATTTCTTCTGTATGCTTATTTTCTCAGCAATGTTCTGTTGCCACTGTATGGACCAGTTGATATTTATTCAATGTTTGCATGTATATTTGTGCTTCCCAGGAGCCTGTGTGTGGATGCCCTCATTGAGCTCTCTGATGAAAACGCCGACTGGAAACTGAGCTTTGATGAGTTCCTGAACTGCCTGAAGCCTGGCTTCAATCCACCAGAGAAGAGTGAGTACTTGTTTGTGTACTTGGATGTCACATAAAGTTACACACCAGTTTATATAGTGTATGGATGCATTGACATTAACTCACTCAGGCAATCCCAACACCCAGTAAACTGTGGAAATGCCTCAAATTGCTTTTCATACTAGTTTGAGTTTTCACTTCAGTCTGCTCAGTCATGTGATGTCGATATATCTGGGACAAAGTTCACAGGAAGCAGAGGCAACTTTTTACATTTAGCTATGGAGCACTGAACCCTTGAGCTTGTCCAGACTCAAGGACACACACACACACACACACACACACACACACACACACACACACACACACACACACACACACACACACACACACACACAAACACACACACTTGGTTGACTTTGTGTACAGGATTTCTTTGGTCATGGAAATCAAGACCTTCAAGCCTGAAAGAGGATGATACACATCTTGAATGTTTTGAAAATGTCTTGAATGTATTTATTTATTTTTATCTCTGACACACATGCTTACTGTAAATTATGCTTAGTGGGGGTTGTTGGTGGATTTGCTGACTTTTGATTAGTAAGCTAAAACTTGTGACTTTCAAATGAAGCTACTAGACGAATTATGTGGTATTTTGAAATGCTGACAAGCCTTGGTCATGGAATACAGTGTAATGCTGTTTCTAGTATCATTCTGCCAACAGTCTATTATCTGTGGTCTTGGCTGAATATTTTGCCATGTGTCTTTCTGCAGAATGCGCCTTGGAGGATGAGACATATGAGGACGGAGCAGAGACTCAAGTAGAGTGTAACCGATGTGTTTGTGCATGCGGCAACTGGGTCTGCACTGCTATGACCTGCACTGGTGAGTTGAAATACAAGATGTGACTTTTTTGCTATTTATTCTTTAGATCATTCTATTCACACACTCACACATTAAGACAAATGCCCCATGGCCATTTTTGACCATTTCGTTATCTCTCTAGACAAAACAGCAGCTGTGGATGAGTCAGCAGATGCTGGGGCGGAGATGACTGAGGAGGAGTGGAACCTCCGTGTGGCTGAGCTCAACAAGCACCAGGTCTGTCTGTGCACTCTGAAAACCCCTGTAAACAATAAAAAAAAAATTAACATACTCATCATATCAATCAGTCAACATAAATCAGAATTAGAAGTACATTCAAGATTTCTCTACAGAAAAGGACAAAACACCTAGCCTTAGTCACATCTTTTAAAGTGTATTTCAAAGCTCCGTCACTGCCCGCTCCCCATAAGATTCTGCTTGGTTATGAGATCCATGAAATATCACTGACATGAGCCATAACAAGTGTCTGTTTTTAGATTCCTTCAGGGTATAACCTTGATTACTTGCGATGTGTTTCTAGACAAAGAGCATTCGAATCAAACTGCTCAGCCAGCACAAAATAATTCACATGGGAATTGGTAGGGGTACATTTTTATGTGACTGTGTGTGTACCAATCTAACATAGCTCAGTGAGCCAGGGTATCTGCAGCTTTATGAGTCCTGGCTTGAAAAGTGAAACAGTAAATCCAAAGCTGGGAAATAAAGAAATGTTGTTTTTTTTAAATTAGGTCAATAAAACTATGAAATTGATATGAAATAGAAGGCAGATGGCAGAAAAAATGATCACCAACATTTTCCCTTTTATTTTAGATTTTAGAAAGGTTGAAAGGGATGTCCTTAACTAAGATTTTGTGTGGATGATTCCGAATCATAACGTATAATATAATCAGATATTCCTAAGAGTGAATTATGTTACCTGTTGCCATCTTCTTCATGCCTTGTGATGCATAAGGCCTTGATAGTGAATTATACATTGCTGGAATTAGGAAAGCCAGCATATAGCAGTCTTAAAGGGGAACACAAACAACTTTACACATTGAAGTATGCTTACAGGTCTTGTGAAGTAGCCTACTACTGTGAAAAAAGTTGTATCAAGCCTTTTATGGCTACAAAAGGAGCTGTGTGAAGTCTGATAAATTGACTGAAGTGATAAGTCAGCTCCATTTGGGGCTGAAGACTAAAAGTTTGAAAATTAAAAAATCTGGTGGTGTGGAGTTAGAAAGAAGTGAGCTTACCAGACCACTGTAGCCAAACTGTTGGTGGTCGAGTTGCATTGTGGGTAATGTCGGCACCAGGTTTTGACAAGTAAGAAGAATGTGTTGAATAACAAAACAATGTCTGGTTTTGCTGCTTTGATTTTATTTTATTTTTTTCAACAGTCCATCGTGAGTCTGACAATGTTATAGGAGTGCAATAGCCTATTATGTGGTAGAACAATGATAGTTAACACAGGCTACATAAAAAGCCTTAAAAAGGGCTTGGTATCACCTAGGACATATTGGAATAATGCTGCCAGTGTTCATTCTAGTACCTCTCTAAACAAATAATAGTGATCTAGAACCTCTCTAGCCCAAAAGTAAAGTTCTAGAACCAAGTTCTAAAACCTGACCTGACAAGCTATATACATTCATGATATTGTTGTGCCATGTCTACTCTTGTGTGTATGTGTTTGCTTAAATGTGCGAATGAGAGTATGAGGCTAACAAGGTAGGACTAGGGCTCTGGCTTGAGGCCATGACTGAGTCAGCAAGGCCATGTACTCTGTACTCCAGAAGGGCATGCTTATACTGCCGTTGTTAACAAATGGCTCTGTGGGAACAAGTTTGGGGTGACCAGGTGTACACTAAATTCAGTCATTAGGACCTTGCTTCAAAATACAATGTTGCTTTTAATGGATCAAGTATTCAAGTGATATGGGTTCATCTAAAAATGTTAACAAAACAAAAAAGCTTATAGATACTTATACAAATATTTCTGTCAACTCTTTTCATTGTTTGAAATACAGGAAACAGTTCAGAAGATGAAGACCAGCACAAAGGAGGCCTAAAAAAGGACGCAATGAAGGAGAGGATGCATGTCATCACCCTTCCTCCATACTTGATTGACCTTGCGGCCATGTGTTGATATTAGACTGACTTTTTCATGTTTCTCTGCTATTTTAATTATTATACATTTTTTACAATGTTTAAGTGTTTGTGTTGATGTTGATGTTTGTTAGGTTCAGGGTCTATCAAAGAGTATTATAGGATTCCCTTGTGTTCAGTACTGTCATATTTGATTGTATTACTGCGCCTCTACACTAGCCCTGGGGCTATTTTTACTACAGTCCTTATATTTTTACAGTTATTATGAAAAAACGGTCAAGTTGTTACTGTTTTGAAATATGGAAGTCATTGTTTGAGAAGGTAGTGAAGTAAGGAGCTAGGAGAATCCACCTGTTGAAATGAGAGAGCTGACTACTTGACACCTGGTGCAGCATGTTTTTCCACGCCCTTATAGGTTTCAAGATCAGCAACTTGGTTAAAGAAGCTGGAATAAGAGGGTATAGCTATTAGTGATTTTGATTTTGTTGCCATTCAGAACTGCCACTGTAGGCCACTACATGACCAATGCACTTCTCTTTTCTTTCTGTCTAGCTTTCTTAGGCTTTAGTTTATCACAAGCCTGAAATGTGTTTGTATCTTACTGCAAAAGTAATACTTTTGCTGCAAAATAGTTTGCTTCTATGTACAGTATGTTTATCTTGAGTTGGAACTCATCTTGTTCCCATGTTATGCTCAGGCAAGTCTCTCTGGTGCTCTGAGTCTAAAGACATAGTGGTCCAGCTATCAATGTGGAGCAGCACAACTGCACCCAGATGAGACCTGATCTTTGAATATAGCATGATTAAAACTAAAACCAAAGTCTTGATGAAGTGTTTGAATGATGTACAAAATTATCCAGGTAAAACATTACTCTGGACCCAGCAACAACACTATACCTGTGCTTTTCAAAATCACTCTTACAGAAGGACTAGCCTCACTGTCAGCTAAAGTAGCGTAGACACATCAATAACTGAGTGCATTAATTGTGTGCGTGTATGTGTGTGTTTTGAGGGTAGTTTGGTTTGTTAAATGTGTTTATTTGTTAAAAATCCAGTATCCTAAATTTGGAGTATTGACAAAAAAAAATCAGTGCCTTAGACCTGCAAAAAGCATAGGTCTCTACCTTTGCCTGCACGTAGGCTATTATGCCACGTGGCATAGAATGAATGACTGTGCTTTGCTGAAGTTTAGCAGTAAACTAGTGCTTTGTGACTGTATCCCTGATAAATGTCTGTGTGAAAGTTGCATTAGTAGGTTCAAGCCAAATCTTTATATTTTACTAGAAGTGCAGAGACTGTAAGGAATACGTATGTATGCCAATAAAAACCATACACCACAACACAGCTTTGTCCCTTTGTACGTGTATGCTTTTATCTGCCATTAGAATTCAATTTTTGTATCAGGCGCTACATGGTGAAGTCTCTGAGTACATTCCTCAATTGTGCACACAAAGTGATTTAAAGTCTCTCCAGTCAGCTAATCAATGTGTACAGGATGTTCCCATCCCTGGCTTACAGCTCATTTGTTGTCTTTGCCTCGAAACCCTAAAAGTTTCTCTCACTAATGCATTATTAAAATTATTTTTTTAACAAAACTTATCAAGACTCACTTATATTGCCTTGCTTTTTTAACTTCATGTTTTCACTTATTTTCTGTTATTTCTTATTTGTATTTTGTTGCCCCTGTGTGTTTGATATTGTGCTAAATGCTTTGTATTGTGAAGCACTTTAAAATTTTGTTTAGAAAAATGCTAAATAGATATACGTTTAGGCTACATACTTACACTAGTATTTGTTGTAAGGGTAATGTAAGGGCCAGACAGTGGCATAATACATTATCAGGTTTATCATGGTAAACTATATAGGCTAGTAATTAAGCTGATCCAGGTGGCACAAAGCCTATTTTCACATAAATAGGCTATCTAGTCGTTTTAACAGTCACAGTGCATTATAAGTATGTGTCATGTTTTGATTATAAAATCTAAGTATATTATCTGGTAACTATAGCAGTCAGAACCAGTTCCTCAAAAACTACAGTAGGTCTACTTAGACTAAGTAAATCTCACTTGCCCTTATTCTCCTCAAAGAGTTACATGAACATAGAGCTGTGACAGGCATATGGATAGATCTGAATACAGTGGGAAGAACCCAGTTATCCTGTAGCCTACCCTTTTTCTCATTCTATGCACATCTTCAGCAGAGTATTGCATAATGTAACAGAAGAGGGGTGTTGCGTAATGGCAGACTGCACTCGGCAGCTGGCATGATGGATCATTGGCCTTTATTCTTCCGTTGTTGCAAGAATGGAAAGCAGCCAAATTAAACATGACAACGTGGTATTGTACAGTTATAAAAAAGTCAATAAACTATTCCATAAACGTGTTACAAATCTCTTAATTAACACTTTTGTAATATGACGGATTGGGAGACTAACCAATCAACGGTTGCGTGGGCGGGGTTTGTTTTAGAATGAGCCAATCTCTAAACATGGCAGCAAATATTCCCGTCAAAGAACGGCTTCGTTGTAGGAGAGTGACACCGCGGTCAATGTTGGTAGATGTTGCTTCAACAGCTTTCCCTAAATTACTGACCTAGATTTTCACTAGAAATGTGGTTAAATGTTACGGGCGGTTGTATAGAAATATTTCCCTTCTCCGTGTCAAAAACAGACAAGTCCTGGAGCTAACCTACAGCAAAACTTCTGAAAAGATTTTGTTCAGAGTTTTAATTTCACGCTAAAATTGCCAACATGGAGATTCACGAAGGGGCAGCGGTAGCAAGCGACAGCGTGCTTGACTTTTCCCGTTTGAGTTTGACCACTCTCAACGTTAACAGTATCAGCGACGAGAGGAAAAGGGACACCAGACAGCTCTACCTGAACTACAACCGACTAGCCTCGCTACCTTCGTCGGTCAGCCTTTTTTGCAACCTCGAGTTTTTGGACATCAGCAACAACGGACTGTCTGCCATCTGTGAGGGCATTACGCGACTGACGAGTCTGAAAACCCTGATAGCCAAGAACAACCGCCTGGACGAGTTTTCGCTGCCCAAAGAGTTCGGCTCTCTGCAGCTGGAGGTGTTGAACTTAAGTGGGAACCGATTTGAGGAGATCCCACTTCAGTGTATGAAACTGCTGCGTCTGCAGTCGCTTTCATTCGGCGGAAACAGACTGAAAAGTATACCTGAAGAGATAGAAAATCTAACCAGGTAGGTGGTAAGGGGGCACGGTCAATTAATGTTAATGTGTATTTCTACACTCTTTGTAGTTAACGTTATAGTTGGCCATAATCGACGATATTCCATAACGTTAACGTTAGATACGTTAGATAATGGACCGGGTGGTCAACGAAGAAGGAAACTAATCTTTCTTCCGATTCTGTTATTTTCCGTATTGGGGCACCTCGGAGTAAATTATCAAGTTTATACCAATGCCAATTAACGTTACCGTTATCCAGATTATCTGTAGTCGGTTTAGCTGGTGGTACGTTTCAGTCAACTGGTACATAGCATGGAAACCAAGTGATGTTGCAATGGTTACCTTCTTCATGAAATGCATGCATTTACATAAAATGGGGGTAAAACTGTTGACTGTAACTTTTGACTGGCAACCACCAGTCAATCAGAATATAACAATGGTATACGTGCAGTTTAGTGTCCCAAATTCCCCATACAATGTCCTTAATAATGAACCTGCTGTGGTACCCTAACCTGTCTCAAATAAGACCCTCATCATTTGAGACAATAATCAGTTTTTGGAAAATAATTTGACACTAAACTGCACGTAAGCCTATAACAATTTAGACCTTAAACGATTGGTCGATTAATTGATTAGTCAACTCACATAAAATGAATGTGCTGGTTTGATAAGTAATTCATCTGTAGAAATCATTTGTCAAACAAATTGATTTCCTGCTTTTTCTTAGTCTTATGTGACAATAAACTGTACAGCTGAAATAAGTCAATGAATCGATAAAGCAGATCAACAAAAGGTAATCTTCAACTATTTTGATAATTGATAGTTTTTAATCTCATTTGTTTTGCACTGTGCAAAAAAAGCAATTTAAAGGCAATTTGAAAATGTGACTGACATTACACATTATTGACAGTTAATAGACCAAACGATTAATCACATAATTGAGAAAATAATCATCACATAAAAATAATGGTTAGTTGCAGCACTACATCAACTACAATGTAGGCTAGTTAAAGTAATAAGTCAATGGCACACTGCCTATTCTGAGCACATAGTCACACATTCAGTGTTATCCCTCCAGCCATCTCGGCCCATAGCCAAACATTAGTCCCTACCTTTGGTACAGGTAAAAAAGGTCACCCTGACATTTAAAATGTTTGGTGCGTTCTTGGTTTACATTTGCCAGAGTCAGCTTTTATCTGTATGCTGCAGCTCATGCTCCATATGGAAAGCTTTAAATTCCTTTTTGTCAGTTGTCTTGTAGAAAGTACTGTAAAACCACTTAAAACATTCTTAACCTGCTGTTTTACTGCAGTCAAAGGAGTTGACCCACCTGGCACCAACTGTTTACAGTATCTATTACACAGTCACACTCAGGCAACCTGTAGAATTGTTTTAAAAGTAATTTAAATATAAGTCAGTTTTTCTCTCCCTTTTCAAAATTGTATTATTTCTGTGGGTTTAATGGTATTTACCATACCGCTTTTACGTCTATCCGTATGTGTCATGATCATTTCCAGGCAGTTTATCCCGTAAACGTCATGATTCATAGTGTGTGTGTAGGATAATTGTTCACTTAAGCTGTTCTGGTAACCACCGACTGGTTTTGGAGAAACTAACAGTAGTTGCTAATGACAGGAAAGTGCAGTCTGTGACAAATTTACCTTTTCCACAGAGGACATATCAGAGTTTTTTACTCCCGGTTAGTGTCATAAAGCATAATTATTTTGAATCCAAAAGACTTACTCATACATTCTAAGGCCTAGTCCACACATATTTTTAAAAACAGGGTTTTTCCTTTTTGTTCTTTTATAATTAAAAAAAATCCCGTCCACACATGCACTGTTAAGAAAAGTCTCCGTCCACATAAAAACACAATTGAAGCGCTGTCAAGAGCATGCCAAGCCAATAGGTTGCGATATAACTCCAGTCGCACGAAGAAGATGTTAACCAATCAGAAGCCTGAAAAAAGCTGTTACTGGACGACTACCCACCAACTAGAAGTCCAACGCTCCAAGACTAGCGATGTAGCAGTGTTGGATTATGTAGCAGTGACCTCCGTAGCGCATACTGACGCCTCCGTTTCACAATACAATGGAAGAGTAACTGTATGTGTAAACTTGTAAAAAATCCTGCTAGCAAGCATGTTTCCAGCACTATTTTGGCCACGTCTGCCATTGCAAGAAATGTCGCCTCATTTGTGACGCCTCACAAAGGAGATAACGGCGCACACTCTGACGTTACAAGCTTAAAACTCTGTTTTCCCTGTCTTTATGAAAACACACAAACGTGTGTGTGTGTGTGTGTGTGTGTGTGTGTGTGTGTGTGTGTGTGTGTGTGTGTGTGTGTGTGTGTGTGTGTGTGTGTGTGTGTGTGTGTGTGTGTGTGTGTGTGTGTGTGTGTGTGTGTGTGTGTGTGTGTGTGTGTGTGTGTGTGTGTGTGTGTGTGTGTGTGTGTGTGTGTGTGTGTGTGTGTGTGTGTGTGTGTGTGTGTGTGTGTGTGTGTGTGTGTGTGTGTGTGTGTGTGTGTGTGTGTGTGTGTGTGTGTGTGTGTGTGTGTGTGTGTGTGTGTGTGTGTGTACTAATGTGTTTATTCTCTGGCATGAGTGCAGGGTATTAAATCTGGACACTAACTCCTAATTTATTATGAAGGAGAATGCCTGTGTGCTTCCTGAGGTGACAAATTTCGGCATTTGATGACAAGCCGCTCAGAGACGTTGTGCGGCCACGGTGTGTGTGTGTGAGAGAGAGAGTGCAGACAGGAAAGAGATATGCATCTTGTGAATAAAATGTTGATGTTTTACTCAAACATTCCGGGAGCTTGATATGTAAAGGAGGTCGAGATGCAGGCGTAGTGAAAGTCATAAGAGTTTCAGCCTCTGGGGACATGTGCACACACTTGCATATAAACAGAGAGAGAGAAGTGTTTATATTTCTGTTTTTATGGCATGCAGTATTATTGTTTTATACTGCATCATTCGCTACATGTCAGGGTGGAATGACACAGTGGTTAATTTAGTTATCTGCAGTAGCTCTGGATCTTAAAAAACACAAATGTCAAGCGGAAGTCATTTCAACAAGGCAGCTAGACAAGCTCTCCTCTCCTTAAAGACAGTCCTAGAGTTGAGAGGAGGACAGATTGAAAAGATTTTTATTTGATGTATTTCATTTATGTGGGTGTTTTTGATGACAGAAATTCCTCAAATGTTTAGCTATAGTCCCAATTTATCAACGGAAGTGAATGTGTTGACAAAAAAAACGGTAAGCGTCCGGTAAGCTAACTAAAAGTTATACAAAAAAGTCAATTATATTATAATTCAGCTTTGTATCATTGATATGATATAAGACTACATATTCAATTGAAGTATCTAGATGTAGACTATGATGGACCAAATGTAGGAGGGCCAAAATATATATGTGTGTGTGTGTGTGTGTGTGTGTGTGTGTGTGTGTGTGTGTGTGTGTGTGTGTGTGTGTGTGTGTGTGTGTGTGTGTGTGTGTGTGTGTGTGTGTGTGTGTGTGTGTGTGTGTGTGTGTGTGTGTGTGTGTGTGTGTGTGTGTGTGTGTGTGTGTGTGTGTGTGTACTAATGTGTTTATTCTCTGGCATGAGTGCAGGGTATTAAATCTGGACACTAACTCCTAATTTATTATGAAGGAGAATGCCTGTGTGCTTCCTGAGGTGACAAATTTCGGCATTTGATGACAAGCCGCTCAGAGACGTTGTGCGGCCACGGTGTGTGTGTGTGAGAGAGAGAGTGCAGACAGGAAAGAGATATGCATCTTGTGAATAAAATGTTGATGTTTTACTCAAACATTCCGGGAGCTTGATATGTAAAGGAGGTCGAGATGGAGGCGTAGTGAAAGTCATAAGAGTTTCAGCCTCTGGGGACATGTGCACACACTTGCATATAAACAGAGAGAGAGAAGTGTTTATATTTCTGTTTTTATGGCATGCAGTATTATTGTTTTATACTGCATCATTCGCTACATGTCAGGGTGGAATGACACAGTGGTTAATTTAGTTATCTGCAGTAGCTCTGGATCTTAAAAAACACAAATGTCAAGCGGAAGTCATTTCAACAAGGCAGCTAGACAAGCTCTCCTCTCCTTAAAGACAGTCCTAGAGTTGAGAGGAGGACAGATTGAAAAGATTTTTATTTGATGTATTTCATTTATGTGGGTGTTTTTGATGACAGAAATTCCTCAAATGTTTAGCTATAGTCCCAATTTATCAACGGAAGTGAATGTGTTGACAAAAAAAACGGTAAGCGTCCGGTAAGCTAACTAAAAGTTATACAAAAAAGTCAATTATATTATAATTCAGCTTTGTATCATTGATATGATATAAGACTACATATTCAATTGAAGTATCTAGATGTAGACTATGATGGACCAAATGTAGGAGGGCCAAAATATATATATGTGTGTGTGTGTGTGTGTGTGTGTGTGTGTGTGTGTGTGTGTGTGTGTGTGTGTGTGTGTGTGTGTGTGTGTGTGTGTGTGTGTGTGTGTGTGTGTGTGTGTGTGTGTGTGTGTGTGTGTGTGTGTGTGTGTGTGTGTGTGTGTGTGTGTGTGTGTGTGTGTGTGTGTGTGTGTGTGTGTGTGTGTGTGTGTGTGTGTGTGTGTGTGTGTGAAAAAGCTATTAAAAAAAAATAAAAATACCCATAGACTTGTGGACTAGGCCTAAGCATGGGTGAATAATATATAACTGTACAACATCTACATGATATAATATGTCTTGATGTGTTTAGAGAAGAAACCTTGACCCAGTGTTTTTTGGGTGGAATGGCCCAGGAAAAAAGGCTTAAATTGTGAGCTTTCTATATTGTCCCTGATACACACCATAACTATCATTTTAATCTCTGGTGGCTGGTTTGTGAGTGCAGTGCGCAGACCCTGAATGTCTCAGTTCCATTTACAGAGGGGGCTAGCCACCAAGGACAGTATAATGGCTTCCAGTCTCGCCGTTGCTGTGTCATCAGTTCAGCAGGCAGATGGCCTGACAGCTTGCTTTTGCTGACCAGCCATCCATTGCTCTCTCCCCATCTCTGTTTCACTCCCAATTACCACCCTGTGTACTCCATACCTCCGTTAACCTACCAGGGTCTTTTTGTTGTCTTAATACAACAAACGTGTACATATAGATTTTATTGTCATCTAAAATGTAAATAAGTGTGTGTGTGTGTGTGAGTGATCTTTGCACACTTTTTCCTAAATAAATGTGTCTACTGTACAAAAAACAACTAAGAATTCTGGTCTCTCGGACACTAAGCACATGCACACAAACTCTTTAGCATGAAACAATGCATCTTTAGCTCCCCCTTGTGGTTTATGTATTAGTTTTAACTTGGGATCACTCAGCTTTGTTGGGCAGAAAATTTCCCCTTTAGAACATCTTTACCTCTTATGTATAAACATGGCAAAAAAAAAGAATTCCCTTTTTAATTTGAGATCCCATAAGATAAGAGCATCCAGAACAATAAAAAGAGTGAAATAGTGTGTAAATCACTACTGTACTGTGCGTGATATTCAGTACTTGAGTTAAACATAGCAAACTCAAAATTGACTATTTTCCTCTCTTGTTCTGTTAGTCTGGAGCTGTTGTATCTGGGTGGAAACCTCATCACAGCCATTCCCCCGGAAGTGGCTAACCTGCCCTACCTCAGCTACCTGGTCCTATGTGACAACCGCATCCAAAGTGTCCCCCCGCAGCTCACCAGGTAACTGCACATACACCACCAGTGTGTACAATGTATTTCAAAATTGCACATTCCTGTCTGTAGTCATGACTTTTTTTTTTGTAGGTGAAAACTTTTCTCTGTCTCACTCCAGGCTCCACTCGCTGCGATCTTTAAGTCTCCACAACAACTTGCTCACTTACCTGCCGAGGGAGATCCTCTGCCTGGTGCACCTGCAAGAGCTCAGTCTCCGTGGCAATCCTCTGGTGGTGCGCTTTGTCAAGGAGATGACCTACGACCCCCCGTCACTGCTAGAGTTGGCAGGACGTACCGTCAAGAGCCGAAATATTCCCTACTACCCATACGACCTGCCGTCAAACCTGCTGCGCTACCTAGACCTGGCCAGCAAGTGCCCCAACCCCAAGTGTGCCGGTAAGACTCTCTTTTTTTTTTTTTTTTAAAGCTCTGTCATTTTTCCACCAATATGTGAAAACACTAACCGGGCTCCTCCTGACGTCATATCCATCTGGGAACTTTCCATTGGAGAACTTTTGGGAAGTGGCGAAAATACTGGTTAGCTGATTGGATAAACCATCTGTCTATCACCACCTATGTTGGTGATAGACAGGCCAAATCAACCAATCAGATCAACGATATATCAAACTCTTGCCGAAACCAGTCGGGAGAAGAGCAAAAACATCTTTTCCTCCGAAAAAAGCCTCCAGTGCTGTTTTTTGCTCTTCTTTCAATGAAGGAATACTTTCTAATTTGGATAAAACTTGCGCGATCGCTACGCTCATCTCATCCGTGGAAGCCGCCATGTTGTTTAGACTGAACAGTCGCTTCTCGTTGCGTCACACCTAAACCCACCCCAAAACTAATGCTGATTGGTCGGTCAGTTGGCGAACGGCTCCAAATTTTCTCTGTCTCAAGATGCCAGACTGATCTGCGAGTGGAAAAATGGAATTTGCGAGATCAGGACGGTTTCACGAGGCTCTGAAAACGCATGGGTTCTCAATCTTTTTTGGCTTGTGACCCCATAAAATAAGGAATTCCTCACTTGCGACCCCTCGTCACCAGTTGCATGTCTGCCAATTTTGACCAGTTCAAACCAAAACAGATTTTTTCCACCTTGTTCTGTTTAAATACTTTTTAGAGACATGAAGAAGTAAACAATATCTAGTTATTTACCGCTGTGAAAAAAAGGTTGGAGAACATTTTTTTTAAAGCGTTTTGTGCAGCATACTTTTTTATTTTTTTATTTTTTATGATCTGGCGACACCTTAATTTTGTCTTGTGACCCCTTATAGGGGTCCCTATCCCCAGGTTGAGGACCACTTTGATAACATATCCTGTGTTTGTTTTTCCCTTTTACTGTTTCCTACCTGGGTGTACAGCTTACATCTAAGTTTATGACGATGATGTAATGTATTAATATTGTTGTACTCTGTTGATAGCATTCATGTGCATACATATATCTGCACAAAATAATTTCAGTCACTGACCTGCCACTTGAACCTGGCTTTGTTTTTCCTGTCACTCTCTACTTGCTCCAGGCGTCTACTTTGATTCATGTGTGCGGCAGATCAAATTCGTGGATTTCTGTGGAAAGTACCGGCTGCCCCTCATGCACTACCTGTGCTCCCCAGAGTGCACCTCTCCCTGCAGCTCCAACCCCCAGAGTGACGCGGAGTCGGAGGAAGAGAGCAGCGTGCCTGCTTACCGCCTGCAGAGGGTGCTTCTGGGATAGTGTGACGTGGAGGAGCCTTTGACCCTTTGGACAAGCCCAGCCATGTCAGTCTGTCACTGTGTTCAACATCTATACAGAGATTCAAAGTTGGCTGTCAGACTTTACTACACAAACGCCTCATTTGCACTGCATGGTTCGACTCAACTTTACTCCACTAAACTCACTTTTGGTACCAGGTGCTTTTCTCGAATTGTTTTCCACTGCGGATAGTACCATAGGCAGCATTCTCAGCTGGTTGCCATAGCGATGCCATGTGAAACTAGCCTAGAAATCTAGACGCACCCTAGCGGCAGCAAATGTAATTTACAGCCAGGGGGTCTAGCAACTCTCCGTTGGCTTGCGAGCTTGAAAAACCAAACTCGCCAATCACATCATGTATAGAGTCGGTGGGCGGGCTTAACATAATGACGGCAGAGTTGCAGCGGTTCCACGTGAATTCCCTGCTACTTGAAAACAAAGACGATGGTTGCTGCTGCTGGCGAACAGTGGACTTTTGAATTGGCTTTGGCCGTGATTCTGGAAGACTTGGAGTTAAACTTTTCTTTGAGAAAAGAACAAAGAACGGCACTGAAGTCATTCTTAAAAAAAGGAAGACGTGTTCAGAGTTTTGCCGACCGGATACGTTTAATCTATCAACCTGCGTTGCTCTGGTTGGTTGTAGCGCTATCCTATTACGTGCAGAAAGAATTTGAAATACAACAGTTTATCCCGCCCCTTGGATTGAGCCCTGCCAATGGTGAGTTCCCACACCCAACATCTTGATGTGGGTCTGGCTTGTCAGGCTAGTGTGAAACTGCCCTGGCCTATCATCTTCCACGCGGCACTCGTGGATGTTTTCATCGGCAACTATGTCTGCACTTTGTCAATTGTACGGCGTTGTGAACATAGTGTACAACGAAGTTTTGTGGGCTGCCATTTTTTTAAATCTGGGGTGATTAAAAATTGCAGTCGCTATTGACGATAGCTTGGCTATTTAAAAAATGGCGGGTTTGTGCTGTTAGTGACAGTTCTCTCTGACCAATCAGTGGTCTGCAGTGTTTTAACTCCACTTTCTAGTATCGGCTCAGTTCACTTGGAATCATACCGAGGTGGTACCAAAAAAAGTACCAGGTACTATTCACAACTTTTGCAAAAGGAAAACCAAAAAAAGAGCGAGTTGAGTATAGCCGTGCCGTACCATGCAATGGAAATGTGGCATTAAACACACATACACACACACAAACCGTAACACTGTTTAACAGTCTGTCAGCCTGTGTGGCTGTATGGAGACCGACTTCCTCCTGGGGTTCTGAAAACACGTTAACTCCCATTCTATGAAACTTTCTCTCACCACACATTACTCACATAACACGAGTAAAGGAAAAGTCATATTTCCCATGTAGCCATGCAAATCCACAGTCCGTCAGTCAAGACTTCATCAAAGTGCTGGTCTCATGGCCCAGTATAGGAGGGCATTTGAAACTCAGTGAAGACTGATGGAGCAGCAGGGTTCTTTTCCTTTGTTCAGGGCAGCTTACTTTGTCTTCCATACCACACTTTGTGCGTCTTAGTAGCAACAGCATTCTCTCAAAGTTTGGATATGTACAATGTGTTTTTTTTTTTTTTTTTTGTCCAGCTACTGGTGACACACAGATTTCATTTACATTTCTCATACCAGGTGAGCTTCAAAACTGCCATGCCAACTAAGAAAAAAAAAAATATTTTTTAAATATGTATGCGGAAACTACGACATTAGTTTTACACTACAGTATTCTAAATTGATTGAGTAGGATGTGTGAGATGGCCTTATTTACACTGTGTGGTCCTGCTGGGCAAAGGTTTTGTGCAGTTAAGCTGTCCCGCACAATATTAAAAAAATCAAGGTTTATTTGTTTTGTCTGCACACCAGCCTTACACAGTTTTGCCATGTTGGCATAGTTGTTTAAAATGAATCCAGAATATGGTTTATGTGAGTATGTGGAGGAAGGCCTGTGCAGGCTTAATCACAAAAAGTGAATGTGGGATTGACCAGGGAAAACCATTCACTGTGTTGGCACTGAAACAATAGCTTTTCAGCAAAACACAGTGGCAGCCTTCATGTTTATGTTCAGGGCTTTCCGTTTTCTCTAGGTATAAGAACATATGTGTGTGTGTGAATGGAGCCCACAGTCAGATATTTTATTTCTGAATTGATTCTTTTTAAAGTGCTTATATTGTGCGTTTTGGCCTTTTCCTTTTCCTTTATTGTGTTATATATTTTGTGTGCACGTTTATAGGTTAACAAAGTGAAAAAGCCCAAAGTCCACCCCAAAGGGACTTACCATCTCCAACAGAAAACACTGTTCACCAACTGCTCCAAACAGCTCTATTGTATTTCAACCTTTACTTCTGTGACGAACGTGCGTCTGCTAGCAGTTACAAAGCATGGCACGCCCTCATACTCTGCTTCTGACTGGGTAGTAGTCCTTACCTAGCTACTGTTCATGTGCGACTCCCAACAATGATGGAACAGAAGTGAGATGCCTCACTCTGTAGCTAAAACGGAGAGCTCAACACACAGGGTGAAAAGAGGAGCTGCAGCAATGTGCAGTACAACAAATATATGGTGCTTTTTGAAAATTAAACCATGTAAACCTATTTTGATATAACATCTAACAATTATGAACCTGAACCTGAAAATGAGCATAATATGAGCACTTTAAGACAGAATCCTTAATTTCTAACAGGAAATGGCTGTTTATGTTCCTGGTTACACTTCTGCTCTGCTTTCCTTGTTGTGTGGAAAGCTGGGAGATGTCATTAGCCTCCCAGAAAGTTCTGTTCTAGCCATGAGTGAGGAGGTAAAACCTCACATTAGACGTTAATGTTTAGAAAACAGAAGAACGCTCCTCTATGTTACAGTAACGCCTATACTAGAGCATTTAAGTGCCTTACTAATCGTGACCTAACAGAGTATGAAGAAATGTGATATATGCACCCTGAAATGTGACAAGATTAACATTATGAATTAAAGTCGTTTTCAATTGATTTTTGTACTCTGCTTAACAACAGTACGAGTCTCTTTTTTTTTTTTTTTTTTTTTTTTATAACAAAATTGAATTCTTTTATAGAAATAATTTTTCAAATGTTAAACACTACATATTTAAATGACAGAAAATATATTAATTGTATTTACTTGTACCCCATTCAGATAATGTAAGTAGATTGTACATTATATAATGGCAATAATAAAGACAAATTGTAATAGCTTTCAAATGTTTGTATTGTGGCCTTTTGTGATTTGTTTAAAGCTGTAAGTGTTTTAGGAGAATGTAGAAATTATTTATATTTTACTGTTTAACCTTTTTTTAAGTTTCCATCGCATTAGAAGTTTTTAATGCGAGTTGCTAAAAAGCAAGATATTTATTAATAGAATGTGGTTTTTGTGCCCAAAAGATGCACAACCACTATTGAAGAGTTTGAAGTGTGCTAACCCATAAACCAATCAATCCAACCATTTTGCAGTTTGAATGTCCCCGGTTTTCATTTGCATATGAAGGTGAGTTCATTCTCGAGGCTGAATACTGAGAGACCTTTCCTGTAACCCAGGACCAAGAGATGCCAGGGCGAGTGCATTCTGCTTCGCACAATCTGCTAATCCTTTAACAAGCCACTAACTGCTGTGTTTCTTCTTCTCTCGTCTCTTTTCACACTTCCTATCTCAGCATCTCATTCACTTCCTTTGCACCTCACTGTTTCTTTCAGCCTGGCTGGCAAGGACGGTGCTTTGAGTTTCATATATTTTGTTTGTTTTAAATGGTCTTCGATAAAGTCCCAGCTGGGTTCCAGTGTTTTTGCACTGTTTCTTTTCCCTTCTTTTTCACTATCTTTCAAACGCGTGAATATAGAGCCTGTCACAACAGCAGGCACCTAGGAAACTGCACATTGTGTGCATATGCGCTTACATTCTGCATGTTTTTGTATGTTTGACAGGAGGGTGCTTTCACAAATGCAACCCGAGATGCAACCATGATGAACTGGAAGCAATGAGTTGTGACTAGAAGATGAGGTCTCACAGAAGGACGATGATGTCCCTGTTTTAGCCATCTGCAAGGTCAATGTGTGTCTGTGTGATCATATTCTCATACATCTTGTTTTATGTTGTACTTGAGGATTAATTCCATTATATTATGTTTTTGGTTGGTGGATTTCACGGGGGCACCCGACTCTAAACCTTGCACCAGTTTTGCAGGTGATCCGCAGATCTAAGAGCAAAGTGCTTTGACATGCGCGGTGTTTGATACTCTAAGCCTCTTATCACCCTCATGTCAAAGGCATACCAGCTCATATCAGCTTACAGTATAGCCGATGTGCATTTACATGCATGCCAGACCTCACACATGACGAGTTTCAAATTTACATTCAGTTGAGCCTTTACACACGACAGCCACACACGCTGCAGACGCCCTTACAACAATCAGACGTTGTCTTCAGAGTTGCCCTGCTAATCCTACAAGGAGAAAGTCTAGTTGGAGCCCAGAGCAAGGAGGAGGTGGGGGAGGTGGTCACAGGAGGAAAGAAAAGAAGTGGTTGGCGAATAATAATCCACGGCTGTGTTAACGTTTGATTGCTATGGTGAATAACTTGAAGCTTTGAAAAATGTATGCTCTCTCAGTCACTCTTGACCCAACATCATTCCCTTATTTATTCATCTCTACAAACTCTTTGACATTGTAATAACCTCACAATGTAAGAAAATGTGCTCCAGCTGTGTGATTATTTTTGGACATTTTTACATAGTGATAGTATAGAAGTAGACAAGAAATGTGGGGAGGGAATAGGACGGGTGACCAGATGGAATTAAACCTGAGATGTCGCAGTTCATACGTGTCATTGCCTTAGCTTATGGAGGAGGATTAGGGCCGATGTGAAAAAAAATTATTTGAGTTCTGAGTTAAAGTCAGAATTCTGAGAAAAAGAAAAGTCAGAATCAGAATTCTGAAAAAAAGAGTAAAAAAAACCCTCAAGAACTCAAATATATTTTTCACATGTGGCCCTAACCTTCTTCTGTAGCCCGTAGACCTCTGTGACACCAAGGGTGTAACATTTTTAACTTATAATGTTATACAGTTTGACCATACTGATCCATTTTTTTCTTTCCTTGAGGGTTCAACTTCAATCTTCCTTAGCTTTTCCTCGAACTTAAATTGCATCTTTGCTCGCCTGTCATGGAGATTACACATCGAACTGATGAGAGATAAGAAATGTGGTTGAAAAGCCTACTGCTGTTGGTGTACCTTAAGTTAAGATTTGTATTGTTTACAACATGAACAGACTTTCACACTCAAATCATTGTTAAACTTTTGACAAACTGAAGAATGCAAAGTCTCACTGTAAGTTACAAATTCAATTTAAATACTTTAAAGCTGCTATAATCAATATCTTTAGTTCATTAGCTGGTGACACATTGTCTATCTGCATTTAGCAGCTAAAGAGACAATATTTCCCTCTGATATTGGGGACAATCAAAACAGAGCTCAAATTAGAGTGAATAATTGTGTACACACACAACTCCAAATAACTGCTGATGGTGCTCTGTATCTGTTGGATGTGTAAACAACTTCACCATATGTCAATGTCCATTGCCTCTAAGTGGCCAAAAAAATAACTAATGCAGATTTAAGTACATTCTTATGATATGTTATACATTCTGGTGTAATATGTTAAACTGCCTATGAGCTTTCAACTCATTCACAGTGGGGTGGGGGGGTCACCTATCACTTTATCTGGCAGTTTTTGCATCATCAGTTGCTAAGCTGCTTTTTCACCACTTAAACTCTAAAATCAATTTTGAAAGTAGAGTGAATAGACTGAACACCCCCCCCCCCCCCCCCCCTTCATTCAGTAGAAACACTATTGGAGCATGCAGGGGAGCTTTGATCCAGCGCTGCTAATCCAGGTCTATAGCAACACTGCAGGAGAAGCTGCAGCCTTTCAGAGAGGGATTTGTCTTTGGGTATGTTAGTGGGCAAACCTGGGCATGTCACAGGGGAGCGTCCTGGCTCTGGCAAGGGCAGTGTAGGGCTGGAGTGGGGTGGAGATGCTTCACACACACAGACTGAACAATGCATTTACACCCACACCGTTTCAAACACTGCAGAATAGTGGGACTGGCAGTGTGGTCTGATGTTGATTCACGGCTGCAGATGCTTCCACGTCAGGAAACGGTGCTGCTGCCTGTCAGGAGTGGTTCAACAGGAAATGGTGTGTCACTGGCTTAAAAGCTTTGCTTGTTATTTATTTTGGTTGGTGGACCTCCAGTTGATACATATGCACAATATGGCAGTCCAGAAACAGATGGTGACTGTTTGTGACACCTGTGTTTGTTAATTAGAACATCTCAATGTTAGAATTGATCCCCGGTAACCTCAGTAGAACAACATGTGTCCTGTTTCATCCAGTTCGCCCAGCCTGCCAGCTTCTCCTCTTTGACTCCTGCTTTTTGAGTTACAGCTCCGTTTCCCCAGATGAAATATTCAAACTCCCTGTAATCTGAGCATCGGTGTAGTCCACCTGCCACTGGTGCAGTCTGTCTTCAACCTGATCTTGAGGGAAACCTGAGAGTGATTGCCACGCTTTGGGTGTAACAGAGCTGACAACAGTGTTTCAGTTCTTCAATGGTGCTAACGTGGTGTTATTTGATCTGAAAGCACTAGTTAGTTAGTTAGTTAGTTAGTTAGTTAGTTAGAGGCTGTTTTCTTTTTCCAGAGTTTACTATTTCTGTTCCTTAGAATGTTTCATCTTTGATATGCTGATTTAATCAATCCATATTAACAGAGGATTCCACTAGTTACAGTAGCCTACATTAAATAAGATCTTGTTGTCAGGTACAGAATAGCAATTTCATTAACCTGAATATATAAATGTATCATGTGATTGATTGTGATCCTTAATCTGAGGCGTGATCGCCTCCAGCTCTTTACAGATTTTAAACAAAAAGTATTTTCTCGTTTTTATGAAGTAAAATTCTTCATACTGGACCTTCCTAGAAGGTTTAAACACAAAGACAAGTGTGTGTGTGTGTGTGTGTGTGTGTGTGTGTGTGTGTGTGTGTGTGTGTGTGAGAGACACACACTGAATGGTGGAGTTGATGACTAGATGAATGAATATCCATATATTCTCTTCTCCCCACTTGCAGCTGCCGGTGGTGGTGACACTCCCTCATCAGGAATGACCCTGTATATAGGCTCACACTATAAATCTCTGTGACGTCTTAATAACACCTATATGCTTCTTATGGCTGGCGGAACAAATGCAAAAAAAATTCTGCTGGCTCACAGGAGTCAACCAGAAGCTCTTTGTTTTGTCTTTTGAAGTGATTTACCAGCCAACCAGCTATTATCTCTCTGCCATCCCTAATGGAGGCTTGCTTTTGTAAAACAAAATAGAGATGATGTGTGTTTCTCTTTCCATTAAAACAAGTGTATTTTTTGCACTGTGGACACAGAGTGTGCCGCCCTGTCCCATATGCCACCCAGTCCCCCGGGGCTCCTGCAACATGCTGCACCCTCCTGCACCACATGGGTCACATCACACTCTGAAACCCATTTTGGTGGGCAGTTGGAGCTGGAAAGCATAAAAAAATAAAGAGAGAGAGAGGGAGAGAGCACGCACACACACACACACACACACACACACACACACACACACACACACACACACACACACACACACACAAACACACCCCTTGTCCCTGACACACACGCCTCCCTCCCTCAAAGCTCAAATGAAAACTCAGTCTGGTGAGCTTTTTCTGAGTGACAGGATCTTCTCGGGCAGTGTACTGACAGTTTGACGGACACAGTCTTGGAATTCATTACAAGTCTGCAGCCATGGGACCTTTGTAGCTATGTTCGATAACATATTATCCATTCATCCATTTTTTACTATAAAGTTTCTTGCGCGATGGAGCCTGGAGCGGGACGAGACGATGGGATCCTCTGTGCGCTTTGGAGACCGAGGTTGGCTCTTTTAAACTTTTCTTCTTTGGTTTCTTCTTCTTTCTTCCTTTACTGGTCTGCGTCTTAATGTCTTCTCAAGCAATTTGATTGACAGGTTTGTTATTTTATCGTGCAACTACATCGATGCTGTCGAGGGTGAGCACGGTTTTACGCATCTCTTCCGCCAAACAGGATCGCCAACATTTAATTAACCCGCTGCATAATATTATTGTAAAATTATTAAGTCTACATCGTGATCTTTCTTTATAATAGTTATGTAGGCTACTACTCCTATTTTCCATTTACCGCCAGAAGTAACATCTCCACTGTGACGCATTTCGTCAGGTGTTTGGCTTGAAATGATCACATGCAGCCCAGATGCAGACTCAGATCACATCAAATATGACAAATTGGGGTGACTAATATAGAACCAGGCTGTAAAATGCACCATGTGCCCACAAATTACCTTCCCCAGGCTTGAGGCGGGATTTCAGTGCCAGCAAATTGCATTCTAACTCAGCTTAAAGAATAAACTTTTAAACGGATTACTGACTGAGGAGGAATGTTTCAATATTGGCCCCTGAACTTGGCTTTAGGCTTTAGATCTGGCAGCACCCACTCTAATCTTAAAAGGGAAACAAAGAGACTCACAGGACAATGAATGGGCTTCACTCTATTTCTTTTATTAAAAGTTTCATGGTAAAGGCCATGTAAAAGTCAATTCTGTCTAGGCACAGAGGTTGTCAGCAATGGGTAAAATATTGCAGAAAGCTATAAGCTGCACACAGGTTAGGCCCACCCTACATTTAAGCAAGACAACCAAGGCCACAGGTAGCTTAGATATTACTTGTGGTTTAGCCTTAAGGACTTCAAAAGACACTCCTCATGACTATTTTGAACTGTCAAAACATGTCCATAAAACCTAACTCATCCTGGGAAGGGCCCTGCTCTCGCTGCTTACACAGTGACCCCCATGGCTGGATGGTTGCTGACCTTTGTTGACCTCTGCAGAGTGGCGGGTTTTCTCCCAAACTGAAAGCTACGGAGGCAGGATTCTGAAAAAAAAGGCGGAAATGCCTCTCTCTCGGCTTTTCCTGCGGGAAGCAGCAGAACTGTGATCTAAACTTGGAAAGTGACGACAGGACATGAACAGGAACTCCAGACATTTCCCAGATATGCTGCTCAGTGGGCTTCATTGTTCTGTTGACACCATTCATTTCTGGAAATGAGTCACTGGGGCTTTATTCAATAGGCCTACACCTAGGAAATCTTTCCAACAGAATATCTTCATTTTATGTTGGAAGGATAAACGAATAGTTTTCATCCAATATTAAAATCCGATTTCCCGCACTGCTCTGTTTTGATTGAACCCCATAATCCAACTATCCCAGAGCGCTTTGGGTATCTTAGTCATTCTACAGACAACGACAAGATGTGTGTTGGCTAATAACACGGTAACACTCACCTGTCTGCCAATTGTATTGATACAAGTGGTTTTACATTTTACTTGCTGAGTCACCTCAGCGTTTACAGCGATCAGTCTGTGCTAGTTACAGCTCAGAGTATCGGGTGATACCATGCCGCATAATTAAAACTGCAACATGTCAGTGCAGCACAGATAACCTTATAAAAATGCCTGTGGCAAGAGTGACAAACAGTTGTTTGGTCATGCTTTCCAAAGTTTATGTCTTCAGTCTCAGATGCCTTAAATAAACCGACTGATTACAGATTGTGTGGGCCTCAGTGAAATAGCAAATGGTATTGCTTTGGTATATTGCGATTTTTCTTTTTTTCTTAGTTTCACTCTGCCTTTTACCCTGTGTACAGATGTGTATCGCAGCAGAGTGTGTTCCTGTGTTGGCTGGTTCACCTCAGTAATGGCTGGTGGAAATTGAGGATTTAGGCAGAAAAACACAGGCTTCCTGTAACACAGGCACAGTCCTAGCTTCTCACTTCTGTGGTGGTAAATATTTGACGCTTTATCTGGGCATTTTTATACTAACCCTAATTTCATCCTAAAAAAATACGTTAACTGTTGGGTTCATTTCTGTTTATAATCTCAAGCTTTTTCCTTGGTGTAATATCAATGCATTGCAAAATCACATCCATCACTTTTCCTCTCTGAGGTTTCCGCCATAGCACCACACTGTGGTGGCTACAAGTCTTACAACTATTTTGTCAGACCTAGAAATAGAAACAGGACTTCACATCAAAATGTGTTCCCCTGGGTTCCAGTGCCTTATGTTTTGAAGCTCAGTGAGTGCTCTCATTTTTAAGATATACAGTATTAAGGTGCAGTGAAAATGTTATGACCAAGCCAGCGACCAAGGAATTATGCATATGCCCTCTGAATGGTTGTGGGTCAGTTTTGCAAAGTGTATGTTTAATTGTCATATGTCATATCATCTGTTCCTCAGGATGTGTGTGTGAAAGTGGACAGACTGGGGTCAGTCATGGAGCCTGAGCAGCTGAACTGCAGCTCCCAGTGTGATTCCCCTCTCTGCTTCATCCATTCAGGAGTGTACAGGCGGGAGGGCCTCGACATTCTGCAGAGACTATGCAGTCTCAGCACGGTAAACACGCACGCACGCGCACACATACACATACACATACACACACACACACACACATACACACACACACACACACACACACACACACACACACACACACACACACACACACACACACACACACACACACACACACACACACACACACACACATTGGCAAGAGATAGTTTGATGAAATCTAGCATGGCTGACCAACAGAATATTTTTGGCCCTCCTACATTTGGTCCATCATAGTCTACATCTAGATACTTCAATTGAATATGTAGTCTTTTATTTTGCAGTGCTTGTAACAAATCAATCATATCAATGATACAAAGCTGAATTATAATATAATTGACGTTTTTTGTATTACTTTTAGTTAGCTTACCGGACGCAGTTTTTTTGTCAACACATTCACTTCCGTTGATAAATTGGGACTATAGCTAAACATTTGAGGAATTTCTGTCATCGAAAACACCCACATAAATGAAATACATCAAATAAAAATATACTAGAAATGTGTTATATACCACTTCAGGAGTCAGTTCAATAGTAGAGATCTGGAAATGTAAAGCTGTTGACGAGTGAAGCTATGTCTAAAATCGTCTCAGTTACTGGCCCTTTAAGAGGAGAATGAGCGGAGCTCAGCAACATGAGGCAGGCACAAGAAAGTCTAATGGGACTTTCCAAATAGAAACTTAAGTAGTAGAGCCACTGTGTCAGGGAACACAAGCACTTTCCTATTGACTCTTTCCCTATCGTTGCTACACCACATAAAAGTGAGGTAAGTTATCTCTTTTAATTTTTTTCATGCTTTATGATGTTAATTTATGCATTTGTTATCTCAAAGTGCAGATATCATCTTCACCTAAGGGGGGAAGGGAACACGGAGCTGCACTGTGTTTGCTTTGCTATTTGTTATGTATTATTTGGGGGGAAGGGAACACGGAGCTGCACTGTGTTTGCTTTGCTATTTGTTTTGTATTATTTGGCAAGATTGTATTTCAATGTACTGTTTTATTTTATTTTAATGTCCTAACAATTCCTTTTTTAATATTGTCTGTTGAACTTAGTGGACATGAAAACAGTTCAGCTAGAATGAAATATCCTTTGAAATGTAACACCGTGCATATGTTACTATTTGTGGATGTAAACAGCCCACCAGGCACAACTGTTTCTAAACCTAATAGTATAGTGGGAAGAAAAAAATGCAAGGACCGGAGCTAACTTCTTTCATAAAATCCCACCTACTTTTCTTTGTGGATGTGTTCCCAGATATGGCTACTGCTGGCAGTGTGCTCACTGAACAGCAGCTTCTTTGCCCCATCTGTCTGGATTTGTTCAACCAACCAGTCTCCACTCCTTGTGGGCACAACTTCTGCAGGGACTGCATACAAGGATACTGGCAGAGCGCTAATCTGTCGCAATGCCCCATGTGCAAGCAAAAGTTCTGCAGGAGGCCTGAGCTCAAAGTTAACACCTTCATATCGGAGGTGGCTTCTCAGTTCAAGAATTCATTGAAAACGAAAGATGAAAATGAAGCCAGTACCGTGGCCCAATATTCAGGCCATAAAGATGTTGTTTTGTGTGATGTGTGTGTTGGAAAAGGAGTCAAGGCTCTTAAATCATGCCTGGACTGTTTGGCCTCCTTCTGTGAGACTCACCTGGAGCCCCATCATGTTCTAGGCACCTTCAAGAACCACCACCTGATCAATCCCATGATGAACATACAAGACAGAGTGTGTAAGAAGCACGAAAAACTCCTGCACCGGTTTTGTAAAACTGACCAGACGTATGTGTGCCAGATCTGCATTAAGGGAGACCACAATGCTCATCACACTGTACCTATAGAGGATGAGTGCAGAGACAGGAAAGCTCAAATTGGAAGGATAAATGCAGAGGTGGAAGAAATGATCCACGGCCGACTCGAGAAAATCGGCGAAATCAATCAAACCGTTGAGCTCAGCAGAGAAAACACAGAAAGAGAGATTGAGGAGAGTTTGCAAGTCTTCAACAATCTGCTCCACTTTGTCCAGAGAGGTCAAGCTGAGGTGGTGGAGCTGATTCGTGCAAAGCAGAGGCAAGTTGAAGACAAGGCCAGGGGACTTATCATGGACCTGGAGCAGGAGATCGATAAGCTGGGGCGGAGAAACGCTGAGCTGGAGCAGCTCTCCCACACCGAAGACAACCTCTACCTTATCTGGAGCTTTTCAGCTTTCTCCACACTGCCAGCAGCCAAAGACTGGTCTGACACCCGCGTTGAGAGTGTTGTGTATGTGGGCACGGTGAGGAGAGCAGTCAGGAGAGTAGCGTGTCAGCTGGAGGAGATAGTAAAGGCTGAGGTGAAAAGGCTATGTAAGACTGAATTTCAGAGGGCTCAGCAGTGTGCTGTGGATGTGACTCTGGACCCTGATACAGCTCATCCCAAACTGATGCTGTCTGAAAACAAGAAACAGGTCTATCATGGTGATGTAGCGCTGAACCTCCCCGACAACCCAGAGAGATTTTATCCCGGTGTCAGTGTTTTGGGAAAGGAGGGTTTCTCCTCTGGAAGGTTGTACTTTGAGGTCGAGGTGAAAGGCAAGACAGAGTGGGATATTGGAGTTGGGCTTCAATCCATCAACAGAAAAGGAGGGACTACACTCAACCCTGAAACAGGCTACTGGGCCCTGGGGATGAGAAAGGACAAAAGCTACTGGGCCCTCAGCAGCACTCCTACCTGTGTGCCGCTGGTCGGGAAGCCCCAGAGACTCGGGGTGTATGTAGATATGGAGTGGGGGCAGGTTTCTTTTTACGATGTGGACTCTGCTTCACATATCTACTCATTCACTGGATACTCATTCAATGAAAGACTGTTCCCCTACTTTAACCCTCGGCGTAATCATGGCGGAGTCAATTCTGCTCCTCTGATCATCTTGCCTGTCAATGCCTGAAATCTGGCTTTTCATCTCTTCCTATTGCCTGAATGCTTTCAACTACTTTTTTTAATCATTTGTCATTTTCAAATAAAAAGTTAGCAAAGGTCCAGCGTGATGTTTGCGGCTCTGTTTGCTTTAATAAAGTTTGTTTACTTATTAGAATCCTGTGTACTTCTTTTTGTTGTTTGCTTATCTATCATTTACAAAACTTTGGGTTCAGAACATATACAAGCAATGAAATAATGCACATTGTATATGAGCTACACTACACCTGTAATATTTTAGACTTGATTTTAAGGGGTTTGCATGTGTGTTTGCAGATGGCAGTGGAGCTCCCAAGGCGGTCTCTGTCCCCAGTGTTAAGTGCTGTGGTGTGGACGCTGCTCTCCTGTGGAATCCTGCTGGCTTTCTGCTTCCTGCTCTTCACCCTGCGCTTCAAAAACAACAGGTAGACCACAAAGTGAAACACATCTATAAACATGAAAGAGATGTTTATTGAATGAATTGATCAATTGTGCGTATGTTTGCACATGTTGTATTATCAGGATAGTGAAGATGTCCAGTCCCAACCTGAATGTCCTGACTCTCTTTGGAAGTGTCCTCACCTACAGCAGTGGCTTCCTGTTTGCCGTTGGTGAACGATCACACTCACAAGGTGGAACATCCACAGCCGTGCTACAAGTAAGCCCCACAGTCTCCCCTGCATTTACGCATTTATGCATGCTCTAGGGGGGAATCACTGGAATTGTTGGGTCTTTGTAAATTATAGAGTGTGGTCTAGACCTACTCTATCTGTAAAGTATCCTGAGATAACTCCTATCTGATTATGATTTGATACTATAAATACAATTGAATTGCATTGAATTAAATACTTCATTATATTGTTAAATAAATCATTGTTGGATAATTATGCAGTGCTCTTTCCTACAGGCTCAGGTGTGGACTCTTTGTGTCGGCAGTACCCTGGTGTTTGGTCCAATTTTGGGGAAGACATGGAGACTGTACAGAGTGTTCACCCAGCGAGTACCTGACAAGCGAGTGGTAGGCATGCTCCCCTGGCCTCCTGGTGGTTGTGTTTGTAATCTTCTACTTATTACATCCACCTAGGATGTCATATTTTTTGGTGTCGCTTATTTGTGTGTATGTTTCAGGATATCTAGAAATAATGTTATGAGATATCAGTGAAGATTTAGGCCATGGGCCAAAGGCGTTGGGTTATTTCTTTAAAAAAAATATTATATCTTCACTAACTACTGCTGTCATTTAGATAGAAATTCTGGCACAGGTATCCCAGTATTTTGTATTTTGATGCAAAACTGGATCTATACATACAGAAAGATTTTTGAGGATTTACCAATTTAGAGCATTGCTAAGCCTTAGTGCATGCTTATATGTTCTTTCTATAACTTTCTTTTATGAATCACTTCCATAAGAGCCTTACAGTGTTCCCTAACTGATGTTTTCCAGTGATATGGATGAAAATGCTGAATAATTATTACATTTATTTCGTAGCTGTATGACATTGACGTGATTGGTGACTTTACTTTCTGTCTCAGATTATCCGAGACATCCAGCTGATGGGCATGGTGGCTCTGTTGATCATGGTGGACATGCTGGTTCTCACCGCCTGGAACCTCACAGACCCCATCCGGTGTTCACGATCTGTCGGAGCTGTCGTCAAGGTAGAATTTAATGAGAGCCGAAAAGCAAGTTGTAAAACAGGTTGTTTTGTTTGAATGTGTATTGGTCAAATTACGAAAGTTTGAAATTGCAAGCAAGTTTGATTTTGTGACTTCAAAATCACAAACTCCCTCACCCTTGTAAAAACGTTCCTAAAATCTTAACATCCGTCTGTGTAGGCTATACATTTAACACATTTCTTGTTGCTTTGACACAAAATGCATACAGTTAAATGTTTTTTTCAAATAAACATAAATTACAACTCACTCAAGAAATTCAAATAAATGGACAAAAAATTTAAAATGTAAATGAAACAAAATATTTAGGTCTAGTACTTGATTCAAACCTTGGTTTTAAAAGTCGCATAAAAAAATTGGTAATAAATTGAAATTCAAATTGATGAACTATAAACATATTAGAAATTCATTAACTACGGAAGCCTCAAATATATACCTCAATACTATGATTGTTCCACATCTTCTGTATTGCATGTCGGTCTCAGGCGTGTAAAACATCGTTAAAAACACTTGAATCATTATATAAAAGGGCCATAAAAATTCATGATAAAAAGCCTCGTCAGTACCATCACTGTAAAGTACAAAGTAAATATAACATTTTGAGTTTTGAAAACCTCATTAAATATAATCAAATTTTTGCTCTATTTAAAATTATCCATAACATCGCTGCTCCCGCTTTGAGAAAATTTGTCACACTAAATTCGGAGAGAATTTCTAGATCCACACGGTCGACAGTCAGAGGAGAGTGCAGCGTTCCAAGACGTAGAACCACATATGGTCAACAATCGTTCTCTTATAAAGCAGCGAGCCTTTGGAACAATCTTCCAAACAAAATTATTTCATGCACACACTATAGTACATTTACACGCCTGACCAAACAGTGGTTGTTAACAAACCAAACCTGTACGCACTGAATGACTGTGATATGATCGATGTAAACTGTGAGCGAGTGAATGATTGATAGATTCCTAAAGTGGAGAGGGTTTTATCATGTGAGTGAAGTAATGCTTTCATGTATTATTTTGTATATATTTTATGGACTTTTGTAAGTATAACATCAACCTGTCCAGGGACTGCGGGTGGAAATTAGCATTTTTTGCTATAACCTGGCACATGACATCTCTTCTTTTTTAGACTAATGTTTTTTGTGCATTGTCCCTGATCAAATAAATAAATAAATAAATAAACACAAATTTAAAATGCTTGAACTTCTTTTACACACAAGCTCAACCAAGACCAAAACAATGGATATTTACTGCCAAATTTACAAATGCTTTCACACTGTATGTCAGACCAGATAACAGCATGTTCTAAACCTAACGTATAGGCTAAAGTCAAAGTGAACAGCTGTTCATATTGTAAATTGAAACACAAATATATCTCCTGGATTTTGTTGCATTGCTACGGAGAAACAGCTGATTGAAGTTATGCAAATAGATCGATCACAGCTGATTGATATCTAGGAAACACTCAGGTGTTGAGGTTCTTTCAATCGCATGACCATATGGTAGTACATACAGTAAAAGAGGTGCCATTTGAACAATATAGATGAACACAAAGAAAGGAGGAAAATGCCTGCACGAGGGAGAGGAAGTCGAGTAATAGGACAATTCTGTCTATGTCTTCTTTTTTTCATAGACCGTACATTCTATAAAGCTACTCTGAGATGGGTCATTCATTTTCGGTATTGAATTTCTGCAGCAAAAGAAACAAAATGCATGCATTTACTAAACCCAACAAAACAAAAATGTAGAGAGGCATCAAGAGAAACTGCAAGGGTCACGGAAGGCTTGTATCATGTGGACGCGGCAACAGTTTTGTTGTCATTACTAAGAATTCCTCATGGGGGCGGCAGAAATTACACACTATAGCTTTAATTATAGACTTGTTCATGACATAGCCAAATATATTCAGGTTTTAGCTCACTGATACAGTTTTTTCCTGATCTAGGTGGTGGAGAGAGACATTTCCTACTCTTTGTCTCAGCTGGACACCTGCTCCTCTGTATACTCAGATCTATGGGTTATCATTATTGCTGTTCAGAAGGTAAGTAATCTCTATTCTATTGAAATTATAAAAAATTAAAAAAAAGACTGCTTTGAGTTCCTTCTTGTTATGGATTTGTTGATTAAAATTTTTTTTGTGGCCTTTGTCTTTACCGCATTTCTCTTTAGGGTTGTCTTCTCCTCTATGGGACTTATCTAGCTGGGCTGACCAGCAACGTCAGCCACCCTCCTGTCAACCAGTCTCCCACCATCATAACAACCGTCACTTTGGTCACCCTCTTCTCGGCGGTGGCCGTCCCTGTGTCCATCTTCCTGCAGGCCTGGCCCAACCTTGTCTACAGCACTGTGGCTGGAGCCATTTTCATCTGCACACTTGCCACCAACTGCATGCTGTTTGTGCCTCAGGTAAGGAAAAAACGGCTCAAGATACACATACAAGATGCATCAGACAAAAAAACTAAAAACATTTATAGTTGCAAGTTTTGGAGAAAGTGCAGGATTTCTTATTTATCCTCTGACATCTCCTTGTTTCTGTTAATGATGACACTGGCACTTTTGGAGTATCTCTAAAGCAGAAACCACGAGGGAGGGGGGTTGTCATCTAATCATAGGATACTATGTCTGGAAACCTGTATTAAAAACAGTCAATCAGACTAAAACTCTAGATAGACAGATACATGACAGACGTATGACTTTCTCTCTTTGTTTTGACAAAAGCAATAAATTCTATCAGTGACTATGGTGCCCACACCTCTCTTCCGTTTATGCGTGTCAATTTGCCATGTCTATCAGTGGAGTGTGACTCACACAGAATGAGTCAAAACTACGAAGGATGTTGCAAACAGGTTTATGACTCTCTAAGTGTCTGGCAGTGGGTTTATGTCACACTAAAGGAATGCATCTTCAGTGGAAAGGAAGGAAATACCTGGGTAGTGAGCAATATGCTCAAACACACCTGGTCAAAGGCCCTGTGTCAAATGGCTGTGGTTACATTTCTTGTGTGTGTGTGTGTGTGTGTGTGTGTGTGTGTGTGTGTGTGTGTGTGTATAAAGTATCTATAGCTAAAAGTTAGCATGACATACTGTTTCACCATCACGCAGCTGACCCAGTGGCGGCAGTTTGAAGAGGACCAGAACAACCCAAGTCAGATGGCCAAGTATTTCAGCAGCCCCAGTAAGAGCCAGCCCTCGGTGTACAGCCAGGATGAGATGTACTACCTGCTGGGAGAGAACAACTCCATGAAAAAACTCCTTAATGAGGTACGGTATTGTTTTTTTGTTTTTGTTTTTAACAAAAACTACCATTCAATAAGAACATTTTGTAAAACATTCAGTATAATTATTTTCGAGCCTATCTTATGGTCCTAGGTCTTGAATCCTCTCATAATGCCATGATGATACAGATATTTGTTTTGACCTAAATTATTTTGTTAATTTGCCGACTTATTATTATTTCTGGTGTTTTCTGCACATAGAAAGTATAGATGGAAATAACAGAGCACTTTTTATTAAATACAAAACACAACTTTCATGGTTATTTTGTTTTGAAATGAGCTTTTTAGGCTTTATTGTGCTTTAATCCTCAGTTACTGTAACTACTGCTGAGTTATTCTGTATTTTTAGTCATCAAATACATTTAGTCAATTCATTTCTCCAGACTTAAGCTAGATAATTCATTAGACATGATACATTTTCAAGTGAAGCCAACAGTGGTCTCAAACTCAAAAAACTGTTGCAGGACAGATTTTACTTTTATTAGGGGTGTCTGTTAGCTGGGATGTGCATATAACCATCAAATTGCAATAGCCATGGAAATTGGCTGACAACATTGTAATTTTAACTAAATAAAGCTAAATAATAATAACTCCGGCTGTTTAATAATATGTGACCATTTTCTCCCAGAGCTTGACTGTGCTGTTTGTGTCGATTTAAAACATCCAAAGGTAGCGGACATGTGCAAACTTTTTTTAATGCCATTTTTCTCTGTGTCGGAGTGTTAAAGCTTGTGTTTTCTGTTGCATTTTTCAGAAGAACGCTGTGATTGACAGCCTTCAGGAGCAGGTGCACAACGCCAAGGATAAACTCCTGCGACTCATGTCAGCCAGCCAGCCACATGAGGACCAGGACATGGACTCTTCCAACACCAACCTCAACTCCTCCTCCACTCAGACCACAGAACTTCAGTCTGACGGCCCCTCTTCTTCTTCTCTACCTCAGAAAGACACTAAATCCCAACTTTTGCCGCCACATCTCTCCTCTCACCTTGCTGCTGCTGTTATGCCGTCCTCTGAGCCTCCTGCTGCTACAAGCTCCCCATCCCCCATTTCTGCTTCCTCTCCTCTCCCGGATGATATTTATAATACTGAAAACCAGAAAGATGTCTCTGCCGCTGGCCCTACAGCCAGAGACACAGCTGGGAGGGGAACAGGGGAGGATCTCAAACAGCATGTGTCCCTTCAGTCCCCTGGCTCACTCAGGACAACAGAAGAGACAGTTCACTTTGTCACTTCCCTACAATCCCGTAGAGGGTTAAACCCCTCTCAGGTTGAAACTTTGAATAATCAGAGTGGGCTAACATCCCGGCTGGGAACAAATGCCAGACCGACTGGTTTTGTTAGCAGCGAGCAGTTGCAGGAGATCCTCCAGGAGCTGAGTGTGGATGCAGTCATGGAAATCACACTTCGATCACCCGGTCAGACATCCCGAACGCCCTCTCAGCTCAAATTTACTGAAGCCTCCGCACTTTCCCCTCTCTCCCTGCGGACACCACGCTTCCCTCATCCACCTGTTCTCTTCCGTTACCCCAGCATCTCCCCTTACGCGATGAGGAAACGTCGGCCGCCCTTCCACTCCCCCAGAAGAGGGTTGGCCCCTCCCTGCTTCTACGCAGGGTCAGAGGCTGCTGGTTGTGAACACCAAAATCCAGGCAAGCACACTGACGGTGTCACTGTGGATGGTACCCTCCACCACGTTCACAACACTGACCTTGAGCTGGAGGATGAGGAGGAGGAGGATGGGGAAGGGAATGAACGGATAATAAAAGGTCGAAGGCGTATTTCAAGGTTCCACAGATGTTCAGTCTTGCCCTGTGCAAATTACAAAGCACCAGCTGATGTGGAAGTGGGTGGTGATAAGGAGCAGCACCATAGACACATTAGAGACTCCTGTGGGTACTGGGACTCTGACTCTAGCAGCTCAACAGACTACTGTTACTACCATCGGCCCTACTGTGACTCCTGCCTGCAGCGAGGCTCGCTACTGTCCTCAGACAGCTCCTCAGACTCCTGTGACAGCGATTATGAGGGCTACACCAGCCTGTACCGCACCCCACACCCTGTGGTATTCAAAGAAGACATCAAACCCACCTTTGTCTAAGCACAGGTTCACTGCACTTTACATGTTTATCCTTTTCCACCACTTGAATTCATGTCCTAAGATAGAGATGGCCCGATAGCATTTTTTGATTCCCGATACTGATTCTGATACCTGAACTTGCTTATTATTACATGGTATCGGATCGGTGCATAAACTCCAGTACTTCCCGATACCGATACCAGCGTTTTAGGCAGTATCAGAGCCGATACCGATACTGGTATTGGTATCGGAACATCTCTATCCTAAGAAAGGTTGCACAAAATTAGCTTTTAGGATAAAGCAGGTGCAAAGCTCATTGTGCATAATGTGTCTCTAATGGGAGATCGTTTGACTGAAGCTTTCAGTAGGAATGTGTTTTGCAGTCTGAGAAGAGCGTTGGTATTCTTGAATCTTGCATCGTGGGACAGAGTGGCTCTTTTATTAGATATAGGAAAACTTTTGTAGCTCAGAAGCACACAATGCTGTTTACTTTTTACAATTTTTTCAATACTTTTAACAACTTTCCTAAACTCTTAACGTACCAACACACAATTGACAAAACTGTTAATTTCATGCTCAAAATCACACATTGTAAACTAAACTCTAACACTAATTTTCAAAATACAATAATTCACTAACACAATACACAATGTCCACCAAAACAATGCAATCATGTCTCAAAATCAAATAATTCTTCCAAAACACTAACACATGTTCTCTTCCAACAGGAACATTTAGTCAATCATAGCACAATGTCATACAAAACACTAACATCACATGGAATTACAGAAACTGCATTATTTTATGTGTCAGGTCTGCCCTTATACAATAATAATTGACAATAGTATATTGTATTGACCATAGATTGTTTTGCACTGCAGTTTCTCTTAAAGCCTCTCTACATTTTTGTTTTGTGGGGTTTAGTAAATGCATGCATTTTGTTTCTTTATCTGCAGAAATTCAATACAAAAACTGAATGACCCATCTCAGAGTAGCTTTATAGAATGTACGGTTTACTGTATGAAAAAAAGAAGGCAGAGACAGAATTGTCCCAGTACTCGTCTTCCTCTCACTCGTGCAGCAATTTTTCTTACTTTCTTTGTGTTCATCTTTATTGTTCCTTTTCCACACACAATCAGCCCAAATAGCACCTCTTTTACTGTATGTACTACCATATGGTCATGCGATTGAAAGAACCTCAACACCTCAGTAGCAATGAAAGAAAATCCAGGGGATATATTTGTGTTTCAATTTACAATATGAACAGCTGTTCACTTTGACTTTAGCCTATATGTTAGGTTTAGAACATGTTGTTATCTGGTCTGACATACAGAGTGAAAGCATTTGCAAATTGGTCAGTAAAAATCCATTGTTTTGGTCTTGGTTGCGCTTGTGTGTAAAAGAAGTTCAAGCATTTGAAATGTCTGTTAACTGTATGCATATGTTGTGCTAACTGGGTTAAGAGTTTAGCAAAGTTGTTAAAAGTATTGAAAAAATTGTCATAGCAATCTATAAAAACTGTAATGTTACTATGGCATTATTTGTATATTTCCGCTGTCAGATGAAATCCCTTACATTCCAAAAGGTCTAAGTCTGACATTTAGAGTAACAAATAAAAAGCAATCAAAGTTAAAGGTTTTCACAGAACAGGTGAAACATAAGCTATTGTGTAATAGCTGTATTTATTTTACTATTTATAACAAGGTGTTTTGGTGTACATAATTACTTTCTGTCCACTTTTTTATTGTTTTGCATTGTCATACAGATTCCTTAAAGTGTTATGTCATTTTATTGTATTGTCTGCGTTTTTGTTCGAGTTTTGCTTCTCCTACATTGCCAATGCTCAACATTTGTTGTCAGATGCTTCCAATCTATAGCTGGTTTACGAGACATCAAGCCCACAACATCTACGCAACTGGAGAAAACAGGTCACTGCTATCACTTTGACACACTTCATTATTTTGTCAGTATTATTGTCCTGACTCATTGAGCATCCAATGTGCAAAGGTCACAGTTATCTGGAGTGTGTGTGCATGAGAAAGAAAGAGTGCCCTGCTCACTTTTGATTTTAAAGCCCTGTTTTTTTTTTTCAAAAGAAACTTCTGCATCTTCTCTGTTTTATACTGTGGAAAACAATGAGCCACCACAGCATGAACAGTCAAACAGAACGTGTATAAACCACTGGCTTGATGTAGGCCCAGATTAACCTGCCATGGGGGCCACGGGGCTGAGTCCCTATTAATCCCCCACACATTCCCCCAGCCCATTTTACCCAGAGTCCTACAAACCAATCTGTATTTCTATGACGTAACCTTGCCCCTGGTTTGCTGTATGTCAGTTAGTTTGGGAGTTGTCATGATATTCCTGCAGCACAGACAAAAACAAAGCATTACTCTCTCTCTCTTTTTTAAATTTCTATTTTCTGTCTTGGCCTCTCTCTCCCACTCCCTCCCACTATCTCCTCTCTGTCTCACTGTATTTTTATCTTCCGCTAATGGGAAAATGTGTGTTTGCCGGAGGAGTTGTTGCTATATGAAGGGAAAACAGCATCTTGTGTTACTTCTGTTCTGCTGCTCTGTTTTTTTTTTTAGAAAAATTCTGCATATGAGCCATTGAAGGGCAGCCTGGGAGAAATTCCCTTTGATATAGAGAATAACAGAGTATAAATAAACCACACAAAAGACAGACCACCAGTGCAGGAGGAAAGACTTTCCTGCCAAGTGACCTGCATTCTGTTCAAGATGAGGATTACTGATTGTGGAATAAAAATAGTTGTCAATATTTTCTTCCTCAAAATAACACAGTAGTACATAACGAATAATAGAGGGACTAATGGCTTTAATAATGGTTAATAAAGTATTTACTAATGCTTTGTTGTTCAGTTAAAAGCTATGGACATTTTTGGGTTGCCAGATTGTAAAAAAAAAATGTCTTTGACTTATTGTTCGCTATGAACACCTTCCTTACATAAAGGGGTTTCAGTGGATCCGAACCAAAGTTGATTTATTAACAACTTTACTATTAATAACATTTTCAGTATTAATGGCTTACCAACATTTACTTGATTACCAAACATAAAGAAGAAACACCAGCCAAAGGAATTTTTCACAACCTGGCAACCCGAAATGGGTTTTTAGCAGCTGATCTACATGCATGAGCAATGTTTAAGGTTCAGCTTTATTGCCAGTATACAACAAAGGAATGAGAGATTCTGTTTTAGCCCCCTTCATACCACACACAACATGTATAAATAAGTAAAAGATATTAATAAAAAACAATTGGTAATAAAATATAATAGGCAGTATTAGAGTATAAAATACGTACACAGTAATAGTACAACTGAAAGATAAAACTGCACTTTATTTACTAAGGAAACTATACTAGTTGTTCATACAATATGTACATCACTGGGATATGTTAATAAGATGTGTAAATAATTGAATTAGTTGTGGGAATGAGGGTAGTGCAAAGAGAGTGATATAGCGATGTGATAAATGATTTATTTACAATTTATAAACCCTTTATAAAGGGCACTCTGGGTAGTAGGCTACAGCATAAAGACATAGGCCTAGATGTGAAATTAACCTGGATAAAGAGTTGTAGTGGCAAGGCAGCCATGCACATATGCACATACACATTATTAAAAAAGGATTATGACACTAATTAAATGGATGTGCCAGAGGGCTGCGTGTATAAAAAAAAAAAAGTGGAAAAGTGATAGTGTACGGGCTTCTGTGACTTAACATAGCAACAGTGCTGCATGACCTGTGACAGCTGGTTCCATTTGAACTGACAGTCTGGTTTAGGAGCTCCATTGGCCGACAAAATCATCAATCCTGGGAGCAGATCCGCCCATTGTCCCTGTCGCGGCATGGGAAAAATTCTTTGAAGTCGTGAGGGCGGTGCCAAGAAAATTGTGCCATGTGGTGCTCAAGAGCGGCGTTCTAATTGGACCACAGGAACACGGTCGACGTCAATTTCTGAAGGATACCCTCTCTGATTGGCTAAATCGGCCACCGAGATTTGCCGTTTGCGCGTTCACAGTTTTTCTATTCTCCGTCGCGGTTTACGTCAACAGCGTGAACCTCCTTCCATGAAAGCGGAGCAATCCCTGTAACCTTTTACGGAAATGACGTAGCTAACGTGCGCAGCGACAAAGACAGCGAGCCCGAAACCTATGGGGAAGGAATAAAAAAAGAAATTCAGTATCGTCGCACTCTGTACCTAAAGACCAACATTTTCTGAAGAGGTCGCTGCCCCGGAGCTTCGGTGAAGACACCGAAATTTGACGGCAACGAGGGCGGATATTGAATCCGTTGAATTCGTTGAGGAAGACTGTGGCAATTGGCCGATTTTCCGTTGGACGGTCTGTAGGCTAGGGTATAGCGAGGGAGCCGCCATGGCAGTCGGATCATTGAGCCTCCACATCGGGATATGAAGAGGAACTGCATGTGTCCCGAATCGTCAAGAAAACGCCGCATTTAACTTTGATCCGCATTGGATCAGCTCTCTTAATATCTGATCTCACCCTCCTTCATCTTTGTGAAATTGCTTCTGTATCCAGAAAGAAATCGCAATTCGGTTTAATCGGGGGGCCACAGGGAGAGGCCAGATTCATGACTATTTTAGTCGGAGACGTGTCTTCAAAGGCCCGCTGAAAGAAAACCTGGAATATAAGGAAGAAATGCTGCTCTGATTGACCGTTGGTGGGCAAGAAAGGGTAGTTTATTAGGTGATAGGAACTAGAGTGAAGGATAAAGGGATCGCTTTCTGCCTGTCCTCCCTCTGAATTATAGTGGTATTCATTTACTGACATCCTTTTTGGATGAGAAGTTTCAGCGAATCGATCATCCCTGCCGTTTAGCAAGTCACAGTCTCCGAGTCGAGAGAGAATCAAAGGGATTGAATCATGTCGGGTCGGCCCAGGACTACATCCTTCGCGGAGAGCTGCAAACCAGTGCCGCAGCCCTCGGCTTTCGGCAGCATGAAAGTCAGCAGTAAGTACACCCCTGTAATTCTAGAGTAGCCTACCTTTTCTGCATGCAGCAGGCCCAGTGTGGGTTACATATCCTCGCTAAATGTCTCCTCACTAGCCAGGCAGAAAATGTGTCAAGCGAGCATGACGTTAGCTCCCGATAGCTTAGCCCTGTCATATATCTGTGTCACTGACTGAGATTGGCCGGTGCTGAGTGGCACGCACACATCGTTCCCCTCGGAGTGAGCACACACAGCTGCGCTCTGACGCGCCTCCCCGGGGCTGGCCAGCCTGACCAGGTTAGCAGGCCACGCCGGGCAGGGCCGGGCCAGAGGAGGGTAGGGTTGGCACCGACCCAGGGCAATAATCAAGCCTTCTCTTTGTACCGCAGATCCTGTCTGATTATTGCCCATTTGAACGTAGATTAGATCTAATAGCGGCTTTGCTACATAGCACCAACCATATGCGTAATTGAGTTAAAGCGATAGGGCCGGTCTATTACGCAACTGTCAAAGCGGATGGTGTGCCCATAGTTGACTCGGGTGAAACTGACGTTTTGTCTATGGGCCGTGTCGAAATCAGACGTCGCGACGACTGGAGCTGTGTGACACCCAGGCAGTATCCTTTTCCTGAAACCACAGTAGTGGCACCTTCGTGCCGGAGGCTCGTTATAGACTGGCTGCAGAGATGGAATTGGTCCATACACATATCTATTTTAAATGTCTGCTTTATATGATCTCTGCTACTATTTCAATGCATTTCCCACTATCACCTTTCCACTGCCTGTATAATTTCCTCTTTGCAAACTGGCATCTTAAAGCATTTCATCACCCTGCAAGTGTGTTAAATTGCAGATAGTTCAGGTATTCAAGTGTACCTGATAGAGCTGGACTATATGACAATCAATTACAGATATAGTGATATGACACTAGAAACATACTTATTGTTAGTTGTATGACGAAATGTGTTTTTAGATTGTTCAGGCTAAGTGAAATTAATTATTGATGAGATTATCCTCATTAATGATGACTGTACTGGGTGTGGAGACATCTACCTACCTTTTCTTATCTTGCATGTGAGAGAAAAAAAATAGGCTGTTAAGGAATGTTTGTGGTGCTTCAGGGTTGTGATGATGATGTGTGTTAGTGGGGTGAGGCTGAGGCTCTCCCCTGGGCCTTGGCACTGGAAACCACTCAGTGTACACACACACACACACACACACACACACACACACACACACACACACACACACACACACACACACACACACACACACACACACATACACATTGCACACCCACTTGCCCCAGATATGGGTGTTGAAGCATTGGTGTGTTCCTGTCAGTGTGTAATGTTCACGTCGCTGTTAAAAGGAGAATGCTCTACAGTTTAAGAAATGTTGTGCTCGTCAATAAGTCAGGTAAATGTACTGGAGGACTCTGAAGGTCTTTGGAATTATTGTTGTTCAGACATAAACTACAGAATTAGCAACACATGTGAGCTTGGACTTATGAGCTTTACACCAGTGTTTTGCTGTGGTTTTCTCAACCTGAAAATGTTTTTCTCCAAGAGACTCATCTGGTAAGTCAATACATGATTACCAGTCATTAAAGGCAAAAGCTGGAGTTGCCCAATTAATTGTGTGTTAAATAATTAGATTTCTAAAAGCAGGTGGTGTTCACCCCCATAGAGGAAAGTATTCAGAATGTGTTGCCAAGTACGTTTTTTACGCATACAAGGAATTTGTCTTGGTGTTGTTGGTGCATGTCACACATTCTCTAAATATAAGAAGGATCAGAAGAATATAAACTATAAGTATACATATATATACACACATAATGTAATAATAACTAAAAAAAATAAATAAAATAAGAATAAGATAAATAAAAATAAAATTTAAATTGCATAGAAGCCCGCTGTGACAATCGGTAAAAGCAATCAAGCAGCAAATGATCACTTCAACTGTAACTGGAAATTCAAAGGGCTGCTAATGTTCAACTGTGGTTTGTTTCTCTACTTTTTGGCTTCACTATGATTGATTGGGCTAGGGCTTATGACATTGGTGGTTTCCCTGCTGTTTTTACCATGTGTCCTCATGTGGTCTAAATTCTTACTTACTCTGGTTAACTATTTGTGCCATTTATGTTTGTGGAATTAGCAAGATGTCAACCAGTTCATCCAGAGAAGGTCTCTAATTGGGGATCAAAACAATGAAACCAGCGACCTGGTGAGCGACTTTCATTAGATTGAATTTGGTTCCATCACGTTATTCAGTTCTCTTAACGCATCTATGGAGTGACGTGGTTAAGTAACATGTTATCAAAGTAAGAATTGGGTTAACAGTTGAAATAATCAGACTTTTATCTTGTGTCCAGCTGAGAAAAATGTTTCAGGAATTGGCTTGATGTCTGCTATGCTGGCTGGCACAGACTCTCTGGGTTTGAGGATAGATAAATGTACAGGATAGAAGTGATTGCATTTGCTAGCGTAAACTAAACCTCTTATGTAGAACTAGGTGAGGCAACCCCTTGATGTAACTTGAATAATGAAACATAGGACTACATAACAGCTGGCTATCATGACATTGTAATGTTTTTTATTTATATATATATATATATATATATATATATATATATATATATATATATATATATATATATATATATATAAAGCTGCACTTACTACTTGTCTGGAGTTTGCACCTTCACGGTTGAAAGCACTTAATTGGAAGTCGCTTAGGATAAAAGCGTCAGCTAAATGACATGTAATGTACTGTTCTTTAATATGCAGTTTTTGGACCATATTTGCTAGGGATGCATCGAATGGACATCAAAACCGGCCGATATCCGCCCTATTACTGCCATTGGCAAAGAAGGGGACATGCGCCGATGGCAGTAGACGATGTTTATCTATTTTGCGCTGCCTTAATGTTGTGTTAATTGGTCTTCTCATACAACAGTAGCCTACCCAGCTTAAAAAAGAATGTTCCTGTGACATTTCAAGTGTAGAACGATAACCTGAAAGCTAATAAAAAAACGGAGAGATGACCTGGAAGCCAAGAGAGCACAGACGGACAGAGCGACTCAACCCATGTTAACCACAGCATTCAAGAAGGTATAATCCCAGCGGATAGCATATCTTACTGGGGCTGGTAGCATGCAGCTAAAGACACAGGGTAACGTTAGCTTACCAGTAGCCTGCAGCTTTTCTATTCCAGACATCATGGCCACTGCCGGAGTCTGAGATAGCGGAGAAAAAAAACAATAATACTGCTACTTCCCTGAAGTCACCGGTGTGACAACATTTTGCCTTCCCTGTGAGTTATGTAAACAAACGACAAAGTATGTGGGCTCCGACCGGACTCTATGGTGCCTTGAGGTACAAACTTATTTGTTTATCTGGCGCAAAAGAAAACAAACTAACATCAGCATCGGTATCGGCCAAATAGAAATTCTACAGTATCGGTATCGACTGAATTTTGCAATCCGTGCATACCTAATATTTGCCATTTTGAAATGATAGTGACTGCCCTTTTCTTTTTTTCAGATGTTATATATTACCCACCCTTAATTTAGTCTAGTCTAAATGCATCATAAAACCACCAATATTCACACCCACAAAAATATTGTCTTTTTATCACTGTTGAAATACTAATTTGATTTTGTCTTGAGGAAGTTGCCCAGCTCAAATGTAGGCCTGTAAGTAACATTTCTATCATCAGTTAAGCTGGTGACATTTTCAGTTTGACTGTTTTGTCTCAGAGAATGTAAGTTATTTATCATGCAAGACAATAGAAAGCAGCAAACATTCATGTTTGAGAAGCTTGAACTAGAACATTTTTGAAGAAATATTAAAATTATTATTAATCAAAATATTTTTCGGTCAAGTGACTAATCACTTAACTAATTGATTCAGCCCTAGTGTGGGGTTGTTTTTGTAAGAACAATGGTTTTCTTATCAACAAGTGACTACAGAAACTTTATAGAAATGTTTTTTTAAATAAAAAAAAAATCAGATTTGTCAAACAGGATTTGCAAATTCAGATGTGTCATGATTGTACTTTAGACAGAATTTATATATAATGCCATGTCACCATGTTATTATCTACCTTATCATCTACCATTACCCTGACCCCCACCATCCCAACACACACACACACACACACACACACACACACACACACACACACACACACACACACACTCTCTCTCTTCCACCCATATGTGTGTGAATAACTTTGCTGATTATCTCAAGCAGCTGTAGTCATAGTGTATGATCCTGGAGAGAATGCTCTTACCCCTCCTACACACACACACACACACACACACACACATATATATACATACATACATACGTTACACCCACATGAGCACTCTTTGGTTTTGTTATTTGGGGCGAGGCAGCTGGCCAGAAACAATAAGCGGCCTGTTTAGCATTTCAAAGCGGCGCTCTCTCTCTCCCTCTTTTCTCCCCTTTCCTCTCTGTCCCTGTGTGATGATGGGGACAAAATGAACTAATTATACTCTTTGATTCCAAATGAAACGGAAATGACTTGCAGACAAGAACCAGCAGAATCACTCACAGGATTTAAAAGAGAGCAGAGTTTTAGGGAGACATGAGAAGATAATCAATCTCTGGGCAGTCCGTTGGGTGTAGTCAGTGTAGATCTGCAGGCTGCACACCACTGTTATATCTAAGATCTATGCATCCCCATCGTGTCAGATCAAGACATCAAGGTATCAGTGTGTTTTTGACCAGACATTGCTTAGCCAAATATCTGTGTCAGTGGGGACATTCCTGTGACTGGATGTTTCAGTAATGTGGAGAATTATCTCATCAGCCTTGCAACAGTAGTGGAACACTTTGCACTTTGCATTAGTACCGGCACACATTAACACAGTACGTCCTTTGCTCCCCCGTTTTGTTGTCCAGGTATTTAGCAAATCTCTTCATACATCCCTCACAAATGTAACTTTGCCCTGCAGTCCAGTCAGTCACATACTGTGATTTATGTAGTCTGCTAGCTATTAATATATCCAGTAGAGGTGCAACGATTAATCGATTAGTTGTCAACTATTAAATTAATCGCCAACTATTTTGATAATCGGTTAATCAGTTTGAGTCATTTATATATATATAAAAAAAAAAAAAGATTTCTCTGATTTCAGCTTCTTAAATGTGAATATTTTGTGACAGTAAACTGAATATGTTTGAGTTTTGGACAAAACAAGACATTTGAGGACGTCATCTTAGGCTTTGGGAAACACTGATCCACATTTTTCACCATGTTTTGACATTTTTATAGATGGAACAAGTAATCGATTAATCGAGAAAATAATCAACGGATTAATCGACTATGAAAATAATTGTTAGTTGCAGCCCTGATATCCAGCATACTAACACAGTCTCTTAACCTAAGCAAGTGCTTTTGACAGCTGGGAATGAATGATAGTAATCAGCCACAGTGTTTCAAGTGTGTGTGTGTGTGATATTATCATTTAACTGTGGGAGGATAGGATTGTATGTGTTTGCCAAATTTCAGAGAGGAATTAACACATCGACAGTTTGGCAGGTGCACATGCTGTGACATTGACTCGTAGTGATTCGACATGAATTGTGTGTGAAAGATATCCCTCATTGCAGTAAATCCATTGATAATGTTACCACTACAACCTGATGCCTCATAAATTAACACTGCAAATTATTGCCCCATAGCACCTTAAATGTGGGTAGCTCATGTCAGGAGGATTCAAGTATTAAATTGTTGCAATTTATTTCTTTGTTTGGACTCCTATGTCAAAGAAAATACATTATATATAAACTCCAAAAGGACAACGTGCACCCATACGATTAATGGTCCTCTGAATATAGCCTAAATGAAAAGTGTTCAGATTGCGGAGTATTTGGCTTTGAGTTCCTACAAATTGTTTATCTCAGAGATCATATCATAAGAGTGTCAGTCATAAGGCAGTTAAAAAAAAAAAATACACAGTAATTTGTTTGAACACCAAATCAAACTTCCTAATAATGTTGGATTATTTGGGCCTATATCTTGAAGAGTGGGCACACTTGTATGTATGCCAGAATGTCAGTGTGCTACTTCAAGTCTACTTTTAGTAACCAAAGATTTATGGGCTCAAATGAGGCTCAATAAAATCTTGAGCTTGTAAAATTGTGTGCAGTAATTTCAAAGCCTGTGGTTGTATATCACCCCTGTGAACCTGTGAAAAAATGCTGCACGTAGAATTCAAGTTTGTGCATGTGTAGAAAAGATCTGCTGTGTGCCAAATACATTTTGTGTCAGTCAGGAAAATACACCCACTTTTGACTACCAGTTGTCTACATTGTGTCTACCAATAATTGTGTTGATAAGTTAGCAGTGCATGTTTTCTCTCCTTTACTTAAACTTGGATCATACTGCTTGGATCTTTTGATACATTTTGGTCCCATGTGTCTTGCAACTGCTCAACAGTGGTGTTTTTCTGGCCCCACCGTGTATACGTGGCTTGAGCTAGTCTGGTGACCTGAATTGACTATTGACGCCTCTGGCTAATTATTTTCTCACGGCAGGCTAATTGACAAAGTAATTATGGCAATGCTGCAAGCACATGTTGCAAGCTGTTGCTTTTCTCTGTAGAGGCTGTGATTTACATTTTTGTTTCATTATATGTGGGGCTAAGGGACATTTTTAACACTTAACTTTACCGGTGGTTCACTAGGGATAATTTGTTTTAATGAAAAGGTGCTTCTAGCTTGAAACAAGTGAAATTACAAAAAATCTTCATTGTCGTTGATTGTTTTCTACTATTATCATTATTTATCCTAATGGAGGGAAATCTGTGTGAAGATTGATAAGGTCATGCTTCGCACTGGCTTCCAATTATTCCTTATTTGCACCAGTGTAAGGTCTCACTGTGAACTGTATGTGTGTTTCTCACGGTTTGAGGAAGTGCAGAGGCGTCATGGAAATGGCCCTGCTGGAATATGTAGGCAGTCCTCTCTCTCTCTCTCTCTCTCTCTCTCTCTCTCTCTCTCTCTCTCTCTCTCTCTCTCTCTCTGAAAATCTATTTCTGTCATTACAGAATCTGTCTTCAGTTTCTCTTTCTAGACTCGGTCCTGTTGGTTTCTCAGACCCTTCTCCTCCTTTCCCCTATTGTTTGATCATAATCACATCTTCAGTAATTGGACCACTCACTGGTCACACAGTGGTAAAAGTATCCCTGCTGGAAAATAATCCCAGTGAGCCAATGAAAAAGACCAGTAAACCTCTGCACGCTGTGTTACTGTCTTGGTCAAAACGTCGACTTTCTAGTGTTCAAATATTTTAAGCCATGTAGGGTAAATTAATCCAGTCACTTTGTTAATGCAAAAACTCACACACAGACTAACTGGTAGTTTGCCAGAAGTCAGCATTAGATGGTCACTTCCTCCTCATATGGACAGGACGCTGTGACCTGCAAGTATCCTCCAGTGGCCTGCTGCCGCGGCATGCTGCACAAAGTTTCTGTTAAATAACACCATGATCTAGAACCGTCAGTTATTAAGCAGCACTAATCCCACTGCGAGCTGTTGATAAATGCGTTCATTCAAATCAAAATTTTTAATTACTTTAGGTGTGTGGGTGTTTGAGCTCATACATAACCTTTTTCTGCTACAGCTTGTGTGAAAGAGGAATATGCTAATAAGACTAATAAGTAGATTGAGAGGGTTGAGCAGGTGTTGCGGTCGGATTTAGTTGCATAGGTTGTGCAAAAGTTTTGCGTTTTAATTTGAGAGCCTGTCAAGGGATTGGAAGTAAGGAGCAGGCACACATTTGTGGCACGCGACACACAATCTTCCCAGGTTGTTCTTTTAACTGCCAGCTAATGTGAATTTTGCTCCTTGACACTTATGTGGGGAGGGAGCCCACTTAAACAGGAAAAGCCTCCACGTTGGAATCTCAGGGGAGCAGAGACAGCTCTTGACTGACTAGAGAGGAAGGCATAAAGGGGAGGAGGGGCATGTGAAAATAGATTCCGATCTATAGTGCATTAGCATCAGATACAGTCTTGTTAGCTTTTGACTTTTCACTGATAATAATCTTGGGAATTGCATTTGTCTACACAGTGGTCGGTGAATCTGTCCAAGATAATGAGTCTTAAGCTGCAGACACACAGACCAGACGGCCGACCCTCGGCAGAAAAGGCAGTTGGACTTATCAGTGTCCCCGAGTTGGTCAAAAAAGTGCCTCTGAACACACCAAAGCGACGGCGCTAATCTGTATTGTCGCCCAAAAATGAAAACCGGCAGCTGATTGGACGAACGCATCACGTGGGTCTGGTTTCTCCAGAAATTCAAAGCCAGACTGTCATGGCAGCTCGTTCAGAATACAATCTCATATTGTACTAAAATAGTTCACCGAAACGTTTTTCTGAAAACATTTTAAGCGAGAAATAGGCCATGCAGTTGCTGAATCTGTCTTTATTTCAGATCAACAAAGGTCAGTTTAAAAGATTTTTGTCAGATTTTGAGAGACTCTAGTCACGCTCATTCTGCTCCCCGTTTCCGGGTTAGCACTCTACCAATCAGATTGGTCATTTGAGTCCGACTGCCGGCAGTGCCCGCCCTCCCGGTTATACATGTCAAATCGGCCAAAATGAAGGCCGATGGCCCCTCCGACGGACAACGGCACGGAACACACCGAACAGACTCGAGTCACTGACCTCGCCAGACTGTCCAACGGCCGATTATCGGCTGTGTGTGTCCGGGGCCTTTACGGCGATAGTCTCAGAAAGCTTGCAATGCAGATTGCAGAATTCAAGTGTCTTTCTCTCTGTAGCGTGTAAGATAGCAGTTGCACACTTGATTATTTTCTCTAGATATTTGCTCTTTAATGGCCTACTACTCAAAGTAGACCTAAACACTGCAAACAAATTTCACGTTCACTTATAGAGACAAGCTTTGGAGCTTGGAGGCTCTGTTTGAGCTTAGCCATGATTTACACACGGTCAGTCAGCTGGGAGCTGATCAGTACTACCACAGCTGTTGACCACAAGAAAGTACTGCCGGAACAAATGGGGGTTTAAACTGGCTGTGGCTAAAGAAGGAGGCTGTCTTGTTCTGTTTCTCTCAGCCAAGAAATTTGTCAGCAGGCATTTAAACCTGCAACCTGTCAATAACAAATTGGCTTCTCTAACAAGGAGGCTATTGAGCCTTTAGATGCTCCAGTCACACTCTACAAGATATATTATTGTAAATGTAATATCTTTGGGTTTTGGAGTGTTTGATGGGTTACTACAAGCTATTTGAAAATGTCACCTAGGTTTTTGCGATGGGCATTTTTCACTATTATTTGACATTGGTAATGCTTTACAGTACCTTAATCTATCATATCTCTGATGTCAGATTGCTCTCTCTCTCCCACACCTGAATTTGTGCATATCACTACTTGGTTTTGAGCATCTGCATTTCTCGATCTCTCTCTTTAGGGGATAAAGATGGAGGCAAGGTAACAACAGTCGTGGCCACCCCAGGCCAAGGCCCCGACCGGCCACAGGAGGTGAGCTACACGGACACTAAGGTCATTGGCAACGGCTCGTTCGGCGTTGTCTACCAGGCTAAACTCTGCGACTCCGGAGAGATGGTGGCCATCAAGAAGGTCCTGCAAGACAAGAGGTTTAAGGTAAAACATGCACACACAAACATCCTTCAGCTTACTCAACTCTCTCGCTTCTCAACTAAAAGCAAGACACAAGAAGACGGAGAAAAGCAGCATGTATAAATGATTAAGTACTCATACTCTCTTTTCTCCAGTTAATGAATGTGACTGTGAAAGAGGCATGAATGGAGTGATCTTTCACAAGAACAGAGAGATCAGTGAAGCTGCCAACTGAGAAAAAACAAAGGCAAAACTTCTTTGTTTTTTTCCTGATGACACATTCTTGCTTTAATGTGTGTATTTTCTTGAAGGAAGTGTGTATTGTAGTGGTGGTAGGGGTCTTTTCTCCCCCAAACAAACTTGAACCCATTAACACTCATCTGTCAAGTTTAGTTCAGTTGCCACCGTGGAAACGTCATATTTCCTTCCATGCAAAGCCCTGCTGGAATCCTCCTTCTGTGTTTTGAATAGATTTGACTGATGGCTTGTTGTTTCTCGGCTGGGGCGACATTGTCTGTTCTCTATTTTCTGCACCCCTTGGGGGTGGGGGGGAGGGCACCTCAGTGTTCCTGCTGCTAGCTCACAGCTCACTGATAAAAGACCCGAGACTACCAAGCCTGCAGGACAGCTGTTTAGATTCTCATTAAGTTTATAGTGCATGCAAAGGTCATATTATTGGGTAATACCGAATACGTGCTGTTGACCAGTGTCAAAATGATGTCTGATATTTTGGACATATACACTACAGATACACCTACATCCACCTAAAAATATGTCATTTTAAAGCTGGTGGTTGTTACCTGTTACCCCCGTTATTTCCTTTCAAGCAATGTAGCATTTAAAAGGCTATTTTTCCGATCTGTTTTAACTGAATTAGCTCTAGTCCAGGTCAGCTTAAACCAGGGCTGGGTATCATTTGTTTTGTTTTTTTTGATACCGGAGCTAAAGCGATACTTAAAAAATAAAAAAAAGAGCACAAAACGACAGTTGGTGATGTTAAAGAACGGTTTGTTTATTGCTAAGGCAATATGGTCAAAATTAAATTATTTATTAATAATGTAATGACAAAAACTCATAAAAATAACTTATTTCACCGGTAAATTGCTGGTAAACGACAAAAACGGGGCTTAGGCTACCAGTTTTAATTGAACTACCGTCTGTGTTGTTTTTCCGACAACGGCAGCTGCAGACTGTTACGTCCCTGTGTTGGAATCCTCTACAGTGAAATACAGTCGCACTTTTACACCGTTTAACGTTAGCTGTCAGCATTTTAACTGCGTTTAATCCAGCTACTAGCTAATGGTATGCTAACGTTACCTGCTGTCAAGGCCCTGTGTTGGAATCCTCTACAGTGAAATACAGTCGCACTTTTACACCGTTTAATGTTAGCTGTCAGCATTTTAACTGTGTTTAATCCAGCTACTAGCTAATGGTAGGCTAACGTTACCTGCTGTCAAGTGTAGTGTTAACTAGCGTCACGAGCAGCGATGCTTCTGTTGCCTGTAACGTCCGTTTCGGAGCATCAGAGAGAAGCGCAGGCATTTTAGTGGCACCGGAATCCACGTTGCTATTCGGTTCAGTAGATACCTGTCATTTGAGCACCGGTGCTATATTAGCACCAGGTTTCTGTACCCAACCCTAGCTAAAACACCGACTCCGTGAGCACGTTAGCGTGTTGTCTACTACCGAGCCTGCTGTTACAGACTACCCGGTTGCCTCGTTCATGGACTCACTGCAGTGCGTCACTGCAGGATAAATGTAGGAGAAACACAATGGATATTTAGATTTATAGGGGAAACCCTGTTAATTGGGTTGGACAAATTATTAGTAACACCTCTCAGTATATACAATATGATTCAACAGCAGAGATTTTCACCTGCCATAGGGGGAAAAAAAAAGGTTTGTGAATGTTATGTCCAGGGTTACGTTGATCCGCTCTATACACGCAACACATGAGATTGTTGTGTCTGTATCACACATTCCCTGGCTTTCACAGAACAAGGCACAGCATTTACAGCCAAAGTGCGTAGTTAAGATGATGCAATACATCAGTGTGTGACTATAATGTTTTCCATATGTACACTGAAAGACCTACACACCGTGACTGTGTTCTTTGAAGGATTTAGGCTCAAAACATCTTGTAATTATAATAGAGAAGATTAGAAATTGGTAAGAGGCTCCTTAACGGAAAAGTTTGACATTTTGAGAAGTAGGTGTTTTTCACTTTCTTCCTAAGAGTTAGAATGAGAGAACTGATACTGTTCTCATGTCTGTACGGTAATTATGAAGCTGTGATAATCATTCCCTTCACCATGTTGTTTTGTACGAATTGTCCTGTTGAGCTGTAAGTTTTATGAAGGAAGAAACGGTAACACCTTCACACTTACTCCATGCCACAAAAGTTTTAATAATGACAATGTCTTTCAATCCTACTTCAATGATTACTTACTAACATCCATATTTATACATCATGCACATTAATAGGCTGACAAGCTGTACGATGGCAGGTAATTCAGAACAACTGACCATTAACAATTCAACAAAGGATGTAAAAAAAAGTACATGAAGAAAAAAACAGTAATACAAAAGCCATACTTAAAAATAACATACCTATGTTATTTTTTTAAAAACATATCAGATCCATCATCCCATATATCAGAAACTACATCACCTATGTTCAAAAATATATTGTATTAAGTTAGAGGAAAAATAGAAGAAACCTTAAATTCATGTAAAAAAAAAAAAAAAAAAAAAAACCTCTAAAAAAAGTTAGCTAGATCAAATCCCAAACAGGAAAAAATAAACACCTGTTGTATTTATAAAAACACAATTTCTTATTCTAAAGAAAATGTTCACACTCTATTTCATTCAGAAATCTAATTGTTTAGTCTCTTCTTCATTGATGCTGTTTTCTGATAGCCTTGCACCTATCCTCCTCTCTTTTTCTGTCTCACACTTTCTCTACTGCTCCTACTTGCCCGGCCTGTCCTTCCTTGTGAACAGCTTGTCACGAAAAATGAAGCAAATGAGCGCTAAGACTCCTCACATACGTGCCAATAAGTGTTTTTTTGTGTTTTATTATTCTTTCTCCTCTTCAAAAGTCTTTTCTCTACACTTCTGTCTGATTTGGTGTTAATCTGTGAAGTGAGCAGAATGCTAGTCCAACATGTGTGCATGCTTTATTTGCTCTTAATATCACGCACGCACATGAGTCAAACAGGGTAATCGTGTGAATAGGATCTCTGTTAGGATGTAGCTGATGATTGTGTGAGACAATCTTGGTGGGCTTACAATCCGCTCCTAGTGCATTATGGGATAGGTTCTTCTCTACTCCCATCAGAGAGATCACATATCATCCTATTGGAAAATGGATGCTCACATTAGAACCATCATTCACTCACATGCACACAGAGTGAGAGCATGTCTGCTGGTAGTGGGGCTTGCACAACTCTGTAAATGGCAAGTCTGGTGATTTTCTGTATTTTTTCTTATTCAACAATACAATGTGTCAATAAATACAACGAAAAGACAGAAACCATCAATTTATCGGACTAATAAGTATTGTCTGTGCAGTCAAAGCCTGTGTCATATTGTTCTCCAAAATTTATTAAAAACACTTTTGAGGGGCGCCCTGGTGGGTCGCCTGGTGGAGCGTGCGCCCCATGTACCGGGGCTCATTCCTTGCCGCAGCGGCCCAGGGTTCAAATCGGACCTGTGGCCCTTTGCTCCCCACTTTCCTGTCTACAACTGTCCTATCCATTAACGCTCAGATACCTAAAGGCCATTTTTACAGTTCATTGTCCGTCTGGTTTTATTTTCTAAAAAAAGCTTGTAAAACATCAACCCTGTTGTCTACAGTCAATTTCTGAACATCATTTTTTTCAGGAAAAACTGGGCTATTAGAATATTTGTGCTGCAGTAAGGTCACTTGAATGTAAAAAAAAGGTTGTATGACCTTAAAGACAAATAAATAAATAAAACGGAACATGACTCTCACAGATATATATTGATATCACACACATATCAATAAAAGTGAAGCCAATTTCCTGTCTAAATCAGTTCCCATATGTATTAGGAGTCACACTGTGAAGAAATAAACATAACTTATACAGTTGACTAAATATATACATTTTTTCAAAAAAAGTCCAGACGCTTTTGCCCTCATGACATTCACTTATGCCAATAATCAAATAATAATGTCATATTTATTGAAATCACACACACAGCAATGTTCTAAAACAGTTCTCCTATATATTTGGAGTCATGCAGTGCAAAAATAAATATAATGAACATTATAACTCATGTAAAAGGACAAACTATTTACATTTCTTCAAAAAAGGCCTAAATTTATGCCACATCTCAAAACATTCTTCTCTGTAGAACGCTAATAAACCGGAGTGATCTATCTTTACATTCCTTAGCCTTTGTTCTCGCTCGGAGTCGCTGGAGTGATCTATCTTGTCCACTCAATTTACTCTTTGTATGACGGACCTGCCTTCCCATTGGTTGAAAGACGTCAACACAATCTCGCAAAGCATTATGGGATATTCAAAATGCCAGCTAGCATCGAGCTAGCGGCAAAAATGACGGAAAATTGATAAATTATGGACATCAAGTGGATAAATCTTGGATGTAAGCGTTTGGATTTATTGCTGAACAACTCCGAAAAGAGGCACAACTTCCAGGCTGGATAGAAAACCTTCTGTAAAGGCTACAAAGACACCAAAGACACCCCCGTGATGGCTAACTCCTTAGCTTTTAGCAGAAAAAATCGGTAAGTGGCTAAATTAAACTGTTATCAAATTATCTAAATATTAATCAGAGGTGCCGTATCTCGTCGTGGACGATGCCGTAGGGCTCTGATGGTTAAAGGCCAAAATGCCCAAAAAATAATCTTAAAAAACAACACTTTTGAGCCACATTGTTTCACTGGGTGACGTGTCATTACAATAAAGATGGACACAATCCCACATAGGCCTGCACGATTCGGGGAAAAATATGAATCACGATTTTTTTAGCCTAGAATTGATATCACGATTCTCTGCCACAATTTTTTTCTCACGAAGTGTAATGACAAAACAAATTGGCAGTACCAAACATAGATTTTATTATTTATTTTTTTTGGCACCTATAGCACATTGCGCATCACCACAAGCCTCTAAACATAAAGGCTTCAATGAATAAAGAAAATAAAGTACATACTGGCCATTTAAGTACAGTAGGCTACCAAAAATAGTGACTTATAACACATTGTACTAAATATGGCCCTGATACAGGCTCTATCTGAACTCCTTGAACATCTCGAAGAAAAAAAATCGAAGTCATTTAAAAATTAAATCGTGAACGGGTGAATCGAGATCGCGATTTTATAACGATTTATCATGCAGGCCTAATCCCACATACTCCATCCTGCTATTGTAAACACTTCCTGGAGATCCAAATGTGTATTAGCTATACGTAGTTCCCAATAAATTTACAGTTTGAGTAACTTTGGCTAAAAACTACACATTGATTGTTAAGGCTATCACTTTAAAATTAAATTATGTATTTGTGATTTTTAAAGATTTATGTCATAAGTGGGAGCAAACGGGCTTGAAACTGCTCATAGACACGACCGGTCAGGGAAAACCAAGTGTTTAGAGATGGACTAAAGGCCTGTACGGAAATTATTAAATTCCAATAACCAGACTGATTTAAAAGCTATATCATAAGCTGTGTCTGCATTCAGAGTATTAACTGCTCAACAAAAGAGACTTTTGAATAAATTGTGTGAACGTATTGTCCTTTTAGCGACTGAGCTAACAAACATGCTAACTGACATTTAGAAACTTAGCAAGCTCGGAGAGCTTTGACCTGTCTTCAACAACTCTTTATTGGATGAAATAATGTACAACCCTGAGAACAAAATGCCAGAGGTGAGTAAACGGCCAGTACAGAGAAAATGGAAAGAAACTCATGACTAGTGCTAGCTTGTTACTGACAGGCTAGCGTGTTAGCTGTTAGCTCGCCAGCTACAGTAGTTCAACTATCTTTGTGAGCAGTCACTTAATTACCAAGCCTCTGGAATCACATATTTTGTGTTTTTTCCTGGAATGACCAGGGCTTTGTACATTGTTGGTTTAGTGTTTTCTGGTATTTTAGGAAAATAAGAAAAATATAGAATAATACTGGCCTCATCCTTAAAGTTTTATACACTGTCTACATTCAATATCATACATAAGCTGTTACCAAAGCAGAACAGTTAAACAGTGTGTGGGTGGTATGTGATTCCTCTATGCTCTTAACCTTTTTAGAAACTGATTGTGGTTGTGTCTGACAGTATACATTGGCACCATGAAGGTGTAGCACTCCTAGCAGCCTGCAATTGAGGTATTCTCTCTTTCTCTTTTTCTCTCCATCTGTCTCTCTCTGCCTCTGCTGGCTGGGCTGCTGACACACTGGAGGATGACAGGTCAGCAGGAATGACTGCAGTATAACTGGAGCTGGGCAGGGCTATACTGAACAGCCTGTCTGCTGCTCCTCCGCCATATGGTACCATCTTTCTCACACATAACACAGACACACACACAGGCACATCCTTAAACACTCCCACTAAGCCACTGCAAGAAGACGAGGGCGTTGCCTGCAGTGCACAATGCCTTCGAGGGCTAGTCTGTGACCGACACGCTATGATGTCACTTTAGTGTGTGTGTTACTATATTTATGGGGTCCAAAAACCGGTTGGTATTAGGTTATGGTTAGGGTGTAAGGGTTAAGGTTAGGCATTTAGTTGTGATGGTTAGGGTAAGGGGCTAGGGATTGCATTATGTCAATGACGGGTCCCCACAAAGATAGTGAAACGTGTGTGTATTAATTGTGTACAGGGTGAAAAAGCATGGGCAGGACTGTGGGAACCATCTGCCTGTAAGTGAATTAGGCTGGGTTGATTGTCTATACCAGGCCATTGAGCTACAAGATGCGGCTGCTGCTGCTGCTGACATGATGAGGTCTTGCTTAGTGGACAGACGACTCACCCTGCTCTGTTGAAAAATAAATGAGAGGGGATTGAATCCTCATAAAGTGGCAGAAAAGTGTGGAAGGACAGCAGCATATCTCCCTGTGCGAGCCAGCATGGCCTTGACCCACATAACAGGGGATCTCATTAGTCACCCAATCAGTCAATCAAATAATTTAGTCATTTTTTAAAAAGCTAAAAACAACAAATTTACTTCTCAAATGTGAAAATTTGCTAGGTTGCTTAATCTTTTATTATAGTAAACTAAATATCTCTGTCTCTGCTAACTTGTGATCTTCAACATTTAATGGCTGCAACTTTTCTATTTATCTTCTGATTATTTTGTCAATTTAAAAAGTCCGGGATGGCCTCTTCAAAATACTTTTTCCTTTTTTTCTAAAGCTAAAGATTTTTAGTTTACTATCACATAAGGCAAAGAAAATGTACACAATGTATAGGCTGGAACCAGAGAATGTTTGGAATGTTTGGTACCACATAACACATTCTAAAACTGTTTTCCTCTTAGACCCAGAGCTAAAAACTGTCCCAGATGAGCTGCTCATATCAAATCATGATTTGTATTTTCCACGTCCTGTACAAGCAGAAGATATCGCACAAAAGGAATTGTACCTCAGTCAAATTTTTTTTTTTTTTTATTTTTTTTACATTTTACAAATTATCTTTTCACTCTTAAGAGGTTGGTGGGTTCGTTGGTCAATTACCTTAATGGCTTCTTATTCAGTTATGTGTTCAGTCAGTCATGACTGCTCATAAGCTGGTCTCCTTTGAACCTGTGTTGAACCTAACCTGTGTTGAACCCATGTTAACCAGTACAGGGTCAACCTGCGTGCTATGCTTTTACACAAAACCTGATGCCTGTGGCTCAGGGGGTAAAGCGGGTCGTCCTTTAAACTTTGACGGTTCGATCCCTGGCTCCTCCTGTCCGCATGTCAAAGTGTTCTTGAGCAAGACACGGAACCCAAAGTTGCTCCTGATGGCAGGCTAGCGCCTGGCATGGCGGCTCCGCCACCATCAGGGTATGAATGTGTGTGTGTGTGTGACTGGGTGAATGAGTGGCAACTTGGAAAGCGCCTTGGACCTCGACCTAGACTACTGGTTAGTCACTCACACTTGTCAGTTGGAGGTACTCAATAAATGTTGGCTGTAAGCTGATTACATTCTTGTTATATATATTATTTATGTTTTCCACTCCATTGAGTTTCTACATGTAAACACTTTGATGTTGACAGAAACAGATAATCCGAAATATAAAACACCTGACATTTTAGCTTGCATATTATGTAGGTTTTGATTTATGCAAATAATGAGGGACAAGCAAGTGATCATATTATGTAAATCCACATCCTGACATCCTTGCTGTAATAAATCTCATATTAGGAATATAAGTATGTATGTCACTGCAGTCAGTGTGGGTGCGCCATGCTGCTTTTGTACAACAATCAATAGTACAAAACTCCTCATTTTACTATTCAAGCTGCTCACAACTTCAAAAACAAAAGCCAGACTATTATGTAGTGACTCCACTACTCCGCCACAGTCTGATGTTAACTTGTGTCCCTGTATTCTGCTTTTTGTTTTCTGTGACCATTCCCCATGCAGTTTCTGCAGTGGAGTCCACACTCTCCAAATGTTACACAAGTCAACACAAAGCACTGTAATAAAGAGGGGGGAACGGGAGGAGACACGCAGAAGGGGAGAAAATATGAACTGTAATGAATTTGTTAGAGCTTTATGTAATGCTTAAATTGCTGCCCTCCCTTGAGAATGTTGAAGTCCTTATGCACAACCATTTCCTGCATGAACACACTGTATATGAATATAAATTGAGTGCTCTTCCAGGGTTCAATGCTTACATCTTGTTCTAGTGGCCCTGTGAGAGCCCGTGGCTCGTCACACTACAGGGCCTCAAGGCAATTTTTCCTTTAACACGTTCATTATAACACGTACATTTTTGCATCTTTTTCTTACATAGAAGTGTTTCTGCTCTAGGTCTGTGTTGTGAACTCGTTTTGCTCCCCCCCCCCCCCCCCCCTGTAATTATTGCTGATTTTGATGTGAACAGACATCTACAATACATAATTGTGACGTCATGTTTTAGCCCGTGGGATTTATGCTTTCGTATAGCAATTTTTTAACCATTTATCAGCATTCTTTTGCTGCCACCACATATGATAAGATGATTGTTTCACAGGAGATTAGTGGCATATATGTTTTTTTGTCACAAGACAGTTTTTTTTAAAGCAGTATTCTGTATGGCCATAATGCAGCCGTACTGTTAAACCATGCTAGTGACATGTAACTAACTTCTAGGTAGATAACACTTAACTGTCCGTTATTGTGCTGTGGGTCCAATAGAAAGCTTTCAAGGGCCATAAGGTTCCACAGACTCACTTCTTGAATCATGAGCATGAAACCTAGATGTAATGTGAAAAATGTAACGTGTCATTTGTGTTTTTGTTTTGTGCAGAACCGTGAGCTGCAGATCATGAGGAAGTTGGACCACTGCAACATAGTCCGCCTGCGCTACTTCTTCTACTCCAGTGGAGACAAGGTCAGTTGGCTGAGTGTGTCTGATGGTTGTCTCTGGGCTGCCTATTTAATTGTTTAATACCACACTGCAATTTTAGTTTCACCAAATAGAATATTTTTATTTTAAGTACTCGCTTTTTCATCTTCAAGAGCACCTTAAGGTTCCCTGGGCTTACTGAGTGTTTTACAATATTGAGCCCTTGGCTTCAGTCAGAGTAGTAAAATAATTGAGCTTTCTCCCATGTTCAGGAATGTCATGACTATTAATAATCACAATAGTAAGAAATTAAAACTCACATTTATGCCATCATTTTTCAGCCGTTGTCTGTTTTCTTTTCCTGGGACTTTTCTGCCTCTTTGAGTTGTTTTGTATTTCCTGTGTTGCCTTTTGAACTCTCTTTCTGTCAGCTGCACCATCTTCCATCATATGTCTTTCCCCTGGCCTTAACAAATTCATTAGTGCATACATTGGATTGTGACAGGGAAGTCCCTCTCTCTGACTGTGGCGCGGCCATGCTGCCTGTCTCTGTCAACCATTGGAGGTCCCCTGGAGACTACAAGGCTGGACTAGGTCATTTAACTTTCTGACAAGCAGGCATAGGTCCACATGTCAAATATAGAAATGAACCTGGCAGACACGCTGATGGGACTATACCCATGACTCTGCAGTTAGGAATGCTTTAATGTTGCACACCTACCGAGGCCAAGGAAAGCTGTGGGGGCTTATAGAAGGGAGGTGATGATGAGGGTGGGTGAGAGGAAAGATGGCTGAGAGATGGGTAGGGTAAGCAAAATCTATTTGTCAGACCAGAGGGTATCAGTTAATTATAGACTCACCCGAGCCCTCCCCTCCGTGCTGTAAGTCCACCCAGTTCCCACCCCTCGCCTTATGCCATGTGGTCATTGACCTCTGGGTATGGCAGTTAATTCTTGGTGTACTGACACACTGACAGCGGTGATTTGTCACATAACCCTACACCTTCCCAACTTGGCTTTCGCAATCACAGTATTTTCTTATTTTGATAATCCACTATTTTATCTTTTATTACTTTCACCTTTACACCTTTTAAATCCCCCCACCCCAACCCCCTCCTGTGTGTCCCCCTTCCATGTATCCATTTCTACCTCCTCCTCTTCCCCCTAACGGTATCCCTCCAGGCTAATTATGGAGACTGGCAACGTGTTGTTGGTATGGGGATTTACCACCCATAGAGCCTTGACTTAGAAAAGAGAGGGGGGGGAGGCTAGGGAAGTAGGCAAAAGGTAATGTCACCTGGATAGGGAGGTTAGGGCATAGATGGAAAGTTGCAGACAAGTTGATAGATAGATAGATAGATAGATAGATAGATAGATAGATAGATGACAGATGTGTAGGCAAGGCCGAGATAAGATAAGGTCTGGTGTGTGTAGGTGCTGGTGGTGTCCTAATGGGAGTGTTCATGCTGGGTGCAGCTGTGAACCAGGCTAGGACTGCTGCAACTGTAGCTGCCAGCATGTGCCCAGGTAGTCTTATGTAACTGCTGGCATGTGGCGTGCTCGACACACACAGTGTGCTTTTACCCTTTAACCACTTGTATGATACTGTTTAAACAGAAGGCCACAGGTCCAAACAGCGTAGACAGGTAGGCAAATAGCGGTTTAACTTTTACCTCTTCAAAATATGCAGTCACAAAGCATAGCAGTATAAAAAACAATTGTTGTGTTTATTACATTGACATAAATAACTAATATGAATTACAAAATTCAAAAAACATTGGAGGCATGGCAGGATTAACCCACTAGGGGGCCTCGGGGTAAAAACATTGTTGACCCCACCTGTCCTCCAGTTAGAGTGTGGATCGGGCCGCATTTTTCTGTCCGAGCCCGGCCCGCCGACAGAGCAGTAACCGAACCCGGCCTGAGCCCGACAGGCATTAAGATATTTATGTCCGAGCCCGACACAGTTAAAATCTCGTTTTTTTTTCTCATACTAATGATACATACGTTTGTTTGTGTGGAAAGCCCGCTTTTATTAAGCAACTCTAGGAAGGCATTCAGAAATGTCAACAGATGAGCGCATCAGTGCACACGGGGCAACAAGCGCACGTTAACACAGGCGCGCACCTACATAATAAGCTTTTTTAAATTTAAAATGTTCAATGCCTTATCGCGCTGATGTGACCGAGCCCGACCCGGACCCGAACATCATTTCTAAATATCTGTCTGAACCCGGCCCGTCGGGCACCGTCGGTATCCATCCTCTACCTCCAGTTTCTGTTAAGTCCAGTGCACACAACAGACTACTAGAAGTAATTACACAATTATTATTTGCACAGAGACCCAGAAAGCAAGCTTTCCTGTGTGTGACTGGTAATGAGCGGCGTGGTAATTTGATTAAATTAGTGCAGTGCCCGTTGAAAATGTGCCTGTTTGGAACGGGCCAATTGCTTGGCCTGTGGTATTGCTGGTTGTAGAATTCTCCAAAACCAAATTGTACCCCAAAATTACTTACAGAAAGACCCCAAACCTCTTAACATGCAACTCCACTGTATAGCCTACTGCTGACTTGCAGTGTAGGCTACGTCTACATCAGAGGAAGACATTGTGCTACTATATTTCCCTGACAGAGAATGTGGCAGATTCAGAATTTAGTCACAAAATATCACAATTAAAATGTGGAGTAATCAGACAGTTTCCTCATGGACTCATGGCAGTGCGCTACCCACCCGGCCCGTGTGTTTGTTTGTGTGTGTTTTCTTTTTTGTCAACGATATTGCATGATATCACCACAGTTTAATGACGACGGCGTTGTCTAGTCTCGTCTCTCGTGCGATGTCCATGTAAGCAATCCGCTGTTGCTCCGGGAAAGCGACGAAAAGTTTGGTTAACTACGGCTGGGCGATATCAAAAAATCAAATCTCACGATATTTTGAACAAATACCTCTATCGATACCGCAACGTTATTGTAGTGTTGACTGTTGGTGCTTTCACAAAATATTTACACAATGAGATTTTTGATAAATAATCATCAGTTATGTGGATATAATGACTAAGTGGGTAAAGGCAAATAATAGAACAGTTACAACAGTCTGGTAAGTTCAGAAAATGACATGACTTTACTGTGATGCAGCCTTTAAAACCAGGAAAAGACAACTCTTATCAGGGCATTTTTAGGCCTTTATTGACAGGACAGCTGAAGAAATGAAAGGGGAGATAGACTGGGAATGACATGCAGCAAAGGGCCGCAGGTCGGAGTCGAACCTGGCCCAGCTGCGCCGAGGAGTAAACCTCTGTATATGGGCGCCCGCTCTACCAACTGAGCTATCCGGGCGCCCAAAGACAACACTTATGCCATATTACGATATCCAAAATAGAAGACGATATCTAGTCTCATATCACAATATCGATATGATATCGATCTATTGCCCAGCTCTATTGTTAACGTTATATCCAGTAATTGGGTAACGCAAAACAGTCAAAGCCGTTGAACCTCCCCCCGATGCTGTACAGTGTCATCAACATTTTTTTTAAATTGCTGCAGTCAACCTAGGGGAAAGACTGCAGGTTAATGTGCCCCTCGACATCCCAATGTTGCTCTCTAGTGGCCAGTATTCTAACATATACACATACAGATGTTAATAGACAGACTGTGGATGAACAGCATTGCTTGTGGGTAATGAGCCAGGTCTGGTGTGTAGTCAGTAGACCTACAGGATTTGCCAAGTGAGAGTGTATGGCAATGCCAGTGCCTGACTGTGGCCATAGCAGATATTTATAGACTTATTCTAAGATCCGTAGGCTGACGTTGCAACTGTCTTCATTAGTGTGTTCCAAAATAAGGATACTTCACTCACCATATGTCCCTCTACCTCTTCCTGTGCCTCTGCTCCGTTCTTTTACAGATCCATTAACACTATTTATCTGTAATGATATGGATTTAGGTATTATGTCAGTGCTGACTTTTGTAATGCGTGTGTCACTTGGCAATCATACTCAGGGCACATGACCAGGAGGCACAAACCCACAAGCTAATATAAGCCACACATGTCGAAACTGACATGCATACTGTATATTTCTGCACAGATTCCGTCAATCTCCTTCTCTTACACAGTGTAGCATAGCAATTGATGTTGATATATAGCTGTTAACAGTTATTCAGGTGCAAGCAGTTTTTCTCAGCAAATTAGAGGTTGAATTATTTAGCCAGGCGTGACAAAGGAGCCAATCAGATCCCTGCCTTGCTAACCATCTGGGAACACACAAAGGAAGTGGCTTTGTAGTGAGGCAGGAAGTGAGTAAACGCTGTTGCTAGGCTAAATATAGCTTTGATCACGCTAGCAGGAGGCGGGGCTGCCGTCTGTTCGTCACAGATGTTATCAATGAGTGTTTTGCTTGTGGGCACACACACACACACACACACACACACACAGAGAATGAGTGTTAGGGGGGAGGGTGATGCCAGTGACGGATGAGTGTGCAAACGAAGCTACCCGTGTCTGAGAGCTGTTTCAGAAATGCTGCTCATCGTCACTGATATCTGTATCCGTTTGTGTCTCCCAGTCCTCACGGCCCATTTCATTCAGTCACCATATATGTATCTAATTGTCTGAGTGTGAGAGGGAGCGAGCAGTCAGTACAAAGCAGGGCATTGAGCTGACAGAATTAAACCACCCAGTCTGTCTGGGAGCTCTTCACAGGCCTAGCTCGCTCACCGTGCTTTGCAGACCTGCAGGGAGCCAGCTCCGTCCATCGCCTGCGCTGCATGTCGGGCAGACTGTTAACACTGCTAACAGATGGGGGAGGCAAAGGGATACGAACACTCGGTACCAGACCAAATAGGAGGGAGAGAATAATTAAATTAATTCAGGTTTGAAGCCCTGTCATATTACCCCAAGACAGTATATCTCACAGGTGTGTGTTTAATGGTTGGAAACTGGTTAACAGTACTGGTTCCATGAGAAACGACATCCAGCTCTATAGTGCTATCCTCTCAAACACTGAGTGACCACTAAACACATTTCATTACAGGTGTGTTTCCTATGTGCCAGTGTGACTCAAAACACTCCTGGCTATAGTATGGTGATACAAAATGGTGTTTACAAACCTGTATTAAAATAGTCCCCGCCTAATGCACAATTTACTAGAGCTGGGCAATACATCGATATTATATCTATATTGTGATATGAGACTAGATATCGTCTTAGATTTTGGATATCATAATATGGCATAACTGTTGTCTTTTCCTGGTTTTAAAGGCTGCATTACAGTAAAGTAATGGCATTGCCATACACTCTCACTTGGCAAATCCTGTAGGTCTGCTGACTACACACCAGACCTGGCTCATTACCCACAAGCAATGCTGTTCATCCACAGTCGGTCTATTAACATCTGTATGTGTATATGTTAGAATACTGGCCACTAGAGAGCAACATTGGGATGTCGAGGGGCACATTAACCTGCAGTCTTTCCCCTAGGTTGACTGCAGCAATTTAAAAAAAATGTTGATGACACTGTACAGCATCGGGGGGAGGTTCAACGGCTTTGACTGTTTTGCGTTACCCAATTACTGGATATAACGCTAACAATAGAGCTGGGCAATAGATTGATATTATATCGTTATCGTGATATGAGACTAGATATCGTCTTCTATTTTGGATATCGTAATATGGCATAAGTGTTGTCTTTGGGCGCCCGGATAGCTCAGTTGGTAGAGCGGACGCCCATATACACAGGTTTACTCCTCGGCGCAGCTGGGCCAGGTACGACTCCAACCTGCGGCCCTTTCCCAGTCTATCTCCCCTTTCATTTCTTCAGCTGTCCTGTCAATAAAGGCCTAAAAATGCCCTGATAAGAGTTGTCTTTTCCTGGTTTTAAAGGCTGCATTACAGTAAAGTCATGTCATTTTCTGAACTTACCTGACTGTAGTAACTGTTACCCACTTAGTCATTATATCCACATTACTGATGATTATTTATCAAAAATCTCCATTGTGGAAATATTTTGTGAAAGCACCAATAGTCAACACTAAAATATCGTTGCGGTATCGATAGAGGTATTTGGTCAAAAATATCGTGATATTTACTACTGCTGAGTTTTAAAAAAACTACAGTGCCCAGCTGTTTAAGGTAATTACTGAGCATGTTTTAAAAATTAAAACTATATATTTAGGAGCCTTATAAAAAAAAAAAATAAATAAAAAAGTAGGAACCAATGGGCTTGGGGCAGAGTTTCACAAGCAGAGCAGGGAGGTCAAAAAGTATTTAGGGATTGAGTTACCCATTGTTGGTTTTGGTATTTAAATGTGATTTGTGGACAGAAGGTAGTCTATAATATTGCTTGACTTATCCTTTAAATGCTGTTGAGGGAAATGATTGATAAAATGATGATTTAAATCACCCTTTCTCATGTATTCGTCCCATTAATCAGGCCAAAGTGTTTTCATCTGAAGTCTAGGCTGTTACTCCTAACAACCCATTAGGGACAGCATGAATGAGTATGTGAGTGAGTTCCTTTGTGAATCTAGGTGTTTTGTGTTTCCTTTCAGTACGAGCTGTGAGTGAGATTTGACTTGATCTCAAACAACACTGTAGATTCACAAGGAACAGCCGATGACTCAGTGCTGGCTAACTCTGGTCAGAATCAAAGGAAAAAGGTGGTGCTAGAATAATTGGGTGGAGAAGCCTCACATACAGCATCCTTTCAGGGTCACTGTGCTCCAGAGTAGATCGTGCACAACCCCGCCCTCCAACACAGGCCTCCTCCAACCAGGAAATGATATCATTGTCTGCGGCCACTGTTGGAATACAGGACGTCATGACACATGGTTGTGTGTTTCCTGCCCTCGGGGGACGAGTCCTATACAATGGATTCCCAGTAAGACTGCGTAAAGGAAGGGGTGGGAAGAATACATTCTCCAAAATAAATTGACATATTAGGCAGCTGGAATGTGCATGGATGTGCACATTTGTAGGTGACTAGGTGTTTACCTTTTCTGCTTGGCATTGCAGTTTATCATACATTTTTATTTCTTTTATAGATTATTTTTTGGGGCTTTTAATTTTTTGACAAGACAGCAAAGTGAGAAAGGGGCGAGAGAGGGGGAAGACATGCAGGAAATCATCACAGGTCGCATTCGAACCCTGGACCTCTGCGTCGAGGCATAAACCTCTCAGTATATGTGCGCCTGCTTTACCCACTGAACCAACCCGGCCACGTTTATCATAGATTTAAAAAATATTTCTCATACTAATATTCTGTGTATCCATGTTTTTGCTCCTCTCCAACAGAAAGATGAAGTGTATCTGAATTTGGTTCTGGATTACGTTCCTGAGACTGTCTACAGAGTGGCCAGACACTACAGCAGAGCCAAACAGACTCTGCCCATGGTTTATGTCAAGGTATTTGTGTGTGTGTGTGTGTGTGTGTGTGTGTGTGTGTGTGTGTGTGTGTGTGTGTGTGTGTGTGTGTGTGTGTGTGTGTGTGTGTGTGTGTGTGTGTGTGTGTGTGTGTGTGTGTGTGTGTGTGTGTGTGTGTGTGTGTGTGTGTGTGTGTGTCCACTTTATTAACAAAACCTGAGAAAGACAATATTTAATCAAACTCCCACACAAGATGTAATCTTATTACATCCTCAATACTATCTCAGTAGAATATTATATCCAAATATTTTCACAGCACTGCATATTACCCATCTCCAAATATGATGTCTCTGTTCCACACTGTGCACCGATCAGTTGTCACTTTTGGAATATTTCACTGACTAATAATAATTTTTGCAAAGGCAAACATTGCACGTTTCCTGTCTCTTCAGTTTAAATGATGTTCCTAACTCAGCGAAATGCCGTAATTGAAAAAAACACTGCCAGTTAATTAGTCCCACACAGCAGAGGAAGCACTCCGTTACCTTTTTATCGACATGCACCAACATAAAAATTAATCAGTACAGGAAATGTGGGATGAGAAGACCTTGCACCTTGCATGTTGGCTCACCAAATTAATACAAAGAAGCAATTTTTGTCATCTCACAAGAAAACGTGTTAAAAAGATGTTGCCTGCTTTTATTTGAAATGTTGGTTTAAAAGATTTAATGATAGCTAAACATATTTTGCACAAAGGACATGAGAATCAGTTTTTGTATACACACTGTATATCCCTAATCACCAAAATCACTAGTTTCTGATAGAATTAGCGAGGAGAAAAAAGGACTTGCAGTTGCAGACACGTCTGTGATTGACTGGGCTGCAGTTGATTTTTAAGTGGTTGTTTCCAAAGTTGAACCATGTTCTGAAAACTAAGCTTGCTGTTTGCGTAGACTTAACCTGATGTGTTTCTGTGTGCAGTTATACATGTACCAGCTGTTCAGGAGCCTGGCCTACATCCATTCGTTTGGGATCTGTCATCGGGACATCAAGCCCCAGAATCTGCTCCTGGATCCAGAGACTGCCGTGCTCAAGCTTTGCGACTTTGGCAGGTGAGACTCAGTAACCACGTCATTTTCCGTCAACAGTGGTCAGGTTTTTCCTAGCATTTAAAGGGACTGTAAAGTGTTCATCTGAAGAGCTTAAACGTGTAACGTTCCTTCACAATTCTAGCAATACTCGGTTTTCACTTACACACTCTTCTCAATCTTCTGAATCCCAATGACAAGGCTTTCCTTTAGTTTCATATTTCCCTTCTTTTGGCCAACATGCAGTAGAATATGGTGATAACGATTATGTGCTTTGATTTTGTGTGCAGTGCTAAGCAGCTTGTCCGCGGAGAGCCCAATGTGTCCTACATCTGCTCTCGCTACTATCGAGCCCCAGAGCTCATCTTTGGTGCCACGGACTACACGTCCAGCATAGGTAGGCTGACTCCAGCTGTCACAGTCAACACTTTAACCCTTAAGACACTAAATATACTTAACCTTAGCAAATACATTATATTATATGTTACTTGTGATTGTATTTGATTGGGAAATATAAACACATTGTAAAAGACAATAGTGATCAGATGTTCTGTATTATTTGCTAGATATCCAGAGGAGCGTGGTCATCTCTGGCCCTCTTTTGCCAGTATCTGACTTCTTTTTCCTTTTTTGTGACCTGCTTTTTCCTGTTTAGATGTGTGGTCAGCTGGCTGCGTGCTGGCAGAGCTGTTGCTAGGACAACCAATATTCCCTGGTGACAGTGGAGTGGATCAGTTGGTTGAAATTATAAAGGTAATGACCGGGGTGACCCACAGGGCATAAAAGTCTTCATATACAGTAACAATACTGAAGGGGTCCGTTTCTTTTTCACAAGTGATGATTAATTCACGTTAAAGACATATTGTGTCACGTTCTTGTCTGTCCTGTTCTTACCAGGTTCTCGGCACTCCAACCCGAGAGCAGATCCGTGAGATGAACCCCAACTACACTGAGTTCAAATTTCCCCAGATTAAGGCACATCCTTGGACTAAGGTGAGTCAACAGGTACAGGAGCCCTTTTACTTTTCTAAGATCCACCGCTGCTGCATCTCTCGTCTCCATGCTTGTGTTGTCAACATACTGTACGTGCATGCTGCTCCCAACCATCCACCACATCTACCCAACAGAGCTGCATGAGGCCTTCATAGCCCGCTCTGAGCTATTAAGAATGACTGACTGATAAAACACAGACAAAAGACTCAATCTTACACAGTTGTCATAAAACTCTTTTTAATAGTTTTCTTAATGTATGTGAAGCATTCTATGGTTTATATGAAATAATCTGAGGAGTGCGCTTGTTTTTGCTCCTTTTTGAACAGTCTTGAGAAAGGTAGCAACTGTCACATTTACATTTTTCAGACAAAGTCGTGGATTAAAGCATAACTCTCACCAAAATGCAACCTAGGGTCTTCTTGTGAATGTAACTGAGTCAAACTTTCGTTTAAAAGCATATTTAGGACGGAAGCGTCACTTTTAAGATGTACCGTATTCTAGTTTTTCGGTCAAATGGCCTTTTGAATGGGAGTCCTAGGTGCACTTTTATGCTAGCCTCAAAATAGCTATTTTTAAAACGCTAAGAAGGCCCGACACAACCTGAGACTTTGCTCGAAGTATCACCAGGGGCTCTACACATGAACGCGAGCATTGAGAACATTGTTTGTGTACACAGAGTTTACTAAAAAAGAAAGGTAGCTGTTGTTCTTGCGATCGCCGTCTATCGAGCCAGTCAAAAATAGTCGAGGGAGGAGAGTAAAGATGGAAAGCTTCAACAGCTTAGTTCCATATAAATGCAAGGATAATTCGTTGTTTTGTCGTTAGTGAAACACAATATTGACCTTGTAGTTGAAAAAGGAGCCTCATATAGGAATGACATTTTCTCTATGGAGTCCGTTCATTTGCATTCGGAGATTGTTTATTTTTGACTGGGAAAATGGTGGATAGCGTAAACAACAACCTTTCTTTTTAGTAAACTGGGTACACAAACAATGTTCTCAATGCTTTCGTTAAGGTGTAGAGCCCCTGGTGATACTTTGAGCAAAGTCTCATGTTGTGTCGAGCCTTCTTAGCGTTTTAAAAATAGCTATTTTGAGGCTAGCATAAAAGTGGCCCTAGCACTCCAATTCAAAAGGCCATTTGACCGAAAAACGATCTTAAAAGTGACGCTTCCGTCCTAAAAATGCTTTTAAACAAAAGTTTGACTCAGCTACATTCACAAAAAGACCCTAGGTTGCATTTTGGCAAGAGTTACGCTTTAAGGAAATGCCACAAAATCCTTTCAAATCCCGCTGTTCAAACTGAAAATGTCTATCAAGCTAAAAAATAAAAGAGTTTCTTCCTTGGTTCTTGACAATTTGTTGCACAAGGTTTTCACCCCTCAACAGTAGCATGCTCTGGGTAATTACATTACGTTACTTTACATTTATTTGGCAGATGCTTCTGACTGGCTCTTAAACATGTTTTTAGGTTTTAGGTGTTGAACCTGTGTCATCTCAGTTACCTCACCGTGTCTTGAACCACAAAAGTCCATCCTGCTCAGCCAGTTCTTACTTTGCTCTGAGTTATCTTTCAGTTTATTAAAGACAGGTTCTCTACTTCATGCTCACAGTTTAGCTGTTTTAATTCATGGTGAAAATAAAACCGGTGGGAAACAGTAAAGGGGCATCTGGCTTCCCTCAGCAGTCCCACTATCAGCTCTTGCATTGAATAACAGTCATCCAATCAGCAGGCAGCAGCAGGTCCTCCTGTTGGCCTCTCAGGCGCCGTGCTGTGGTCGCTCTGTGTAACTGCGTTCAGTCAATACGACTGTTCACTGCTGCAGCAATCAACATTCATTCATTCATTCATTCACTCACAACAAACTATCACATTTGACTGAGTACATTAGGCTTTATAAAATGTATGTTTTTCATTTTCAAGCACAAGGTGTGTGTGTGTGTGTGTGTGTGTGTGTGTGTGTGTGTGTGTGTGTGTGTGTGTGTGTGTGTGTGTGTGTGTGTGTGTGTGTGTGTGTGTGTGTGTGTGTGTGTGTGTGTGTGTGTGTGTGTGTGTGTGTGTGTGACACTTGAACAGGCTTCATGTGGTAACTACTGACATCCGTGTTTGTGTCTAACTGTTGTCCAGGTGTTCCGGCCGCGTACACCTCCAGAGGCCATCGCCCTGTGCTCTCGCCTGCTGGAATACACGCCCACGGCCCGCCTCACCCCTCTAGAGGCCTGCGCACACTCCTTCTTTGACGAGCTGCGCGACCCCAACGTCAAACTGCCCAATGGGAGAGAGAAGCCCTCCCTCTTCAATTTCACCACCCAGGGTATGCACACACAGAAGATGTTCTGTTTATTAGTATAGAAGACTAAAGGTCTCCTAATAGGGTATGTAACATTGGTTGGACTGAAAATGTCTCTTTTGCTGTTTTTGTTTGCCCTAATGCTACCCTGTTAAATGGGACTGGACTGAAACAAGAGCTTTTCTGCCTTTTTATATGGTCTGCTCGTGAATATTTAGATGAGCTGCACGCTGATTGGTTGAGCACGCACATAGAGACACACACACACACACACACACAGACGCACACGCACACACACATGTTCCCCTCTGTGCCCATGTCCCCGCTGGCACCACACACACACACACACACACACACACACACACACACACACACACACACACACACACACACACACACACACACACACACACACACACACACACACACACACAATCCCTTTTTTCCTCAGTGGCAGATATCTTCACACTGTCCGACAACGTTACAGACATGTCCAGGCATGCCTGCTATGCCGCTGGCTTCAAACTTGATTTCTGCCCAGCCAACACACAAACTAATCAACTAATCTTACTGTACAAAGCACCAGATTCAGAGTTTCGTTACAGTCAATTCATCCTCGTGTGTGTGTGTGTGTGTGTGTGTGTGTGTGTGTGTGTGTGTGTGTGTGTGTGTGTGTGTGTGTGTGTGTGTGTGTGTGTGTGTGTGTGTGTGTGTGTGTGTGTGTGTGTGTGTGTGTGTGTGTGTGTGTGTGTGCAACACAAATGCTTTCGACACCGTTCTCTGAGGATCCACGTTGGGGAATAAAAGTTAACGTACCGTGAACCGCTGCCGGCAGGCAGCCCCTGTGCACCGCCCATTCCGAGTCCACTGCGCCACTGATTTAAATCCACATGTCCCGCTCAATTGTCCACTTTTCTCTGGGCCAGCATTCCGTATCTCCTGAGAGAGCTTCTGACAGTCCAGGCAGAAAGCCAGGGATCCGGGCAAGCACTGCGCTGCTGTCACTGCATACTGTGGAGCTGCTGAATTTCGAAACAGTCATACTAAATTTGCGGCCCGTATTTGAGCTTTATATAGGCGATTTCTTGCATAAAGAAGGATCAGAAGTGAATTTAGTAATGCAAGAGCAGGCGAACAAGACTAACTGACCTCAGATCAGTTAGTGGCCTATGTAAATTTTGGGGCGTTAGAAGGTAGAGCCAAATGAGGAGGAATTGAGAAGTTGACGTCAACTTTTAGCTTTGTTCAGATTCGCCCGTTTTCAGCAGCAGTTTCAAATTGTGAGATTTGCAGAGGAAAGGGGTGTCAATGGGACTTTGCGGTGCTATGTATGCCTATTTTACTGACCGAACTGTCGTAATTCAACTATGACAAGGTAAAATCGGTTTTGTATTCTATCACCCCTTTAACAAAATGACTAACAGTTAATCAATTATCAGAATAGTTGCTGATACATTTTATGTTGAGCAACTAACTGTTTAATGTAGTCATTGTTCCAGTTTCAAAACGTATTGGAATTGTTAAAATTGACTGGTATCAGTGTCTTTGTACGTTTTTCAGAAGTGATCCTATTTGTATTCGTGAACACTAATGACTGAGCTTCTGCTGTATGCCTCATCCTTTTTCTATGAATAGGTGTTCTCGTACTGTGAAATGCTAGCCTATATACCCTTTAAGTAAGTTTTTAACACACGACTTGTAAATTTGACAGAAATAATCTCCTGTGTCATCTGTTCTTTTGCCATCAGATTTTCAATAGTATTATTCACACAGATCTCAACCTGTTTAGCATTATTAAGCATTAGTTACCTCTTACCACTAGAATATATTCTGTGCTTCTTTTATTAGTACAAATCACCTCTTCCATCGATGGCTAACATGTATTGTGATCTCTGTCTGCTATCTATCCAGGAGTTGCATGAATTGTATTAAACTGGTAACTTTTTCTTTCTCTTTCAGAGTTATCCAGTAATCCCTCTTTGGCCTCCATACTTATCCCTGCCCACGCCCGCAGCCAGGCCGCTGCCTCTACCCCAACTAACACCTCTGTCACTACAGGTTAGAGTCACGCTTCCTTTAACAGGCACTTCTTTAATGCAGCTTGAAGGCTCTTTTTATCTGTTGGAAGTACTGGTTGTGCCTTCTATTGCTGCTGAGTTGAAATATAGTGTTAAGCTCTCGTGGTCAAGATATTTCATTTTAAGTATTTTAAGTTGTGTAGATTTGAACTTATGCTAAAAGTTGGTGTATAAACAGCACTGTGGGCACTAAAGGCTGCTATGCAAGTTGTTGCTTTGACCAGAGAGGTTGCTTACACTTTCCACAACATTGAAACACACTGGCTCAGTTTCACACATGCATGCCTGGGAGCCCAGTGTGACCTGTAATCACTGAGCAGCTTCAGTTGGGTGTTAAGGGTGTTGCTTATACGCTTTGACTCACAGCAGTAGCTCTGTAACTCGTTCCCTACTTGTATCTACTAATCTCCTTACTTATTTGTTTGTAACTGTAACTGATCATATCCTCTTCCTGTCCACAGATGGCAGCAGCACAGAGCGAGGTCCCAGCACCACCACCGCCTCTGCTTCGGCCTCCAACTCCACCTCCTGAGCCCACAGACGTCCCGCCCCGCCCCACGGTCTCAGCCCCGACCCACGGCCTCTCCATTGCCTCGGGCAGGGGGTGAGCTCCGCTCTGCTCAGCTCTGCTCTGCCCTGCTCTCCTCCCTGACAGCAGCGGAGCGATGCTGAAGCAGCCCGGGTTCAACAGCTAGCCAACAGCCCCATGCCATGACCACAAACCACGCATCCCTAGTCTGCCTCTTTTATCCCTGACTGGCCCCCCTCATCCAGCTGTTTGAACTCTACTCCATCCTCCGTCAAAGGCGTCTCTCCGTGTCCTTTCAACGGGGGAAGGAAAGCGCAGGGCCAGAGGTGTTGTCGACTGTACTATGGATAAAAGTACACTGTAAATGTATACACAATGCTAGCCTGCTAATGTTTGTAAGAGGACAATCTGTAGAAAAAAGTCCTAAGCTGTCCCCCCTTGACCCTCTCCCTATCTGGCCTTCCTCCTTTGTCCTCCACCACATTGTCTCATTTTTCTGCATCCTCCTCCTTTGACCTCTGACCCCATGTGTCCCCTGGTTGATCCCCCCCCCCCCCCCCTCTTTGGTTTCTCCTGTAGTGCATGGCCTGACTATGGTTAGGATCACCCGGGGGTCACCCCGCCCTCTTCCTTCTCACCTCTACTTCCGCAGACAAGGCATGAGGCTCACGCACGGGTATACACATGTACACACTCATAAACTCACACACACATGGGTGCATGATGATCCTGATGTATGTGGAAAGAAGCAGTCCACTTGCAGGGGTAACGTTTGGACAGGTTTTATTTTTTTTGCCCGGGTTGTTTTTAAATGGTCAGAAAAGTTGTTTTACTCGACCTTGTTTTTAATTTTTGTTTTATACTCCTGGGCAGATGTTTTTGGATTGTCATGTGCGATGGATGTGACATGTATCTGGTCCTGTGTGCTTGTATAATATATACATACAAAACAAACATGCATACATACATACACAGTTTATATATTACTTTTCCTTATGTATAAAAAGTATATATAGATATATGTATATTAACTACAATGGTTCAGAAATCATTTATGGTGAGCTCATATCTGGCAGAGCAGTGGCAATATTTGCTGCTGCCTAAAGACAATAGATATAGATAAGGTGGTGTTTTTGTTTTCTTTGCTGGAGTGTTGTTAGATTCCAGCAGTCACTTCCCTGTTCTCCTGTGTTGTCTGTATAAGGCTGTAGATGGTTTTAGGGCATTGCTCTATTCCCCATCTTTGCACCGACTGTCTGTAACAGTGTTTCTGTGGCAGTGCAGTGTCTAGACAAACATTTCCCCCCCCATCTAGCTCTTGCTCTCCGTCTGTGAAGAATTCAAGATGTTTCTTAACACTTCTTTTCCTCAACTCCTTGAGAGGTCCTGGCGGCGGTCCCTCGGCTCACCTCTGACTCTCATGTTGTGACCACTGACTGAAGTGTTAGCCTAGCGTTCTTTCTCCTCCACCTGCCGCACATAGAGCCACTCGGTACAGTGTCGAACGACTTACTTACAGAGAAAACTCGCGTAAAAAAAAAAAAAAAGGAAAAAAAAAAAGTGTATATACAGTATAAATGCTCCTCACCAAAATTCTGACTTGTATGTTTTTATGTTATGTTGATTCTTTTTTCCATGTTGCCAAGGTATGTATATATGCAGACCCATGTACTGTTTATGAGCAAAAACAAAGATGACAAAGGGTAGGGAATGAAATGAAAAAAGAAAAAAAAATAGATTTAAAAAACAAAACAATCAAGGCAAAACTGATGTTGTTCATGGATATTGTTGATGATGATGATCAGCTTTATCCAGCCATATGTTCAATCTTACCTGTACAGTAGATGACAGCTGTATTATTGTAACAAGAACTAGTCATGTATAGTGTAACTATAGTTTGGAGTGCCTTTGCTTTCATACACCTTCGCCTTGTTTCACCCCCCCCCCCCCCCCCCCCCCCCCCATTGTGACTCTCCCTTCGGTGCTGTTGAATGTCCTGCAACACATGCACACACACATTCTAATCCCCTCTACTCGATCAGCTTCCCCCTTCATTGCACACTTAATGTAATATACAGACATTTTAAGGATTTATTTTCCCTTGACTGAAGATACAAGTAGATGAGTGATTATTTTAATGGATGTTTTATCTTGGACACACATGCACGCACAAACCTGTATACCACAGTCCTGGCATGGGCTCCGGGGCATGAAGTGGGTTGGGGGGGGGGGGGTCGTTGTGGATGGCAGCAGGGGTTAAAAAGGCCTCATATACTGTAAATATACAGTACAGTTTCTGTATTACTCAGTGTTGGTTCCGTTACCAAAGCCAAACAAGATGTAGTTGTGATGAGCCATCCTCCGGGGCAGTAATGTATTCTCTCTCTCTCTCTCTCTCTCTCTCTCTCTCTCTCTCTCTCTCTCTCTCTCTCTGGATATTTGGTTGTTCTTCTGTCCTCTTGCTTGTTCTCCTTCCTGTCTGCATACTACGAGGGGGGGATTCAGTAGCACCTACGGGTTCGAGTCATGTAGCCTCTCTCGTGTCTCCTGCTTGCTGTAATTTTGCATTCATGAACGTGTTGCTACCCTCCACCAGAAAGTTTGACCACCTCACCCTAGCCCTAACTCCAGTTCAATAAAGCACCACAAAGGTTACCAAAAAAGATGAGCAAGTACTAGCATATATACTAGTTTGATATGCTAACTGGGGTTAAAGAAAAGAAAAAATACAACAAACATCCTGTATAACAATACTACTACTTGAATGCCTCTGTTTGTGACTGACATTTTTATTTCTTTTTTTTTTTTTTTTTTTTTTTTTTTTTTGTTCTGTGAAGGTATGCTAAATGTGCGCCTCTGTAAATACTCCCTCTGCGTGCTCTGAGGAATAGTTCCCTGGTACTGTAATTTGCATTAAATAAAGAGTAGGATAGCCTGGAAATGATCAAGGCTCTTTGTCTGTCCCATCTTCTTTTAGTGAGTGCAAAATCAGTATGTATAAAACCTGTTGAGAGTATTTTGGTCTATTTATCAATATTTTAAGAAAAGTGAGAGCGTACATGTTCCTCATTAAATGTTTCTAAGTGTTAAGACTTGCTCTCCGATACCAAATTGCAGAAGCAGCAGCTAAGGTTACACACTTAACGTGTATTTTGGAAAATTGTGAGTAAGTTGATTAAAAATACAACTCACTACATGATTAGTTCATGAGATGATGGCTCCAGCATGAATTTTCTTTTTTAAATTATATTTGAGTGCGATTCTTCCAAATGTTCATGTTTAAAAACGTTCATATTTATGATAAGAGTCTACAGTCAGCAGCGCTGTGAGGCTGTATTTAGCATTTAGCTCAAAGCACCGCTGTGACTTTAGCTAAATCCTAACGTCCGCATGCTATCACTGACAACGTGAACATGCTGATGTCTAGCAAGTCTAATGTTTACAATGTTCACCATCTCAGTTTAGCATTTTAGCCTGCTAACATTTGCTAATTAACACTAAACACAAAGTAAAGATGAGGCTGATGGGAATGTCATTAGTTTTGCATGTATGTAACACTGAAATTTTGACCAAATCATGGCGCTAGATAAAAAGTCAGGGGATAAGCAAAGTTAAAAGGAACATGAATGTCAGCACAGAATTTTATGGCAATCCATCCAATAGTTGTTGAGACAGTTGACTCAAAACCACAAATGAAAACCTCATGGTGGCTCTAGAGGAAAAAACAGGAGAACACCAAAATCAGTCAGCTCCATCCTCTGGGCACCATGAATGTCTGTACATGTCATGGTAATCCAACCAACAGTTGAGCTATTTTATGGACCAAAGAGGTGGACTGACAGACCAACATTGCCATCCCTATACAGTATGTGCAATAATGATTAGGCTATATTAGTTGAGCTGTGAAATATAAGAACTCTGTTGAGTTTGAAAGAAAATGAATAAAACAGTAACAGCAAATTAAAATAATTGTAAAATATATAAACGTGCACGAAAACTTTCTATGGACATTTGTTTGTACCCTGTGTTCTAAGTCCTATTTATTTTTTTTACTATATTGGTCAAATGTTGACTATTCTTAGGACCATTTCTTAAAGGTTTTGTACACACCAGACAAGATTTTTGAGTTGGCACCACCTTTGTCTTAGTGTGACCACAGTGCGGCAGTGTTTGTCTTATTATGCTGTTAATGACATCACACACTTCAATCTGTGGAGCAGTTTTATTTACCATTATTATAGAGCATTTTTGCTTCACATGATTGCATTAAAATACCAAACAACAACCTGAGGTAACAAATATAAAACACAAAGATTGTCTTTGCAACTACAGCTCTTTCCATTCTCTGAGAAAATACTGTACATACTTCAATGTACATGCTCTCTGACAATTAAGAAAAACATCACACCTCACAACTTTACGTCAACATTCATTCATAGACACACACAATGTGTACTTACTGTATGTAAGCAAAACAAATAACACATAAATGGCAAATCCACCAGTACTGTAACCAGTAAATAAAACAAACTTTGTAAAACGTAATGCTGTCTTACTCATGGCTTCTTTCGCGTGCAGGTAGTGTATCTCAGCAGGACTTGCCTCACTCAGACAGTGAGGTTAAAAATCATCTTTATCTGTTCAGGATTTTGTGCGGACTATGCTTTAGACCAGGGGTCATAATAAGCATAATATATACAGTGCCTTGCGAAAGTATTTGGCCCCCTTGAACTTTTCAACCTTTTGCCACATTTCAGGCTTCAAACATAAAGATATAAAACTGTAATTTTTTTGTGAAGAATCAACAACAAGTGGGACACAGTCATGAAGTGGAACGAAAATTATTGGATATTTCAAACTGTTTTAACAGATAAAAAACTGAAAAATTGGGCGTGCAAAATTATTCAGCCCCCTTAAGTTAATACTTTGTAGCGCCACCTTTTGCTGCGATTACAGCTGTAAGTCTCTTGGGGTATGTCTCTATCAGTTTTGCACATCGAGAGACTGACATTTTTGCCCCTTCCTCCTTGCAAAACAGCTGGAGCTCAGTGAGGTTGGATGGAGAGCGTTTGTGAACAGCAGTTTTCAGTTATTTCCACAGATTCTTGATTGGATTCAGGTCTGGACTTTGACTTGGCCATTCTAACACCTGGATATGTTTATTTGTGAACCATTCCATTGTAGATTTTGCTTTATGTTTTGGATCATTGTCTTGTTGGAAGACAAATCTCCGTCCCAGTCTCAGGTCTTTTGCAGACTCCATCAGGTTTTCTTCCAGAATGGTCCTGTATTTGGCTCCATCCATCTTCCCATCAGTTTTAACCATCTTCCCTGTCCCTGCTGAAGAAAAGCAGGCCCAAACCATGATGCTGCCACCACCATGTTTGACAGTGGGGATGGTGTGTTCAAGGTGATGAGCTGTGTTGCGTTTACGCCAAACATAACGTTTTGCATTGTTGCCAAAAAGTTCGATTTTGGTTTCATCTGACCAGAGCACCTTCTTCCACATGTTTGGTGTGTCTCCCAGGTGGCTTGTGGCAAACTTTAAACAACACTTTTTATGGATATCTTTAAGAAATGGCTTTCTTCTTGCCACTCTTCCATAAAGGCCAGATTTGTGCAGTATACGACTGATTGTTGTCCTATGGACAGTCTCCCACCTCAGCTGTAGATCTCTGCAGTTCATCCAGAGTGATCATGGGCCTCTTGGCTGCATCTCTGATCAGTCTTCTCCTTGTATGAGCTGAAAGTTTAGAGGGACGGCCGGGTCTTCGTAGATATGCAGTGGTCTGATACTCCTTCCATTTCAATATTATCGCTTGCACAGTGCTCCTTGGGATGTTTAAAGCTTGGGAAATCTTTTTGTATCCAAATCCGGCTTTAAACTTCTCCACAACAGTATCTCGGACCTGCCTGGTGTGTTCCTTGTTCTTCATGATGCTCTCTGCTCTTTAAACGGACCTCTGAGACTATCACAGAGCAGGTGCATTTATACGGAGACTTGATTACACACAGGTGGATTCTATTTTTCATCATTAGTCATTTAGGTCAACATTGGATCATTCAGAGATCCTCACTGAACTTCTGGAGAGAGTTTGCTGCACTGAAAGTAAAGGGGCTGAATAATTTTGCACGCCCAATTTTTCAGTTTTTTATCTGTTAAAAAAGTTTGAAATATCCAATAAATTTCGTTCCACTTTATGATTGTGTACCACTTGTTGTTGATTCTTCACAAAAAAATACAGTTTTATATCTTTATGTTTGAAGCCTGAAATGTGGCAAAAGGTCGAAAAGTTCAAGGGGGCCGAATACTTTCGCAAGGCACTGTATATATATATATACTATCAAACAATAATTTGGTGCCCCCCCTGCAGCAACTCTGAGGACCCCCTAGTGGACTCTGCTTTAGACCATCACATGACGGAAATGCATTTTTTAGTATTTCGACACTTTTGTACAACAGCAAAAACTGAATTCTTTGCTTTAAATCAAAAAGCTCATTCAGCGGGTCCTGTCCATGTACAGTAGATGTTTTAGAAGTCATCATTACAGGGGCTTTTACTGACCATCTCCATTATGAGAGGCGAGATAACATCTGGCTGGATGTCCTGGATCTGCAGAACCTGTTTGCTGTACTCCACAGTCATCGTTCTCATCTCGGTGAGACAGGCCATCACTTTGGGGTACAACAAGCTGGAGGCGCAGAGGAAACAAAGGAGGTTCAGTCTGTGAAAGATTTCAGAGTGAGTGGTGTGAGAGTGGCTCCTCGTATTTCTCTTACCGTTTTTCTGGTCCTGTCCTCTTACAGTCAATCCAGGTTTTTAGGGTCAGTGCCAAGTTTTCATGAAGCTCGTCAATCACACTGTGTTGCTGCACACCTGGACGGTCTGATAGATACAAACAAATCTACTAATCCAAAGCTGGGCTGGGTACAAATGCACACTGTTTCTAGGGTGTAAATATTTACAGGGTTCATAAATGATTGATTATCATTGGACAGGGATGAAGATCTCCTGCTACCTGGAGAAAACAGGGACATGGCTTGCATGAGAACATACTCTTCCTCCTGCAGGCCCAGCTTGCGCAGTGTGTGGTGAAATTTGAGCAGAGGTTCCAGCAGGAGCGGCTGGAAACCCGCTACAAAAGAGGGGAACAGACAAGTGAACATGACAGAGATGGTAAGACAATAATAGACAGTGATATAAGTCAAAACAAAGTCAAAAAATTATCTAAATGTACTCAAGTGCTGTACTTGGGTACAATGTTAATGTACTTATACTTTGCTTGACTTCAAATGCATTCCACACTCTCTTTATCTATTTCACACTATAAAAAAAAGGATCAAACTTTATGCAGTAGGGAGGAGTGGGCTACATGTCCAGTAAATTCACTTATTTCTAACTCCACACAACCAAATTGAAGTGGAATCAATTTGAATTAATCTGAGTGAGAAGAGCATTTCTGGCAGCCTGTGTTGTTGTTCTGAAGAAACTAATACTGGGGAAAGGTACATTATGCTAAATTTACCATTTTCAGAGCCATTACAATTGTTTCCCGTCTGTCAAGCAACAACCTGTACAAGTTCAAACCGTCTGTAGCCTCAGCTATGATGGGAATGCAGTCTTTGCTTTGAATATTTCAGGATGTTAAATGCTTTTAAAAGGGTTTTGTTTTAAGTATTTGCTGTAAATAAAGGGTGGATAATATAGACATTATTATCAGGATTACTATCACAACATATTGTTGTTTCCTTGAGATCAATATTTACCAAAGTATTAGAGATCACATGCTAAAAAGTTAACGTTTTAAATGGTGACATGTGAAAGAAAAGGTTGCATTTCTGCCACATTGTCATCAAAGATTTTTTTGGAGACACATGTTGGTCATGGGCATTTCACGTTTATTTAAAAAAGAAGAGAAACATGCCTTTATTTTTTAAGATCCCAAGCTATGACACGCTTAAACCACAATATCTGAACGTGAAAACTTTGTCACTATAAGATGTCTTGATATAGCAGAGTAACTGTATCCTCTGTGCTAATGTAGCATGAAGAATATGTACATTTTAATATACCTTGCACTCTTTTTGAAGTGTCGTAATATGAGTCTTTAAGCTGGCCAATCAGAATACTCTTCTGTGTGGCCTGAATTATTTCCTAAGCTTACTGTAAATATCCCATAAACATTTTGACAGACAATACACTCAGTATCAGCATTAGAGACGGTTAAGTTTGGCCTGTCAAAGGTAGTGATTATAAAGCTGGAAGACAGTGAATGCATGCCTGCTGCATTCAGTTTAATCTTTAGAAAAGAAGCAGACCACACCAGTTCGACAACATTGTGGCAAACGTTCTTCCAGAAGTCACGTTACAACCTCTGTGAACATGAGATAAGAGGTGTGAGAGGAGTGCACACACGTTTGTCGAACTCTCAAAAATAAAAAAAAGTACTACTATAAACTACTACTTTGCAACTTCATATATTAAAGGTGCAAGGCTAACAGAAACCGAAAGAAGTCAAATGAGAAACTACCACCTCCACATTGACCCCTTCATCAGGTCAAAAATACATTTTTGGCAAAGCTCATGCTGGAATCAAAATGTCAGTGTGCAGGCGTTACTTTAAAAAAAATAAAACAAAAACTCAAATGCACTGCGTCTGGAGATCTGAGACATGTCTGAGGCTGCTTTTGTTTTGAATACTTTCAAACAATGTCACTATAACCCAGATTCCTCACATACAATACATACCTCTGTACTGCTGACTATTTAATCAGCATCCGATCATATTTGTGCCTTTAAAACACTGTTCTATCCTATCTCACGTTATCCAATCACATCCATTCAACGCTGGTGTATTTCCAATCAATGCTAGCTTTAACTGCAACCATCACTGAATGTATTTTGTATTAAGTACAGTACTGCAGACTTGATTAGACTTCAGCCTCTATACGATTCCACCTCTTTCCTTAAAACTGCAATAATCAATATTTTTCTACATTTACAATGAATCAAATGACTACTTGAATCCAAAATTAGCTGCTCATAGTGATTAACCCGCAGAGAATTATCACTCAATTATGTAGTTCCTCACAACTCTACAAAGTGTTTTAGTTTTATTAGGCTAATTATTTTTTGTTTTTTGGCATGTAACTTTACTCTTTTTGTTCAGTCTTGTGGCTTTCATCATTGTCATTTCCAGCAGCAGCAGCCAGCTGTTCTTAGCAAGAAAACTCTGATAAACCCACTGTGCACTACCTGCTCAGCACCAAACAGCTAAAAACTAGCTGGTGAACATAAGAGAACATTTAGCAGCTAAAGAGACAGATAATATCTGAAAATATAAACAAAAGCTTTGGCTTTTGCTTGTGTAAGTGGGCTCACCTCGTACGGCGTCATCTATGCAGTATGTAATATGGCCGCATTCCCAGATGCCTGTTTTTGCATTGAACACCATGTTAAAGCGGGTCTGCATCATTTCAAATGTGGCTCCCTTCAACAGAACAATTTGGTCCTCCATGCTTAGAGATCTGTAAGTGAGACACACACTTAATAGTGAATAAGTTCTTCCAAATAGACACCAGTTATAAAAACAATATTTGAATATGCATTGAGGCACACATTTACCGGAAGTCCCGAAGACTTTTGGAGAAACTAATAATGTTCTGAATCATGTAAGTGGTGAGGTCAGCCACGTGTGGAAGAGCAGTGAAAACACTGCCTTTTCTGACCTCTCCGTCCTGTTGGTTCTCCTGTTGTTTAAAGGAGCCAGAGAGACTGGAGGAGGGTGACGTAGGAAGGACGTTTCTGTCTATAGGCTGAAAAAAGAAGACGTCAGTCAGACAAGTTAAAACAATGACGAAGACAACACCTCAAACATGCTGGCAGTCATTCAAGCACCCTAAAGTCACTGAAGCGGTAAAATGCTGAGTCAAATGAGTTGCGGTGGCCACAGAGTAGCTCCTGAATGGTTTCCTGTTGTTGGGATGTAAGCTGTATTGGTGCGTCAAGCCTTTTCCTTGTCTGGATTCGGATCCTCCTCTCCAATACCTCCTTCTCAGACATGACCACTACAGGGACACAAATAATACCTGCATGTATAGAATCTGATTTGAAAAAAAATTAATAGATTTTACATATATGTTTTTTAAAATCACTCCTGCAGTGTTCAGATTAACTTCTAATGCTGAATTGTGTTGAAGTAGAATAGTCTCAAAGCAAATATAGATATAGTATAAAAAAATGAATGTCATATTAATATGCAAATTTAATAATATACTGTATGACCAGCACTCCAGCATTTGAATGATAAGCTCTTCACATCACATACTTCTTACTGTCATTACTGTTTTATGTAAATATATACAGTAAAGGTCTGTGTTATGTTAAAATAATGCAGGATCATTTGCTGTATCTGGATGTTACTTACTTTCTTGGCGCATGCCTATGGCCTGGCATTTACGGAAGCGGCAGGCTTGACACCACCGTCGGTTGTTTTTGGTTATTTTGCATTTATTCAGGAACATACAGCGGAGCTGCGTTGACCTCTTTATGGCACGTCTGAATTTATTCAAAAATCCACTTAGTAACTTACAAACAACAATATGAAGTTAGAAATCACATTTATGGGAAAACATTATATAATAGTATTACTGTGTGCGGTGCCATGTATGTATCTATTTGACGACAATGCACCAGCCAGGAAATCATTCAGGAGACTACTGTGAGGAAAATGGAGAATTATGGAATGGAATGGAAATGTATTTATTTGAAACAGGGACAATGCACAAATAAACATTAAACTTGTAATACAAGAGAATATGTCTTGGGCCAGGTTATAGCAACAATTGCTAAATGCTTTAATGAATAAAACACATGTACCCTAATCAGGTGATGACATCACACAGACATCTTTCCTTGCGGATAAGTTAGCCGACCGCACAGGTCACAGGTGGCTATTAGTGAGACATCTGGTGGCAACACTAATGATTAAAGGTCCTATGACATGGTGCTCTTTGGATGCTTTTATATAGGCCTTAGTGGTCCCCTAATACTGTATCTGAAGTCTCTTTTATATAGGCCTTAGTGGTCCCTTAATACTGTATCTGAAGTCACTTTTATATAGGCCTTAGTGGTCCCCTAATACTGTATCTGAAGTCTCTTTTATATAGGCCTTAGTGGTCCCCTAATACTGTATCTGAAGTCTCTTTTATATAGGCCTTAGTGGTCCCCTAATACTGTATCTGAAGTCTCTTTTATATAGGCCTTAGTGGTCCCCTAATACTGTATCTGAAGTCTCTTTTATATAGACCTTAGTGGTCCCCTAATACTGTATCTGAAGTCTCTTTTATATAGGCCTTAGTGGTCCCCTAATACTGTATCTGAAGTCTCTTTTATATAGGCCTTAGTGGTCCCCTAATACTGTATCTGAAGTCTCTTTCCCGAAATTCAGCCTTGGTGCAGAATTACAGCCACTAGAGCCAGTCCCACAATGAGCTTTACTTAGGATGTGCCATTTCTGTGTCTAGCTTTAAATGCTATTGAGGAGGAGGGAGGGGGGTCAAGGTGGAGGGTGGGGGTGTGGCCTTGACCAACTGCCATGCTTCGCTTGTTTTCAACATGGATGTATTAAGAGAACTGGATACAGCGTTCGGTGGAAAGCCCCGTTCATTCCAATGAGAGCGCTCAAAAGCGCATAAAGCAATCATGGAGCTCAGATCTTCCGCGTTGACTGGCCCATGACGTCACGATGGACATGCGCACTAGCAACAGTTTGTTTGTGTTGTCGTAGCAACCGGTAGCAACATGCTCGTTCATGGGCTTCTCTCTCGTGTCTCTTAAAAGTGGCGAACTCATGAACTTGCCGTTTCATTGTATAAAATATTTGCTAACGTTAAACATTGTGTTTTCGTTGTTCCTGATCGTTTACATGCTTATTTAAATAAACAATGGATGTATTTAGACAACCAAGGAAATGTAATTATTATGTTGTGCTACTAGGCCATGCAAAGTCTATGTGAAAAGTCTTTCTGGGCCATTGGGTGCAGTTCCACCCTTATCCGCTAAGCCCATGGTGGCTTTAAGACATGGCGCTCTTCCTGGGGGCTTGGTTTTCAAGCCATGATGTCTCTCTCATGGGTGGGCCAAATTCTCTGGGCGGGCAAAGCAGAGAAAGGGGAGGTAACCTTACTCCTTATGACCTCATAAGGAGGAGATTCCAGATCGGCCCATCTGAGCTTTCATTTTCTCAAAGGCAGAGCAGGATACCCAGGGCTTGGTTTAAACCTATCGCCATTTCTAGCCACTGAGGGACCATAGGCAGGCTGGGGGAACTCATATTAATGTTATAAAACCTCATAAAGTGACATTTTCATGCCATGGGACCTTTAAATAGTTTGGCCGTATCTCTATCTGTCGATCTGGGTGACAAGCCCCTGCATAAATTGTAATGACCCAAATTGAATTGAATTCCCAAATGTATTTATTTTTGAAACACAAATGAGTGTTTGGAGTGAGAGAAGGCTTTACAGGAAAGATTAAATGTTGTGTGGCACAGTATGAATTTAAATTCATCTGATGATGTTCTTATTTGTTGTCATAAATAATGTCACAACCAGGAATACAGACTGAGATGAGGGAGAAGCTGCTTCAGCTGCATGTGTGTGGGACAGAAAAAGAGTGAGTGAAACAACCTCACCTGAAGAAGCCCTTGCAGCCTTCGCATGTCAAAGCATTGAAGTGGTAACCCTTGGCCAGATCTCCGCACACACCACAGGTTCTGCGCTCCTCATCGTCTGTCACCCTTCCATCCTCGTCCTCATCCTCTTCATTGTGCCCTGTGAGCGTTTCTCGGATGCTCCGCACTCCAGCGGCTTTATTCATTCTCACCTCTTTAGAGAAGGAATATGATCTGTGATGCTCTTACCATAAGGGCAAGACACTAGGCTATTGTGGCTACATACTTTTCTTGTATTAATCTTTGAATAAAGGTACAATGACGCACAAAGGCTCAGTTGAGATACTTGAGCCTGTCGACCTACTATTGTTTCAAATCCTAAAGCCAATGATTGCAACTGAACTGAGACAGACCAGAGTTTTTGTTTTTTTGTCCAAGGCATGTTTTTTCAGTGTTAATAAACAGGTTATATAAATTCATGTAATTAATGAATCCTCTATAGCCTACTGCACGTCATTTATGACATTATTCTGAAACTAAAGTCATAATGTGTAGGCTATTTATGTATACGCCTATATATCTTAACCCAGTGTGATGCGCCTTCACACCGTGCACAACTAACGAGTAACCCATTTCGTTTACACATCCCTGTGATTGAGCGCCGGGGAAAACATGTAGTCTATCGATTCACAAAAAAGTATTTTTGTTTGGGCGACGCACCTCTACCGACTACCGGCATGCATTCGACATTCGACAAACGTGTAAAATCTGAAAATACCTACGGCTTCCTACTTCTCCTTTGCCTGGCCAAAGGGCGAGTTTTAATCAAACAGTGATCGAGATCATTCCACTCACTGACTTGGTGATTCCAGATGTCCAAACAGCTGTCTGTAGTCCACGGGGTTTCGCCTAGCAGAGCTTAATTCCTTGGTTTTACTCTACACTCAACAGGTGAGAAGGAGTATCGCATTACAGTAAGCTACTCCGGTTGGCCCGGTTGTTTGTTGTTTGATACCGGGCTAGTCGCTCCGAGTACAGCGCCTTCCTGGCTGCAGCCCGCGGGTCGGGCCCGTTGCCAAGGCTGGCATGGGGCATCGTGGTGAATGTTCGCTCATGGTACATTACGTACCCCTCCTTCGAAGTCCCCAGGGCTGCCGTGTGTCTTCGTGCCCAGGGTAAGATGATCTCCAAAGATTTAAAAAAAAAAACAACAACTTTGCAATAGCCTTTATTAGCAAAAACTGTATAACCTGTCGTCTTTGTTGGAGAAAAGGGATTTTCAGCAGCAAAAAATAAAAAGAATATTTACCTAAATTACATTTTCAGCAAACCTTTTAAGGAAAAGATTTAATATGAGAAAACAGATCATGTGTTACAATGCATTTTGACTTTAGAGCTGAATTTCTCCTAAGCTCTGTTGTAAAATGACTTCGAATTCTATATTTAATGTCACTCTGAGCATTATTCTATTGAGGCTCTCAGCGAACCAAGTATGGGCTTCTATGAGAGTATAGAAAAAGTAGTAGTTGTAAAGTATGAAGGAATATAGGCAACTGTCCCTTTTCTACCCACATCTGATTAAAATGTAACACACATAGTAGCACATGCCTTCGTTCTTAATACACATATGTTTAATAGTTAATTTTCTCCTCATTGAGTTTGACCTTATGCACATTGCACATACATCAGCAAACAGGTATACTATAGCTTTTGTTTCATACAGCATACTAAGTTTATTTTGTATTGTTGGCAGTACATTGGTTTTCATTTAGTGCACACATGTAGTTAACTTCTGTACAGTCACACTTTAGTTTGTCTATAGATAGGTTTGCCTTTTGTCATTTTCATTTCTATTTCTTGAAGTAACCAGTGCTGAGCTGGTGCTGAAGGTGCCTGCCTGGTGGGACATCTTGACAGGACTGAGCAAAAGATGCGCCCCCTAGGCAGTTTACGCCACAATTTGATAGGAATTCACAACCATTTACAACACCAGTGGCTGTTTGGTTTGGAGTCTTTCTGCCCTCTAGTGGTCAACAATCACTCTATAAGGCACGTGTCAAACTCAAGGCCCACGAGCCGAACCCGGCCCTCGCAGATTTTGATCTGGCACGCATATTAATTTAGTTTCAGAATACATTTGGGACCGCCCTAATGTTTGCCAAACCAAAAAGACAGTTAACTGTTTTTTCAGACTGCAATTACTCGACACAGAAATTCCCCCAGAAGCAGATAGTTTTCATATTCAGGCTGTTACAACAGGTTGCTGGGAGTCAGCTCTGTGGTCGCTGCTATTAAAAATGTAATCTTTGTTTTGCTTGATTTACTTAATTCTATGATGGCTGAAGAACCTTTTTGCTGATTTTTTTGGAGCATTGTAGACCAAACTGTACGTGAGAAGACCATATGAGACATGCAATAATACAAGCAAAGATATTTGACTTTTTTGGAATAAAAGCATGTCAATAAACTCAACATATCCGGCCCTGGATGTGATTCTCATTTTCCATTGTGGCCTTTAGAGAAGTTGAGTTTGACACTAGTGCTATATAAGGCTTTCATGATGATGGACATACTGTAGTTGTCATGGTTAAATCAAAGTATAGGATAATAAAAGAAAGTAACTGACCTCAGATTGTTATAATAATTGGAGAACTTCCTATGCCACTTTAAAGCACATTTTCATCTCAGTAAATAAGTCACCAAATGAATGAATCCCTCTGTAAAATGCATCCCTGAAACATCCTCAGATATCTATTAAGTCACTCTCTGTCAACTTAAAATGAGAAGTGCTTAATCAGGGACCCCTGAATCCTCCATACCCCCACAGCAGCCCAATTCCCCAGATGGAAATGGAGCTTGTACTTGATCCTGTCAGAAAAGGTGGGAATATACTGTAAATTCTAGACACAATATGTAATAATAAGTAATAATCAAAAGGCTATAATTGAGCCCTAAACTCACAATGATTATGGAAATTACTTAATACTTAATTACTACTTTAATAATATGAACAACAAATTCAGACAGACTGCATCTCAGTACACTTTTGGGGATTTTCAGTCCTCTCTTTACTCAGTTTGAATGTGGTGCTGCTCTGTTTCCTTCTCCTGCTCCACTTGGCTAATCATCTCGAGGACTCGGTTGGAGGCTCTTTCAGAGGGACAGGTCAACTGTGGGGCCTCCAGAGTACTAGGAAGTATCCCAGAATGTTCTGCAGTTCCATGAATGATGCTGCGAGCTGCCTGCAAGTGTCTATGCTGCCTCTGGAGCACTGGAAGAGAGAAATCACAAGGTTAGAGCAGTGAGCAAAGCATCTGACCTTCAACTTTACCATTCCATTTTCATGTTTTGTTTGTTTTTATTAAGAGAAAGGGTCTTAAAAGTAAGAGATACATGATCTCTTGCTTTTAAGAAACGTGGTGCCTTTTCTACCCATTTCTAATTGTTGATACAAATACTGTCTACTTATAATCATAATATTATTTTGATTTTGAATTCTATGATTAAAATGTGTGTGAATACAGTGAAAAAATAAAATCTCCCAAACCTCTTTGTCTGACTGTGATCTTCTGGACCTCTGGGATAAGGAAACTGTACACCAACTCTGACACAATCTCCTCCGACTGAAGATTGCTCCGGCTACTCGCACATAAAAAAATGATTCTTGATTATTATTATTGTTTACATTTCTGAATACAAAATATTAGCAGACATGCTGAGGTATCCATTACCTTTCCTCCATGGCATAAGCAATGTCATTGACCTCCTTCGCCCTCCTGTGGATCTCCTCTCTGGCCTGCTGGTCAGCTGTCTGCTCCAAGGTCTCTAGGATGATGTCCTCCAAATACAAATCCACAGTTTCCTGGTGTACCTGTACCACCTGTGATGCATTAAGGACACACAACATGCATTAAAACACACACACACACACACACACACACGCACGCACGCACGCACGCACGCACGCACGCACGCACGCACGCATATTATTCTTATTACTATAGCCTAAAAATGACACATCTACACACTTGTCTGAAGATCTCATCTTCTTCTCTGCGTCTGCGCTCCTCCACCTGTCTCCTCCCACTCTCCTCCGCCTCTCGTAGGCGACGGTCTCTCTCAGCCAATAGTGTAAAGGCATGGATCCTGCGCTCTTCCTGGAGATGAATCAGCTCCTTGGACAAGGCGTCAAACAGGTGTTCAAGCTCTGCACTGATCACTCTGGCCTGAGACGCCTCCTCTTGAGCAGTCTGGGAGGGGAGAGAAAAGGCGTAATGAGATTGTTTGGAGTTTGTAAACTTCTGTATGCGAATGTGTCTGTGTTTCACCTTGTGTCTATGTTTGTCCCTCTGATTTTTAAGGGTCATTACGAGCCCTTTGTCAGCTTTCTGTAGCTCTTGCTCCTCCCTCTGCAGGGCGTGGATGGTCCTTAGTTCCTGAATAAGATCCAGATGGTTCTCCTTGCCCTTAAACATCTGTCAGAAGACAGCACAGACAGACGTGAATAGAGACATATGCCAAACATTTCTGTAGGCACGTCAGGCATATAAAAGTCATACATGCAGGTAAACACACACACAAGTGCGTGCAGACATGTTCAGACCTCATATTGGATACTCCTCCCTCTCAGTAGTTTCTGCAAGTGGATGACTGCAAGCTCCATCTCCTCATCCCCCTAATGAGGGACATATAAATGAATTAGCATTAACAAAATTGAACATTTAGGATGAACAAGTTCCGCATCAATTAAAAACAGAGACATTAGCTGACCTCTGGAGGTTCCCCCACTCTGGGAGTGACAGGACGAGGAACAGGCTTCTCCTTCTTGACAAGAAAACGTGAAGACTTCTTGGGCACTTGCTCCTTCTCCTCCTCTCTCAGGGCCTGTGGAGCCACCCTTGTTAATTCATGTGTATGTAGAACTTAAGTCATACGCTTGATAAACATTTCTTTCTGCTTTACCTTGTATTTCTTCATCAGTTCTACCTCTCTGCTCGCAGGGTGCTTGATCACATTCTTGATGATGTTGACTTTAGGTTTAGGTCTTTTCTCCCATTGCTTGACTGAGGCAGAGAGTCCTGCCTCTAGCTGTAGCAAACCTATGACAATAACAAACAGTTAAAAGTTACCTTCTAAATAAAATTATACTGTAATCTTAGATGCTAGTATGGGAATTATCCACTTAATTCTACTTGTCCATAAACATTTAGATTCAGACCTTCATATGTGTCTAAGTAGTGGCTTTTTATCTCATTGTTGCGGGTCTTCCTGTTGGTGAATGTATCCCTGCGGCTCCGAGGGGGATATGTCTGAGAATCTGTATATTTTCTGACAATGCCGAGTTGCTCTAGCTTCCCCTCCACATTTCTCCTCTTGGCTTCCAGTTTTCTTAGTGCTGCCCACAATACAACAATGAAAAAAGGAGATAGATGACAAGGAATGAGACAAAGCCTTGCATAATACATTTATGATCTGGATATTATCTTAGAGCAGAGGCAGCGGTTGTCTTACACCTGCTGTAGTCATTGTGAATCTTGTGCAGCTTGGTCTCTTTGTCCTTTTGGTGCTTAGAATATATCTGGTTCAGTCTCTCGTTTGTGACTTCTTTCTGGGCCTCATCTCTCTGCCTCAAGAGGTCCTTCAGCAAAGCAAGACGGGCCTTTTGCAACCTGGCCAGGACCCACAGAAAGGGAGAGCATTGCAGAAGGGCAGATTTTGCATTGTATAGAGAGCAGGAACAGAAGGGGGAGGAGGGTTCACCGAGACTGCTTAATAAGTTCTTAGATTGACAGTATCAGCCACAGTACTTTGTTTGTGGCATTTTGATAAGAGAAACTGCCTTTACAATGGAAGAATTTTGTTTAAACTCATGTGTCAGCAAATTTCCAACTCCCAGTGGTAGTATCAAAGAGACAGCAATGCACTGTGTTATATAAGTTTGGGGATTTTATGGATTGCTGTAGTGGTAATTGTAGTGCTGTAGTTACCTCTCTATTTGTCTTATCTTGTCTTTATCAGTTAGGGATAACAAAAAAAAAAAGAAGCTATTGTGGTGCAGCGTCACTCACTTCTCGATTTCTCCCTCTCTGAAAGCCCACTCTTTGACCTCCATCTCCTCCATTATACGTTTCCTTTTGTCCAGCTGACTAAGATCATTCAAGGGAGGAAGGGTGGCCTCCCAAGCTCGTTTGGCACGTGCCCGCTCTATCATTTCCACTTCTGCCAGGCCTGCAGGTAGACCACGACCTAAGGGGAACGGTAAAGGTAAATTATTCAGCTGATAGCACCAGTAAGGCTGTAGATGTATGTTTTTAACAAAGGTAATTGCCCATTATAGTCTATGTAATGAAGATCTCATTACCCCAAGTCAAAGCTGCCAGTTGCAGGAGCTCTGCGGGAGTTGTCCCAGGTTGTACCACATACTCAGGGCTGTACGGGTCTGTCTGTGTTTCACTTTCCCTGTAGTCTGTCTGGACCCCCACAGTGAAGTGGGTGGGCTGATGCTCAGCATTCATTCCACAAGTTGATACAAAGTCTTCTCTGATGAGACAAAAAGTATGGAAAGGAGGATGTACCCTCTACCAGCAAAAGGGCACAACAGAAATGGCAAAAAAAGAAGCGTGAGAAACCGTTGAACTTACTTAGGCAACGCAAAAATCACATCTGGGGGAACCTGCTGTGAAAAAGGAATCAGAGGGCTAAAGGAAACAAAATGGAACTATGTCAATATTTAATGTGGTAACTGTGGCAGTTATCTTTAGTTAACTGTCATAATATCAGGTTGAAGTAAGTGATGCACAACTGAGATTAGAATGATTGAATTCCACTATATTCACAGATTCAGTATGTAGGCAGGCTAATCAAACCGTTTAAAGTATTTCCAGCGATCAGCTCCGGTCACATAGCACTCCTCCCTTTTCAGCCATGACTGAGCATTTGGAATAACTCTGTCAAGAAGATAATGCCAAGGGACACATTTTATATTTGTAATGATAATGAGTAACTCAGTAGCTGCTGCTGCTCAACTAAATGGTGTCTGTTGGTGTTACCCAGCCAGCTGCTGCAGTGCCTCTCTGCGCTGTTCTGTGTGGCCTCGCCAGCGACGATCAATAGAGGCCGGTACTGGGTCTGCAGGGTCCAGTTGAACAGTATACCGTGGGTGGTGGAACAGGTTACTGAACATAGACCCAAACTCAGGCACTCTCCTCTAATAAAGACAGGGAGAAATACAGTCTGTGATTGCATTTCACATTTAATCCTTTTTTCTACTCATGTGTAAACATGTGAAACAATATTGGCCATGGTTCAGTCATAGGAGGAGAGGAGAGGTAAACAGAAAGTAGGTGAATTATGAGTTACACTCAGTGTTCAATGTGTAAAAGAAAATAAATAACGTTACATTTACACAGAACAATATTTCAGTACAAACGTCTTACGATTCGGTCGTTAGAGGCATAGGCCTTGAGGGTGGACCTGGCATGGTCTGCCTCCGATGACACTGTGTAAACTGGATCTGTGGCAAAACAGTTCAGATGATGTCAACCAAATGAGTTAGCCTAGCGTTAGCTAGCAAGTTTTCAAATGGTAGCTTGCGTCAGCTGGCGTTTAACGTTAGCTAGCTAGTTAGCTAAGTTGACTTACCGTACAAGTGGTCATAAACCCGTTGCCGCCTAACAACTTTACTAGTATCATTTTTCTTAGGAATTGTGCGAGTCACAGATACACTCATTTTCTTATTTCAATTAAACCTGTTTTTTTTTTCTCTCTCTAATTTATCTCCGATGCACAACGTCAATGAACGCTGTGGTATTTAGCAATGTAACCATGGAGACGGTAAACTGAGCGTTTGAAAGTGGGAGGGGTTATTTCATTTTCTGCACAAAACGGCAGGCGGCTGACAGTTGGAGAATTGACCAATATGAAACTGAAATGATGGGCAACTGCGTTAGAGGTGGTTCTTTGTCAAATGAAAGTCGAATGTGCAAGCCAATGTACCGAACAAACACGAATACATCCATGGAACACATGCAAGGAGAGAAGTAAATTACGACTCTAAAGGATTATTTCGGCAAGAACCATCCAATCACTAAACTTAAAATTCAGTCCCACGCCAACGGTAGCAGAAGCTAAAACAATCGTTCTGTAGAATTGTGATAACACCTTCATCAGTTGGTTCAAATCAGTAGCTTCTTGGTAGCTAAATGCTCTGTTTCCAACTGCAACGACGAAGAGTTCTTTGCTCCAGCTCTGACTCGTGCCTACTTATGAGACTACTTCTCCTCTCGCAACAGTGGCTGAGCATTGTGGCTGAGGCTCATGGGTATCGTAGTATTAAACGCCATTCTCAGTACCAAACTGACGGGTAAAAAACACGATTTCATAGAAGCAAAGAACGGAAACATCCTCCCGGAACCAGCGGTTCGGTTCCTCCCATGGATGGTTTACCCCTTCATAATTTGCATTACTTTTAATAGGTATTATTAGCTTTTACTTTATTGAAGTGGCATTATAACCCTAGTGCAGTAAAAGAAAATGTAATTAGTTTTTCTATTGTATTTGTACACCTAGTTGACATTTATCATTAATTGCAGAGTCACAATATTTTAGTGCAGTGCTGCAAAATTACAGTATTTTCTGAAATAACAGTATTTTATGGAAGCCCATTTTCGCCAGTAAAAAAATAAAAAAATAGATGAAAACTTAGTCTTGATAATGAAAGTATCCCCATGGTATGTGAGATAAAAAGTTATAATTATGACACAATTTCGAAATTATGAGATACAGTCAAAATGATGAGATAAAAAGTCATAATTATGGGATTAAAAGTAAAACATGAGATAAAAAGTCAAAGTATGAGATAAAAGTCATACATTTGATATAAAGTCAAAATGATGAGATTAAAATTTATAATTATGAGATATAAAGTCAAAATGATGAGATACAAATGTAAAATGATGAGATAAAAAGTCATTATGAGATTGTTTCAGTAACAAGCGCCTTAAATGCCAAGGTGGCACAGCTAGTATGGATAGCATTGTTTTTTTTTTCTTACTGGCAAAAATTGGCATCCATTAGTTCTGGCACTTAGACCAGGTTGTAGAATAGTGTAGTGTGTTTATTTGGTTATGTAAAAAAAAATCAGGTGTTTGAATGGCTACAGTCTATGGTTTTAAAGGTAACATTCCAGTTATCTGATTTATTTTCCCACATGTTCAACAGTCACTTCTTACTTTAGGTAGGCCTAATCTATTCCTACAGTAGGTACAAATGTACATCAGTATTTTTTTTTTCCTCTATTAATTTTCCTAGGACATGTTTATTGTTTTTCCTTCATACATCTCAGTTTTGTCTTTACCCCTCAGAGCAAATTTTTGGGTAGCAAAAAAGGTTGATTTTGACATCAACAGGAAGTCTGTGTTATCAAAGGGAAACAGTGTACACACACACACACACACACACACACACACACACACACACACACACACACACACACACACACACACACAAACACACACGCAAGCACGAATGTGCACACACGCACGCACACAAGATGACACAGAGTATTTTCTCCTCAAAGTTCCTAATCTATCAACTTTTTAAGATTTTTGTTTTGTTTTGTTTCTGTGTTTTAAGCTCTGTTGGATTTGAGGTTTTGCAATTCTGTGGGAAAGCTTTTAGTTTAGTTTTAGTGCCAAGTATATGCCAGCTCACAGTCAGCTGAACTTCTGCTATATATGTTAAATAAACACCGTCTAATAATAGAGCTTAGAAAAAGGAGAACGGCCTTGTGCCTAAAGGCAAGAATTACTGCAAATATTACTTCCTCACATTTGTGTCTTTTTGAAATCCTATTTAACAGCTGTAGATTTTATGAGGACATAGAAATAAGTCAGGGTGTTCTAGCTGTGGGGGTCGATTTATATCAGTGTTTAACCAGAAGATTATATGTACCTTTCACAGATTGCAACCGGCACTCAGCACTGAATGTTCATTTTTACAGTTTTTCTGTATCATACGTGGGCAGAACGGACTCAAGAGAAGGATACTTAGAGTTATTAGTGTTCATCCGCCCTTTCTGCTCTGATATGATGCAGTTAATATCAGGATGTCTCATTGCAAGATGTACTCATGAACCACAAATTCCGCATAGAGCTTGCAGATCATAACCACATACACGCGATAATGCCTGTTGTCAGTAAATCTCTGATCTGCAAACTGGATGGAGTCCGTAGTAACGCCTACACCCACATTAATGCTCCATAAACAGCACATGTAAGCAACTCTGCATTGTCTAACCCTTGTAGGGCAAGATGTTCTTACACCAGCAGCCACAACCAATTACACTTACTCAGCAAGAAATATTCCTTCTCCGTAATAACTCTACACTTAGTGATCAGTTTATTATCTAAAACGTATAATCCTACTTTCAGAAAGGTTAGAATGTGTTTTGATTAAACATTTTTTTAGAAAAGTGTGTATTCAACTGTAACTTTGGAGGCTGTATAGTTTGTACTGCGGTTACATTTTATGTGTTGTATGCTAGAGGTGTTATTTTGTCCAGATTGACTAGATATTAGAAAAACCTCTCAGTATAATGCTATACAGTTTAACAGCACCACAAACTACAGCCTCCAAAATGTAAAGGATTAACACTTTTGTCTTAGTTCAAACAAAACCTAAATGTTACACATGTTACATGCTACATGAGAAAGTAGGATTTATTGCAGGGCTCTTGAATTACATTTTATTAGTTTTACATAGGTATTCATATAAACTAAGGCAGTCAAAGCCATGTTGGGCTAAGGCTTTATGAATGATATAATACAAATACATACTGTGACTGTGCCTAACGCATCTGCTGAGTGTTCACACACACACACACACACACACACACACACACACACACACACACACACACACACATATACTGCTTTGAAAGAGGGTGATCATGTGAAAGGAAACTGGTGTCTTCTTGTCTTGTCAGATGTCATCCTGTGTGGGAGAAAATGCAGATGCTTTGGGTGGAAAGCAGTTTGGAGAGAGGGGAAGAGAAAGAAGGAGGGAGGGATTAGTTAGTCACATGTCCTTTATATTTCTTTATTATGAGGGGTGTCAAGGGTGTTCAGTTTGTCTGGATGGGGTGGAGAACCTGCTTTAATCAAACCCTGAGCTTGTTGGGCTTAAATAGAGAAAGTGAAATTCACAAATTAGGGTAAATGCGTGATAGCCCAGGCAAAACCACGCAATTCAGTTTGATGTTACTGGATTTAGTTGAAGACCTGATGTGTTTCTCACTGGTGTGAGAGGCTCTGTGGTTGACTGTTAACAGAGGATCCCGAAGACAACTAGAGATGAGGGATATGATGATCTGTGCCGCGATTATCTTCTCGTTGTCTGAAGCATGGAGCCAGGATCCAGGTTTGAACATTAAGACATTTTACTTGCATTTGGTTTAAGCACTTAACATTTACAGCTTTAAGATACAGACATGCCTTTTTAGAGGTGCACAAAACCTCCACGAAGATGAATTTGTAAGGTGTTGTCTTAATATATACTGAACAACATTGTATTATGTTACTACAACTACAGATGATAGAGATTTTTTTTTTTTTTACTTTAGGAATGTGTCATTTGTGGTACTTTATAATTATGTAACTATGTTGTATGTCTCGCCATACAATGAGATTGCACAGAGATTTCAGTTACAGTAAATTGTCTGTGTACTCAGTGTAGGCCTACAGTCAGTGGAAAGAAGGTGGGGGTAATGCAGAAGCTGATAACGGAGGAAAATCTTCCGTAACACATGTATGAAAGGTTTGCCCCATATTTTCTGAACAAATGAGCAGCACGCTGCCACTTGTTCCGTGGAAAGCATGATTTCAGATCAGGGAAACGCTCTGATGCAGTTTTTCTCAGCTGTGTGGTCTCTGAAAGCTGGAGGAGACACATCTGTTTGATATCTGTGGTTTTGCCATCCCACCTCATGCATGCTGTTTTGCTTACACCTGTCAGACGTAAACAAGTCTCAGACCCCCATAACACTCCGCAGTAAAAGTCAGTCAATGAACCCGGAAGTTTCCGATTAATTTCTCTGAAGAGCAATGCTAACTGTACTAGCTTATTCTACAGTGTAGACAGGCAAATGGGGGAGCTCGTGACAATAACATTTGCTTGTTTTATATGTTCAGATTTTCCTTCCCCCAGCTACGTTTTCTGTTTTTACAGTAAATACTTGTAGTACATGTTTGTGTCCGTGATTTAGCCCTGCTGCAGTTGGTTAACCAACTAAATAACCAATAAAAGATAAACACTTTGATTGTTGCTCTGCTGATTGAACACTTCCGAATGAATCACTAACTTCTGCTTTCCGACTGAAAAAAAGTCTTTACTAAGTTTTACTAATGTGTTCCTCACCTCCACCTCCAGCTCTCTCAGGAACTAATCAAAGTACCTCTGTGAACTCCAGCACTTCTTCTCCTAAAGGTTTTGGTAAACTCTTTTCACCCTTTTTCTCTCCAGCTATTTTGCAGTATGAGTAACATAATAAATAAGACTAAGACTACTAAGACTTCCTTTCTTTATTAATCCAGATTTCAAAAGCATTTTTTTTTAGTTGAAATGACTTGAAAGAACCTAGAAAGGTTTAGTTATAATTTTTTTTTTTTTTTTGGAATGTAATTATGAAATATCAAGAGGCTTTACCAAATGTTTGCCCACTTTGAAAAAGTAATTTTAAAACGTTTGTCATTCAGTAGCTCTTAAAATACAAAATAAATAAAAACATGTTTTGATTTTGTTTGTCTTGCATTGTGGTTCTCAGTAACAATTTGATAGTGCTAGTGATTTATTATATAACTGTTTTGAGTGATGCTTCATGACAAAAGTTATATTGTGTTAGTAATAGTGTTTTATTTTTGTTGTTTCATTTATGTTTTATTTTTTGTGCTCATCCATGTCCCATGTAGAATTTTTTTCCTTTGCATATTTATGTAGAATATATTAGGAAATACTGTGTATATTGTTTTTTATTTATAAGAATGAACCCAAACGATGTAATCAGCACAATCATTACACCATAATGTGCATTCAAAATGCAACTTTTCTTCCTTCCATTCTTTTCTTTCCAGTTGTCAGAAATTCAGCTTTCAACCTGGGGAGTGAAGTTAACCTGACATGCAGCAATAAGACATGGAACGAGATGATGTTTGTTACCTGGACTATAACATTAAAAAACAAACACTGTAGTATAGGGTATAGTAATGAAGGCCAAAGCGATGACCTCTGCAAAGATGGAAAGTCACTCCGAAACACATCCAGCGCTCAGTCATACCTGCACATCCCAAACTTTTCCATTAACGACGTGGGGGTCTACAATTGTGAGTCGGTTTACACAGGAGGAAACGACAATTATCTCATCCACGTGGATATCAAAGGTAGGACTTTTCTCCTCACAAGGATAGATGATTTCAAGGTAATCAATAAAGCAATTTCTGTTTTACTTGCCTAGATTTTGAAATATTTATTAGGCTACATAACCTTTTTCCACTGCAAAAACGGGGCAATAGCCTAATGGAATTTCCTTTTTTGCTGTTGCTCTGAAAAAGTAACGTTTGAAAACCCCCAAAAGCAATATGCCTTTCTACACAATGTCTATGTACTCTGATTAATGCAAAGGTCTTACTGATAACAGTTTTATTTTATAGTCAATATAAAATTTAGGTAAGCGAATTTACTGCTACTTGCATGGTTAGGAACTACAATGTGTGAGTGATTTGGTTGAACTACAGCAAGCTGAAGTACTCGGCAAGTCTAATTTCTTCTGTTTGGTCTTCCCTGGCTCAGTTGGTCCCCGTATATCAGCCTGGTTAGAGTTTAAGGACAACAAGATGGTGGCAGTGTGCAAAGCTGAAAGAGGAAAACCTGCTGCCAACATCAGCTGGAGTCATACGGGATACTCATCATCTGTGGTACCTGGCTCAGATGGATTTTTTACAGTAGAAAGTCGCCTGGAGCTGCTTGAGGGAATGGATAAAGAAAACCTGAGCTGTGCCATCAGGCACCCGTACTGGAAAGGGGAAGAGATTTTGAGGCCAAAAAACCTGTTAAAAAAAGGTCAGGCTTTTGCAGAGTGGATAGCATAAGAGAAACATATTTAAGCTGTGGGTTTAGTGCAGAAGCAATACGTCATTCTATGTTTTTTTGATTCATGTTGACTAGGTGTTTTACATTATAGTGGTAGTTACAAATGTGTTAATAAATGTAATGTGCTGTGTTGACATCCAGCAGATCATTAACAAACCTTTAATCTCCACTCTCTCACTGCAGGTAATATTCCTTGGCTGTGCATCCTTATTGTTGCTGTAATCATTGTGCTTTTGGCAGGATTTTTATTATTTGCACATAAGAAACTCATAACATTGAGGTAAGACTTTTCATGTGATAATACATGAATTACAGTGACTACTTGCAAGCTATTTTGTTGAATCACTGAGCTGATTTGGGCATCCATCTTTCTCCAGGCGATGCCAGCAGACAGAAACTTCACCATCTAAATCTCCACCGGTAGGAAATCTTTCTGTATGTCTGCAGTTTATAGGTTTGTGTGTTTTACTCACTGTACATTGTTAAACTTTGTTCACGACACCTCTCTGTTTTTTACAGACAGAAGATGTGGAGGAAGTGGAGCCTTACGCCAGCTATGTTCAGCGTGTGAACTCTATCTATTGCTCATCTGCAGATTTGTTCACATAAAACCATGCATCACACTCTGAAGGCTGAAGGCTGTGAAACTGAAAAATGGTGAAATAGTAAAGATAGAGAATGAGATGAAAGACTTCCGATAAAAGAAGGAAGCCTCTAAGTTTAATTCTGCTTAAACAAAACTCTTGACTGATGGAACAGGGGATGTACGTGTCACACAGTGGCGCTTTAATGCACAGCATGCAGCCCACGGGGTATAGGTGTCATGGATAATATTAATAATAAACTACAAATGCAAGGAACCGCTGAATTGTAAAGAATCCCGCCTTCAGCCGGACTTAGCACGCCAAGACTACAGAACTTTTGATGCTCACCTTTTAATGGATTCTTGCTAAGTAAAACCAGTAAAAGTCCAAAGTAACAGGCGTAAAATTGCCTTAAGATGATGTGGACAATATAATGTTAAGTATCCATGTTTTAATGTATAATTATGCATCTGTTTAAATTAAACGCACATCTGAACACATTGGTTTCATTGTGGCTAAGCTCTACAAAATGATAAAGAACATTAAAAATAGTAGCCTACACAAGAACAAGTAAACAAGTACAGGATGTTGTTTTAAATGGATTTTGGACTAAGTGTAAAAAGCAGTCTGTGATCTATAGCCTACATCACAATGATTTCCTGCTGTGGTTAGGCCAGATATTTAAAAATAATACATGTCAAGATGATTTCCTTTGTAGACATGCTGCAAACTGATACATTCGTCACCTGTATGATGATTATCAGCACTGGACCATTTAAAATAAATGGTGAGTTTTGGATTTTGGTTCAGTACTCTTAAGAGTGTAAACCCATTTCTGAAGAAACTGATCAAGAGGTTTGGAAATGGAAACTGGAAAAAACGTCTGTGCTGCCATCTGGTGGAGTTCAGAACATAAACCACCATCATAATTAAGCACTGTATCATAGTCCGTGTTAGGATAATGCTAACAGTCTGTGTTAAAACAATTGTCAGGTGCCAATATGTACATTGGAACATGCTTTGCTTGCTTTAACAGTTCCTCCTAATAATTAGGAGATGTCCACCTTATGTGCTTCCAATGTAAGTGATGGGGAGAAAACCCACAGTCCCCTAATCAACAGCCAGGGTCTAGACTTTCTGTTTGAATTTTGATATTACATTGTAGGCATCAACATGATCATTAGGTTGAAGAGAAAAGAGGAAACTGACAATGCATTGCTGTCCACAGGACATGCCGCGCGTGGCATCTTTTAGTTTTACACTTGTCCATTTTTGGTGAACTATTTGCTCCCTGAAATACAAAGAACCTCACTGAAGTTTCGACCTTAAATCAAAGATATTGCCATGACTTCTTGGAAATGTTTTTAGTGATGCAGTTGAGCAATACAATAGAATAATAAACAAAGTGGTAACTTTTTATCAATAAAAATATCTCCCACTTTTATAGCACAGACACACTCCTTGAAAAATTAAAGTAACACACCGAATACACCAATTTTGAAGAGCAATTAAAAAAAAAAAAACATCAAAATAATTTCACAATTCAATAGATAGTGGCTTTAACATGGATGCTCAGTCATTCACATCATGTTATAACTAACAATTGTTTGTCAGAAGCTTCTGGGTTCGCTGTTTTGATGATGTTCAAAACCGATAAGATCTCTTACATGAGTGGGTAAAAAATGATGTATGAGTTAGGGACAGTTCAGTTTCATTGAACTTAGTCTACTACTTCCAGATACTGTGCTAACGTCACAACGTTTCAGGAATCTATTTGTAGTGTACACATACACCTACTACACCAATTTTGTTGACACATTTTACTGCAAACAAAAGTGTGTGCCAACAAAATTATATTAAATATGCTATAATATGAGAGTGTCATACAGGTCATGGTGTAACTATGGTGTATGTGAGAAGCTCCAGTTTTCTCTGACTAACTGATTCCAGATAATGTGCTAATGTCATGACGCTTCATATCAGACTGAAGAACTACAACTTCTACTCCTGAGGTTGAGTTCCTTCTGTAAAGAGGTCAAATGGGATGCAACTTTGTCTTCTCGAGGAAGGAACACCACAGTTGTGTTCAGCCTTGAGGTTACCTCAAAGGTGAGGCAAAACAACGTGGGGGGCTCCACAACCTGCTGCTGTTTACTGTGAATGTTTTTTTTTCTTCATTTTATCACAGTTTCTTCATTGAAGATCAAGATTTAATTAACAGACACTTTCTCCTGTTTGTGATATTATCTACGAGTCCTGCATCTTGCAATAGCCAGAATCAACTTCTCGTTTCACTTTACCCCATGAGCACATAATCGTCTGCACATTCGTCTTTAGATGAGCACTCAGACACAGTTTCACATTGAAGGGCTGCTGGGACATGAACCGTAGCATAGTCACAATCATCGTCAGTTGTAGCTCTGGTTCTACTTGATCCTCTGGCTGAGCTGTGGTCTATAGAGGCATACGTTACATCCTCGTTAGGCTGTCATGAGATAATACACAGGGTTAGATGTCATTCCTCAACATTATTAATTATACTTGTTTTATATAGCGCTGCTGCTACCAGCATGTTTTATTGATGTGGGTAGTGGTTATGACTTCCTGCAGATGAAATAAACAGCCTCACAGTTTCATTTACAGCAGAGGGCTCACACTGATGTCCACCCAGTATGTAAATTTAACAAGGCAACACCTCTGACAAGGCTGTCATAAAAGCACAGGGAACACACTGATGTCCCATGAAAAGCTGGAACTGATAACTATGAAAATTTATGCTCAACAAAAATAGACCCGACATTGATATGGGCAGGTCTACCTTGTTATCTGTGCTGCTTTTTCCATCTGGTGCAGAATTCCCTAAAAGAGAAAATGCAAATATTTTAAAATAAGCAAAAACCATACGTTACAAATATACTATAAATGCCATTATACATGTAGTTTTACCTTTCCTTTTCTTCTTTATCCTGTCAGTAGAACAAATTGAAATGAAGAGACCACAATAAGGACACAATCATCCAGAGCATTAAACAGAAAAATAAAACCCATTAGTGTGTGATAAATAAAATGACTGAAAATGTTAATTGACTTTCACTTAGCAGGTCTTTTACATCATACAATATCATGAAACATCACATCAAACATCAAATCATTTCGGCAGCAGCTTTTTTAAGAGGTGTAGGTTTTACCCCACAGCAGTGTTTCCTTGACAGCTTAACAGATGACAATGTGCACTTCAACAGGAAACACTTTACACAACCCACATCTGTCGATGACCAACTGTTTATAAACCGCACTTAAACTTTGCATGCTTCTAGGTCAATATCTCACATCATGTTATAACAAATGTACACTTTAATACACTATACTGCACTGCCGATTCTTTATGTTTGACGCTTGCTGGAACCGAGTCTGTTCTTATCCTGTAAGCACTATTTCCTTACTGAAGCAAATGCAGAAGCTGCTTGGCATGGGGCCAAATGCAACATTGTTTAAATGGTCTTGCCCATATTTCCTACTAAGTTGTTCACTCTTTTTTGACAGTTTTCTGTATGTACAGTATGCGGCACTTTCAGGAAAGCTTCAGAGTGTAATTATCCGCTGCTGAAAAATAGTTTTGTGGCATGTGCAAGTGCCCTCTATGTGAATCGAAAGGATGATTACTTACCCTGAAGTGCAGTTTCCCATGATGTGCCCACAGAATTTTGAATGTTCCCAATGTAATTGTTAGCAGGTGGAAACTACCAGTGCTTGGTCGCAACCCTAATCTTGCTTGATACTGCAGTAGACACTGATCTCACTGATCTCTCTGCTGCTGCACACAGGCCAGAAAAAAGAGGGAGAGGAGAGAGAGAGAGAGAGAGAGAGAGAGAGAGAGAGAGAGAGAGAGAGAGAGAGAGAGAGAGAGAGAGAGCACACAACAGCCTATTTGTGTGACATCTTGATTTCCTGTGCATGATTGTACACAACACCACTGACACACCACACAACATTACTGTTAATGCACACACAAGTGCATTAACATTAATGTTGTAGGGGAAAACCTCAAATACAAGGCTTAGTTTACCTGAATAAAAACACACAGACACACACACACACACACACACACACACACACACACACACACACACACAAAATGCAAAGAACATAGTCCAGCAATTTTTACAAAATAAATTGTCCCAATAAAAACTGTTGGCGGTGATGCCAGAAGTTGTCAAAACTTGATTCTAGAAACTGAAAGATGTAAATTTGTTTAGTCTTAGCAGAATATATCACAAAACATCTGCAAGTTATGAAACTATCTGCATTGCCTGATATTGCAGGGGGTGAGTATACTGTATCTGCAGCAAGCTGACCCTGTCAAAGTGTAATGTTTGCTCTTGTTTGTCTCATTTGCATGATTGTGCAAATGTTCTTGATGTTGAATATGAGGAAGTCACTGACCTTTTCTCAACTTCAATGGAAAGTCCAGTTTACTTTACAAACTGCATATTTGTTAGTAGGCAAATATACCTTTATGGATGTAATAATCATTCAGAGATATTTCTGTAATATGCAAAATGCAGTATTGGAAAGTCTCAAAAGGCAACTCAAAACTAACATGATTCACTACTGAAAGTTTTGATCATTTCTGTTGTCAAATATCAGATATTTGAGATTATAATTTACACTGTACTGTATATTGCACACATCCATCATTGAGTCCATCCTCACATCCTCCATCACCATCTGGTACGCTGCTAGCACGGCCAAGGACAAGGGCAGACTGCAGCGTGTCATTCGGTCTGCAGAGAAGGTGATTGGCTGCAATCTGCCGCCGCTACAGGATCTATACGCCACCAGGACTCTGAAGCGTGCTGGAAAGATTGTGGCCGATCCCTCCCACCCCGGGCACAAACACTTTGAGTCACTCTGGCAGGAGGCTGAGGTCCATCAGGACCAAAACCTCACGCCACAAGAACAGTTTTTTCCAATCCGCCAATAGCCTCTTCAACAAGGCCCGGAACCCACCCTGACACTCTCCGCATTCCCCCTCTGGCTCTACATGCCACTGTACTTACTACTAAGTAAAGTACTAACTACTAATACTTACTCTGCTGTGCTGCTCTTCTTATTTTTATTTTTATTTTGAATACATACTGTGTATATATGTTTATACTTATATTGTTATATTCTGGTGCTTGATTCTCTTAGCCTTCTTGTATGTAGAGGTTGTGTGACGTGCACCTACAGCACCAAAACAAATTCCTTGTATGTGTAAAAAACGTACTTGGCAATAAATCATAAATCTGATTCAGATTCTGATTCTGATATTCACTAAACCCAGACACAACCATTTATTCATACGCAGTTTGTGGTACAATGCACTGGAGGGCGCTGTTGTAGCAGTCTAGGTGATTCACATACCACTGAGCAAGAACATGCACTCAGTCTACTATATGAAGGTAAAAACATCTTACACCATCTACTGGTTGCAATGAAACCAGCAAGAAATTAAAAATTTTTTTTTTTGCTATAGTACCATCAAAGATGATGCAGTACATCCATATCCACCAATCATCCACACCTGTGATGAAAACAAGTGTATGTTTAGTTTTTTTTAATCAAAGACTGACTTTGAAGCCAGGATGTCACAACCGCGCCAGGCTCCTGCGCCACTTTAGGACAACATAGGAGTGTTATTGGTTAAAATTATGAGTCTGTGCACCACTAGCGGCGCCAGGATTTTAATTGTAGGTGGGCCTCCAGAAAACTGGATGGGCCAGTTAAAATAAGCCAAAAAAAAAAAAACTGAGGACAGCGACTCAGTAGCCTACCTGTGTGGCTCTTGTGTCGCTGTCCTCAGCTCAGTGCTGAAGTGGACAAAGACATACACCTTGGCAGTAAGCCTACAAAAAGACTGAAACGGAATTATTACAGCCAGACACTAACAGCCGCTTTCCGTCCGGAGGGATTTTTGCAGTTCTTAGAACATAAAATTCCTAGAACCCTTTTTTTCTCGTGTTCCGACTGGACCAATTTGGGGATTTTTAAGTCCCCCTGGTCGCAGCTTCTGTAACTCTTTCAGCTCCTACTTCAGGGCAGGGTCTTTTCTCTTTTCAGCATATGAACCTAGGTGAACGAGGGTTGGGTTTCTGGTACAGACAAACCAACAACGGGACAATTTTAACAATTTTCGCCATCTTATTCATCACTAATTACACTTATGACAACGTTTTAGGCGAGAAATTAATTGTTTAGATTTCGAATATAGGCAGTCTTGCGAAAATTGATGCCGAATTGACAATTTGCTTCAAAGTTTTCGGAGCTCCATGAAGTGAGGCGACAGCCAGCAGGTGCCTGCCCCGGCTGCTAGCTCGCTCGGCCAGTTATGCTCAGAGACCCCGCTGTGAGCTGGAGGTCTCTCAGACCGCTCTCGTAAATAAGAGGCTTTTATTTTTCCCTTACCTCTCCTACCAGTCCCTATGGCCACTTGGCCAGTGGGAATGTAATTGGAAAAAGCAGTTTTGGTGGAGAGTAGTTAGTAGAACTGTTTAGAAGTGGACCTTTCCTATAACTAGCTACGTTCCTGTAACTACTCGGTCGGAAAGCGGCTAAACGTTAACTGTTGCCTACTTGCCTTGCTGGTGTGAGGGGGTGGCTACGGAAGGACTTGATGGGAGAGGGCGGCCGAGCAGGATGGTAACTCGTCACTTGTAACCGCGTAACTTAAAATGGCAGGAGTTTCCTCCTCCTGCTCCTCGGAGCGTTTCTTGCTGAATTTAAATGAAAACAAGCTGCTTTGCTTTGCGTTTCATATTAGCTGATAGCTACCGTCTGTGTCTGTCTCATTGAGCTTGCTTGAAAAGCTTGCGCGGCAACGTCATTCATTTCATTGGATCACTTGCTGGTGACGATGCAGCCTATGGGCAGGCTTAAGAGTCCACACGTGGGGTAGAAGCCGCTGATTGGCTGAGAAGCTTTCACTCAAAGCTTTTCTCGGGCTGCTTATTGGATGAACTGCTAGAATGAAAATCACTCACTACTCACTATAGGCCTGGACCTGAAATGGGTGGGCCCAGGCCCACCCGGGCCCAATGGTAGCGCCGCGGGTGCTGTGCACTTTACAAAGGTGATCCCCAGCCCCTGGCAATAAGTGACAAGCCCACATTAATAACCAGGGACGATTCCAGGATTTTTAAAGTTGGGGGGGACCAGGGGAGGCATTTTATCAGAATACATCATAGAAAATCTGCTTAGAAATATAGGAAATATTGGATAGGATAGAACATAATGTAATTCTGCTAAATAAAACATCACATTCATTATTAGTTTCACTTAGTTGCACAGAATGCAATACACTTTTTCTAAAGTCTGCCCCTTTTTAAAAAGCAATTCCAGTGTTGGTATCAGAATTTTACATAGTCATCATGGAAACATGAATTGGTCATGTGACAAGGGCTGGGAAAATTGGCAGAACATGCAGGTGACAGTACTCTGATCCAATGGAAATCACAATTGTACTCTAGCCCAATTAATTGGGTGGGAGGGGGGGGGGGGGGGGGGGGGGGGGGGGGGGGGGGGCACCAGAAGGGGCCAATCATATTTCGGGGGCTTTAGCTCCACCCATGTTAATATCCTTGGTAACTATGTGTCTCAGTTTTGCATTAAGGATGACTTACATCTGTGTAAATAAGTATCTCTGTAAGCCTGTATTGCAGAATTAAATTGCCAAGACAATACACATGTCCACCTGCGTGCACATCGCCAAACGTGTTATGTCAGGACATATTGAAATACACACGTGTGCAGAGTGGTCTTTGAATATATGTGGGAGGACAGGAAGTGGTAAGCTTGTAACAACTGAAATGAGCCCATGCAGTAGCTACACTTTAAAATAAACTCTAAGGACCCCGGTCACAAACACATCAGGCAGAATGGATAAACCAGCATACACCCATCTGTGGATATTTAGCTGTTTTACATTTGTCTGCATCTATGGAAGAGGTCATGGTAAGCATTAATACACTTTTTTCTTGTGATATGTCTTTCAAGAGAGCATGAGGGGACATTTTGAATGGATTGTATTCATTAAGTTGACAAAGAAAAAAGTTACACTTAATTACAGTTACACTAAATGAAACTAGATTACAGCCTGTAAATTAAAGTGTTATTATGTTATTATTTATGTATGGGATATCAGTACGTAGGGCTATTTGGTACCTATATGTAAGTGCAGGTAAAGGTGATGGCAGGTTGTAGAATAAGGGGGTAAAGACTTTTCAGAGGGACTTAAATGACAAAGAGACAGTGAGACAGGAAAAAATGGGAAATCGGTGTATTGATATTGCAATTCAATTGTTAATGTTATTTTCTTTTTTTAAATCATACCAATTTTGTTTAATAAATATACTGTATTTTGAAAAAGTAACTATTTCTTGCATTGATGGAATAATCATACTGTAGATGTATTTGTCAGAATTTACCGTAGTATTGAGAGACACTTTTCTGTTGTATTAATTTCTGAAATGATGCTTCCATTTTAGACTTGTTTCCTTCATGTGAAGTTGAGCTGATGGTCCGGCGAGGCACGACATGGAAAACTGTCCCACAACAACGTCTGACAGTCAGATGTCCTGTCAAACACTGTGGAGAATCAATGAATGTCACCTGGTGTAAACGGCTCGACACAAACAAATGTGAACAAATTAATTACACAGAGAATGTGGAAATAACACAGAATGACAAATACGTTAAGGACAAACTCATCTCAAGTCTGACTTTCACACGGATTTCCATTAATGACAGCGGCCTGTACCAATGTCTTGTAAAAGGATACAAGTATCAGCAGATCAGTCATTTCATCAACATCTCAGTGTCAGGTATACAGAATTTGCTCCCTCAGTGCCAAAATATAATATAAGATGTCTAATTGTATTAATTGTATATTGTTCTGTTTTCTTAATCTACAGATCTAAACCAGGATGTGGACAACTCTGACAATAATGCACGTAAGATAAATGTATTTGTCAAATTATATAAATAATATATACATATAAACATTTTACTGATAAAGACTAACTACTGATCTGGTTTTTCTTCTTAGATGAGCTACCAATACTTGTTGCTGGTGATAAGGACGTATCCTGGCTGCCCTACTTCTTCATCTGTGCTAGCATAGCTCTTCTTGTTGCCACACTGACAGTTTCAACCCACCTGAGTTGTTTTTGCTGGAAACGTAAGAACATTAATAGGTATTCACAGTCTGAATAACTCATTTCTAGATCTTACAACCTAACAATGGAGCATTTGTGTTATGTCTTCACAGGAATACTGACCTATAACCAATCAAAAGGACAGGTAATGCCATGTTATGTTGCTAGGCCTACTTAAAGAAAATGTTTGACTTTTTGGGAAATAAACTTTTCTTGCTGAGAGGTAGATGGCAAACTTGAAACCATGCACTCTAATGTCTGTACGACAAATATGAAGCTCATTCATTTAATTCAATAAACACTCTACTGGTAGGCATCTTTGTTACCTTTGGACACAGTCAGGCAAACCCCGTTTCCAGTTGTTATGCTAAACTAAGCTAACAGGCTGCTGGATTTTAGCTTCATATTTAGTTTACAAACATCAGAGTGGTATTGATATTCATCTAACTCTTGGCAAATGTCGAACTATTCCTTTAACCTAGATGTTCAAGAGTCATAACGGTGTCAAGCAAGAATATTTTATTGGCTTATTTAATCTTGTTCTGGTGTTTTGCTGTCATAGGTAATGTCCACTCACATGATACCTGACCTACCCAATGGGAGTGCTCCTTCTGTTCCTGTCCTGTGTGCTGCAGGAAGACCACCATCACCATCTCCCCTGATGACCAATGGGAACCAGCCTGCTGTGGCAAACACAGTAGATGAAAGTCAAGTGTCAGACCATGCAGTGTATGCTGTCATCAACCACCGTAGGATACAACATGCTGCGACTGAACAAAATAAAAACACAGAATATGCTGCTCAGTGTTTCCTGAACATTTTGGATTTGCCATAGACACATGCAGATGAAAACATGGATGGAAAAATTTACACAAGTATGTGGTGGTGTAATGGAACAGGCAAAGAAGTTACGCAATCAACCACGCTGCAGAAGAGGTGAACGGATGAGGATTGTGGTCACGCAGATGCACAGTACAGCCGTATTAAACTAACCAGTCTAGACCAGAAGCAACATTGAATGTATTTTCTCACTCTCAGGTTTGTTTCAGGCAATGTTGCTTTTAATTATTAATTTCTCATTATTTTTTCAGTTGTTTTTCCCTCCATTTATTTAATTTACGTGACTTAGAGTGCTTTTTTGACTGAATAAACTTTGGAAAAAAGCTTTGGTGGTTTGTGTAGAAAAGCCAGTGGGTAAGTGCAGACTCACTGAATAATTGTTGTGCCTTCTTCTGTCTGATTTCGTAGTTTAAATGCTGAAGTTTGGAGGCATCTATATCTTTAAAAATAAATGTCAGCATTTCAATATAATCTTTGACTGATCTGTGACTGTGACTGTGGAAACATTTTGTTATTTGAAAGGTCATGACTGTGCGGTCCGTGATATTTATTTTTAAATTCCTCGACCACACCAGTTTGGTTTAGTTTAAATGAGCAGGAAGTCAAAGAGGGGATCGGAACATTTTTTTTACATCATCTTTGGTAGCAGACGTCCCGCCTCTGCACAACCACATATGGTACATATTGTACATACTGAGATACTGTTTGAGCAGTGGCCTTATCATTATGGTGGTCACACATTCAGCAGGTTGAATAACATGAAGAGACGAAGAAAGAGGAGAGGATAGAAGATAACAAAGATTTTTTTTTAAAACAATTTACCATAAAAACAATAACATTAATAACACAACACAATGATATGTCACAGACCATGGGTTTGTGGTCTGCCAAGCCTGACATAATCAAAATATGATTTTGAAGTTGTTTTCTTCCATGATGTACCATTATTAGTGGTGAAATCTTTCTGACATTTGGGACGATTACTGGAAAACAAAGCCATACTTTTACATTTTGAGTAACTGATTAGATTAGCCTACTAACTGGCCAATAAATCAGAAACTCCATACTATTCTTTTCCTGTCTGGTGACTTTTAAGATTCTTACCCTTAGAAATTGTGACTGGGTTCCTTCCAAGTCAAATAAATTCAGCACCTGGGTGAAAAATCTCATTGGTAATCTGAAAGATGACAGATTTGAGAACAGAATCAGAAAAACAGGGATTGCCCTGCTTATTTAATAAGACCACAAATCATTCACCACTGCCCATCATGCTGATAACACACAGTGTGTCATATTGTCACACTGATAATTCAGTTTTCTTTAGATGATGTTCAGTGGAGCACTGTGTTCCCTGTGCTGTAATCCATTTACAGATGCTCACAAAAGGTCCTTTCACTAAGAAATGGCATGTGGAAAATGTCATGAAATGCTCCTGAATAATGTGACTTGACTTTTATATTTCTTACAGTATATTCCCTTGATACATAGGAGAGGTGAAAAGTTGAAAAGTAATCTACATGCTGTACGTGAGTCCTGAACATTGTGTGAAATGACCCTGTGAACTTCTTTTCTGTCTCATGAGGGGATTTTTTCATCTCAACATTGGTGTCTGGTAGTTACAGCCCACACACACGTTCTGCTCTTATAGTATCTATCTCCCTCACACACACACACACACACACACACACACACACACACACACACACACACACACACACACACACACACACACACACACACTCAGTAATTGTGTTTTTTCTGTGGTGGACAAAGCCCTGGTTCAGGCGGCAGAGCGATGGAGAGCGTGGAGGCTTGTGCGAAGGCGGCGTTTGAGACGGGCCTGATTAGATGGAGTCTGAGGTCATTAGAGAGTGTGGACTCTGCAGCACTGCGACCATCTGACAAGATGTAGAGGAGTGCTGGATGCTTGTGATCTACTATCTTTTGTTAGGGTTTTATGATAAAAATCAGAAAGGTATCTTTAATGATTAGTGACTGGGAATTTATATTTAACTTTAGTTTTTAAATAACCAAGTAAAGTGACTAAGTCAGCACATCTCAACACCTCACTACAGCTTGACATGTACACTCACAATCTTTTCCTTACACATAAACTCGCTTGGCTGTGAAATGCAAGCGATGAGACATGCATACTTTTTAGATGAAATATGTCATAACACATACAAACAGCCATGTGATTTAATGAAGTGTTTGGCCTCAGTCTACGCAGTGAATGATATTGGTAACTGATTGAGTTTATGAGTTTTTACGTCCTGTGTGTGTATGAAAATATATGCAACAGAACTAATAAATACTGTATGTTATCCCAGAGCTTATGAATACATCAGAACAGAATTGGCAAGTGCTGCAGGCTCTGTGAGTGAATGTGTGTGCAAAACACGTGTGTGTGTGTGTGTGTGTGTGTGTGTGTGTGTGTGTGTGTGCGTGTGCGTGTGCGTGTTTTGCTTTATGAGGTCCACCATAATCCGTCTGGCTTGGGATGAAAAAGCCCCCCAAAAATGAGCATCTGGCAGCAAGGCCTGGCACATCAGAAAGGAATGCCTGTTTTTCGGAGAGGTACAAAGCTGAGCTGAAAAAACTGAAAGATGCAATGCAAGATTATGCATAATAAAGATTCAGAAATGTATAATCTTTAAATATTTTTTATTATTCTATGTGTTGCATTCATTCCATCAACTACATTGTTGGTTATAATGCATTGTATCATATTTTCTTTTTCTTTTATTGGACTGCAGTGACCTGTACAGGAATGGATACTATGGTACATTTTAATTTATTTTTTAGCAAATGTTCTGAAACCACATTTCAGAATTATTCTAATGCAAGCTCTGATCTCATATTTAAATTCATATGATATATGTGAAACTATACAGACAGAGGAATGCTGCCTAAACTCTTATTAATAGTGAGGAATGTGATGTGCCTGATGGAAGCCGTATCATATCATATGCTTTGATACACAAGACTATTTCAGCATAAAGCTTACGTTTTTGAATGTGCCTGTACACATGCATACATGAGATCCAAAAAGCCTCCTAACATTATATTTTAGGCATTTGTGTGCCACTTTGATCCAGAGCGATGTACAAATGAGCAGACGCGGTTTTAGGTTTTTTTCAAGAACACAGTGTGGCTCTTCTGGTCTTTTAACCACTATCAAACCCCTAAGCCAACTCTCCACAGCCCAACCTGTACACTCCCATCTTCACACACATGAACTCTCCGGACTCTACGATGTAGACGGGCAGCAATACATGCATTCCTTTCAGGGACACCAAGAAGGTTTCAGTGTTGCTTCCTCAGGAAATTGATTCAAGCTATCGGACCAAGGAATTTAACCTCTAACAAATATACAAGCACGCACACACACACACACACACACACACACACACACACACACACACACACACACACACACACACACACACACACACACACACACACACACACACACACACACACACACACACACACACACACACACACAGACTTTGAAACAAAAAACGTTTGCAATAGATATTACACAAACAATACATAAGTATGTAGCCCTAGTTGAACAAATGAAGACCCTACCCAGCTTTAACAATAAAAAGAAGTAATGGAGGGCTTCGGCTGAGGTACAAGAAATAACAACTTACTGTAATGGTGAGCTCATAGTTTCAATTAGCTATGTTATTTAAAGGATAAGGCTGGCCATATTCTGTATTTTCCTTCTTTTTTTTTTTTTACAATCCCATGTAAATACCAAATATATCAAAGAGTCAGTCCTTCTGGTTGGTTTGGTTGGGAAACAATAGAACGTGAATCCTTAAAAAACAGGGCATGAATACATAAAAAGGCCAAATAATTGGGCAATAACTGGACACTGCAGTTTTTAGCAAATGTTACTTAAGCTGTGAATAGTGCATTTGTTGGGGACTATTTATAGCTGCGGATTTATACAAAATAAACTACAGTGCCCATGTTCAGGTGACCGGTGCATCATGTGGCTCGTTAATGTGCTTTTAATGTGCTTTTAATAGTTTTTTAGTTAACACTGCAGGGGTATGCTATATTAGACTGTATCTACACATGTGTTAGTTGAATCAATTCATTGTTGGTTTTAGTCTTTTCATGGGATTTGTTGAATAAGAACCATATGATATCACCAGACTTATCCTTTAAGGACCAGGTAAAAGACAAACAGGAAAGTATTTTGAGGACATGCAATATGTTGTCATATACAGTGACTCTGCTGTGTGTTGCACAAAGTGTGGCCATCGCCTCAATCAATTGCAGAGCCAGAAAGAAAAACATGGACCGCTCAACATTTCCTCACTGACTCCATGTGAAAACAGCCTGGAGATTATATAAAAGTCAGATGCAGAGGAAGAAGAGCAGAGATGAATGTCGTGGTACTGTTGGCGTCCATCAATAGGATTGTATTTGACATCCTACTGTATAGAGGTGTGTCAGAACATCTTCCCTTCTTATCAAGATGATGATGAGGATGATGATGATGACGCAGGGAAACAATTCTGCAAGGTCGGCTCTGAGAAGCACTGCCTCTTCTTTTTAGCCTCTGGTCTCATCTGAGAAATTAATCAGCTGAAAAGAAATGCATGGAGAGAGCAGGAGAAGTATGGCACAAAACGGAAGAATGCATTATACATGTTTAGGTTTTCCTCATATTTCCATTTTCCATTAATGGAATCAAATTTGACTTGGTGCAGCTATGACAGCACGACAAGGCTTGTAATGAGGACATCAAAGCATTTCCCTCCAAACCTGAAAGTGTTTGACTGCCCTGTATTCAGAGACATCACAGCTGCATGTAGCTAGATTCAAACTGGTTTGGCAAAATATTATGTCTCACCTGTATGATTATTTAAAAAAAACACTGTATACTGTGATCGTTTCATTGTCTTCGCTTGCACAATACATGATCTGGAGTAAAGAGGTCTGGATCACACAGTTATATAGTTATAGTTAGAGTTTTTCTGTGAGTAAATGTTAAGAGTCTAGGGTCCCCAGACATGAGGTGTGTCACTTCTTTTTTCTGGGTAAAGAAAAAGAAAAGTAAAATTAAAGTCCAGGAAAGCCACACAAAGAGTGAAATATTACTGGACAGTGATAACTTTATCTTCCGTATTTTAGACTAACAACTAACATTTGCATTTCAAAAAGGCGTAAAAAAGTAGGATCCAACTCAATGCTAACACTAAGTGACAGTCAGTTGTTAAAGATTAGGTGTGTACCAGACCTCATCACTCCAGATCCTGTCTCAGTTGTCCTGTCTATTAAGGCATCAGTTTGAGCTCTGCTTCGGCTGATATGCAGGTATTTCCTCATTTTGTATGTTATTTTGCACTGTTAGCAGTACTATACAGATCCATGGTTAATTTCCTTCATGCACAGACAGAAAACATTGAGTGGACGTGCGGATAAAGTGCAGATGGAGTGCAGGTAACAAAAAGGTGACAAGGCTGTCAAGTTCTCACGTGTGAATGATATAAGCATGACATCATGTGATTGAGGAGCAGTGTCGTTATCTCCGGTTGGCTTGAACGACCACAGAGAAAGACTGTATCTTAAATACTGCACTATTTTCACCAGCTAGTTGCTAATTTTTTCAGCCTGTTTTTTTTTGGCGCTGGGCAGATACAGTCGGTTTATCAAAGCTTTTCTTTGTTAATAACAGCTGCCTGTTCCAGCTAAAGGAGACTAAAAGGCTCCGTATAGTGCTGAGAGGAACTGCATACCCACTGCTAATATACAGTGTATAAATATTGATTAGTGCAGCAGTAAAGTTTAGTTCGTGCTAATATTACTGTCTGTTTCCAGACATCTCCTTTAACAAATCCGCAGATATGAGTATTGTGAGAGCCAAAGTGAAACCAGAGCTCTGTTCCAGAAGTAAGAAAACCTCATTCAAAATCCCATTGACATTTGTCGCTACGCTAATAACTAAAAATGCAGCCTTGGAATAGAGTCTCTCTCAATAGTGTGCTACTTGACTCGCTTCATGTGTTAAGATAAGGGTGCTAGTTTTTTCAAAACTAACTTTAATAATAATATTCAATATCAATGTTTTTAGCAGGCTTTGAACACCATTTCCCATAAGCCCTCGCGTTTGTGGGCTGAACATGGCGGCTTGACAGAAGAGATCCATGAGAGAGGACGTAAACGTTTAACTTTGTTAAGAGGCCCTCTTATGCTTTTTGGCGTTTCCCCCGTCCTTTAGTGTGTTATATAGTGTTTTGTGTGTGTAATAGGTCTTTAAAGTAAAAACAATTAAACACATTTCATGCCAAAGGGAGCTTTCACTCCCACAGAAAGGACTTATCCTTAACTGCCTGAAACGCCTCGCCTGCATTTGCGTCACAAATTCCTCAATTAGTGACATAACCAATTAAGAATGCCCGCCCAGCAGCACACTCTGAAAGCGGAGACCAGCCAGGAGAATATTTAAATTTCTTATAGCAACTGCTGTAGTGTATGGCAATTTGTCTCAGAATATGCAAAGTAAACCCCACGAACATGCTTCATTGTTTCAGAAAGACAGATGAAAGAAACACTGAATGCACTGAGTTACGGAAGATATGGAACAGAGGCTAGCCCGTCGGTGTTGCAGCACATCCCATAGAGCCACTGTTCCTTTTCATTGTTTCTGTAGACACCCGTGCAGTTTGCCAAAGCCCACCATAGGTAGAGAACCCTAAAGCCACATTACCCGTGTTCTTAAAGTCTCTTCACTGGCTCCCTGTTTCATATGGGATTCAGTTTAAAATTCTTACTCCTACATATAGACATTGCACGGTCAGACTCCTGCATATGTGGCTGAACTACTTCACCCATATAAGTTAAATTGTCTGTATTTTATGTCATTGTAAAGCACTTTGTGATTTTATCTGAGAAAAGCACTAAATAAATAAATTGTACTTACTCAATAAAAAAAAAATATTTGATTGACCTTCATGACTTCTTAAGAGAATGGTGATAAACTGGATGTAAATCTGTAGAAATTTCCCCAAATTAGCCACATCAGAGAGACCAACGAAAGCTTCAGGAAAGGTACAGTACTAAAAATGTACAAGTGCCACAAAATCATTAATCATTTCTCCAATCCCAGCATAATCAAAACCATACTCTAAATAAGTCACTTAACAAAACCTTAAAGTGAAATTTTCCAAGTTATAATCCTGTGCCCCTATGTTAATTGCTCACTTATCTCTTGTTGTAGGCCAAATATATGAACTGTACATTTTCTCCCCACTTTCTTCTGCACACCTTATCTAAGTGACTCAAATATTGTACACATAAGGTGTTTAGGAGTATGACTTGGAAAGATTATTTGTTTTCCATTCATTCTTGATATACACCTTGAGATTGACAAACATGACATGGTCTCACCTTCTTTGCGCAAGAAACACTTCCAAAGGCAGAAGCAGAGGGACATGACCAACAGGGCAGCCACTGTAGTGACTGAGATCAGGATGGTGAGAGCCGTCCCAACTAGGAGGGAGGAAGACAGAAAAATGATGAGCAGTTCTATTATCTGCCATAACTATGTACTGCACATTGTGTAAATCCTAGCCTTGCAGAAAACAGATTAAATGTCATGATCGGTGTTGGCATCTGTGTCTGTGTACTATAAGGCCTGTGCTAATCTAGACATTGCTTTCTTTTTTATGGACCATCACTGATTAGATTTGAGATTTAATCTACTGTATAATGTCACTGTCTGATTTATATAATGTGTGTACTCCTGACCCATGAAGCCATGATAAACTATAGGTTATCAGCAAACTAAAGACATGACAATCACACATACTGTATACTTATGAGTACATTTACCTACTACCCAACACACGCTGCATTAAAACTAATGCAGATTTGTATTTGTAATAGTGTAACAGAGATCTTGAGGTATCCTTCAATTATTGTCACAAAGCAAAACAAGCTATATAGACATAAACATCACTCAGGGGGTTACAGTCCGCATAGTCTCGCTTTGCCAGACCCTCCTCCAAAGCGCGCTGGAGGAGAGTCTGACTACCGGTCCGCATGACTAAGAGTCAATTGAATCTCAGATAGATTATCTCTATGGAAGGGGCCAAAGTAGAAAAAAAATATTACAAACCAAAGATTCAGTAAAAGATTCACTAAAATGTAATACATTACATTCTAGCTTTGTGAGGATTATTGACAATGCCTGATGAGGATCTCGGATTGAAACATTGCTTCTGTTAAATTAAATGTACAGAGAGCTAGCAGATCTTTTCTCTGACTGTGTTTTTTTTGATCCAGCATCTGTAAAAAAAAATAAAACTTTGTATGTGCATGCTCGGCACTCTGTTGCTGCCCTTTATAGTCTCCAACAATTTCTGCTTTCTTTAGTATTCTCTATTAGTAGGCTTCTTTTTTCAAAAAGATCTCAAGTAATGATGACATCAAGTATGTTTGGAGTATGCCAGGAAAAAATAATGACACAAGGCTATCAAAAGCTTTGAGGTAAAGTATGTCATTTAAGCAAAGGTTCACTGACACCAACTCACTTTTAGTGTTCATGGATACAGCAATCGGTGACTCAAGCCCTTTGTGGTGGACCAAGCATTTGATGGACACGTCTTTCAGCAGCCCGGATTGGACGGTCAGCGTACTGATGACCAGAGTGGTCCCATCGCTCTGTGGAAGGTGTGTCGTCACAGGAGGGCCCATGGTTCTGTTATCTCTCTCCACGTTCCAAACTATCTCTGTCGGGGGGCGCGACACTGAGGTGCAATTGGCTTCGATTACCCCTGGAGAGGTGGTCTTGTAGCTCACCTGAGGTTTTGGCAGGACTGTGAGAAACAAACAGAAAACGCTAGAACTATCACAATACACTGCCACACATTTACACACAACAAACATGCTCATACTGTGGTAGATGTATATGGCACATATGGAATACACTGTGCCAAGGTATTAATGTATTCTTCCTTAGTTCTCTTTTGCTGTGTGTAAAATACACAAGCCAGAAAACTCTGGAAATGCTATTACATTAAAGATCAAACACTATGGAGGACTGGGATATGAAACTTATTTTTTTAATCCAGAAATTGGCCAAAATTCAGAATGTAGTTTAGTTTGTATTTGTACATCTTCAAAGCGTCTTTCAGTAAATTGCTAAGATGATAACTGGGAAAAACCTTGAAGCCTTGGATCAGGTGAGGAATGAGAATTCCTGCACGCTTAAGATACATAAGTAAATCTGTGGCTGTTTTCAATTCTCTGTTCTCGGGGCTGAGCGAGGAATGTGATGCACTGGAACCGAGAACATTTTTGTTGGCAAGAAGACGTTCAGCCACAGATATTTAGCCCTCATAGTTTTAGTGTCTTCTCAGAGTTCTAGGTGGTAAAAATTACCACCGGTCTGTATTGTATCAGATTTCGGGGAGGGTCGAACCACAACAATCTTTATAACAATCCAAACCATAATGACCTGTGAATGAGCACAAAGCTGGTGTGAAATTTGGCTCTTATCTAAGATTAAATTCCACAGTTTTTCCTCACTATAATTCTCACTATGAAGCTCCATAAAGCCGAGAGTAGCTGCAGATTCGGGAGATAATTGTCGACCTCCTTTCACATCGTCATTTGGTACATTGGTTTTATAAAAATATAAATTTCAGCCATTTTATGTAAATAATCTTTATATTTCTCCCACCACTGACATCTAATGTGGTCATTTCATTGCATGTAAAACTGAACCCACTGGCAGCCTTATTTGTGGCGTGATGATTTTAACATTTGCAGTGCAATTGCATTATAGTGCAAAGTCAGGGTTACTCATTTTGACTACTTCTCTCTAATTGCTCTTGCAATTTGTTCTTTTAAGATGTTAAACCTTGTATGACTTTTTAGAATTGTATTTCTGTTTTGCAGCTTTCTAAACGGTTTAATTATGTTACATTTGAAAGACAGATTTGATTTTTATGAATTACTCCATGTTGTGAGATCATGTGCATTCATGTGTTTCAGCTATCACTGTTTGTGGACAGTATGTGTGAGAGTAGGAGTAAAGGAGGGGGCATCACATCATCCGGAGTGGGATGAGGGTGGAAGACTGTTGGCAGCAGTACGAAGTAAGAAAAAAAACACATTAATGCTAACCGTGCTTTACTTCTAGAAACATCTACTGTACTGTACAGTTCAATTTCAAACAAAAGCACATCTGTTTGTTGAGATAACTGTGAAAGAAAGGGAGCAGGAGAAAATGAGTAAAGAGAGAGAGCGAGAGACAAAGCACAGAGGGAATGACTGTCTGGCTGCAAACACTGACACAGTCATGCATCAGGACCTCACTCCCTGCCTCCATCATTCTTTGAAATGGTCCATTCTTCACATGGACACACTGCTCTGTATTTGCGTGTTAACAAATCAGTCGACAGCTTAGCCTTGCTATATCATTTCAACAGCTACATTCGGGAAGAAAAGAACAACATTCCTGTCTAAATCCCAGGGGTACCTGTCTTTCCTGCAGACACAAAGTCCAAGTTAAGACTCTTGGCACTCACAAGCATGTCTGACTCCTTCATTTCCCCCACAAGATCCTGTCTTCCCAGCTCGTAATTTACAGTAGGACATATTCATACACAACCACAGCCCTGCAAAAATGTGCATCTGAACAACTCTTACTTATATTCTGCCAGTGAGGTTAACACAAACCTGACATTATTGTGAAACAAAGCAGCAAAAGATGGATGACGGTATGACAACAATAGCATTGGCAACAAAAAAAATTAATCTGCCCTGAATGTCAGATATTCTTTTGCCATTTTTGCAGCACGGCTGTAGGGATGGAAAGTTGGAAAGGTCTATTGGTCCAACACTTCTGTCTGGAGAAAAATATGTCTTTTGATTGATTGCCATGAAATGTGGTACATAATTTGGTACAGACATCCAGTAAGACTTCTATTAACTTTGTTGATGCCTGGACATTTCATTTAGCGCTACAAACAGGTCCAAATTTCAAAGGATATCTCAAATAATTGCATGATGCTAAAGTAAAGAGAAATTTCACAGTTCATAACATCACAAACACTGACTATTAAATTATCTGTACACTTTATTGTACATAATCTGCTCCTCCCAGGTGGAGCTCAAATTTTCCTCATCCATTTTGTTTCTGCCATACTTATGAAATATAAAATGTAATATAAAATAATCAGCAATAATAACTGGCTGCAAAAAATAAGTTTACCATAGATGGTGAGGCAAACCGTGGAGGTCTTCGGCCCGTTGAGATGTGTGTTGTACAGACATGTGTAGCAGCCCTCGTCCTGGATGGTGACAGGCTGGATAGTGAGCTCACTATGGGATAGGGAGGCACTCAGCCAGACTCTCCCCTGGAACGGAGGCTCTATCATGGGGTCGCTTCGCTTTGCAAAGGAGGCTACCTCTCTGGATTCTCCTTGTGCAGAATTGTGTCTCCATATGATCTGCTGCACCTTTTCAGGCAACCCGTAGGAGCACATGATGGAGGCCTTCTTGCCACTCACTGCTGTCTTGTTGCTTTCAGCGGTGACTTGCGCTGGGAGTAAAAAGAGCCCACCATCCAGTGAAAGAATGATGGATGAGGAGAAAAGATAAGAAAAAGAACAGGGATACAAAGGGTGAAAAACTGAGAAATGAGGGTACCCAAACAGAAACCACTCACTGGAATCTGCAACAGCTGTTTCTGCTTAGAAAAATGAGCCCTGCTTCTTCCACTGTTCCACATCTCTTTATTACCAAGACTGGCTGAGCCTCAACAGGCTCATCAACTTGTGTTCAAAGGTTAGCGACATCTGTATTCACATATTTTCCCAGTAAATCCCCACAGAAGATTGATTTTGAGGTTATAGGGAGGAGTACCTATCCCTGGAGTCTGCTGGAGAATTGGTTTTGTGTCATTTTAAAGGGAGAGTGCAAAGGACAGGCTTCCAAAATAAAGACATTCACATTATATTGTTTAAAACATAATTATGAGCAGCACAGTGGGAAAAACTGTTTGCATCAGCTTCCAACCATAATTCTCACCGACACTGATCATTACTCAACCTGGCCTCCCATGGGTGCTTTTCCCACCTCGTTTATGACCTGTGTACCAATAGCAGAGTCACATCCTGGGCTAAAAAAACGTATGTTTCATCTGAATCTTTCCTGTCAGGGTTGAATATAAGTCAGAGACCCACACCTTGTTGCTTTTGCTTCAACACTGCATTTCTAGCTCTCTCACAAGCATGCATGTTGTTACAGTACATAGCTTTGACGTTTGGCACTGGAGATCCAGGAACCAAAGCTTCTTTTTTTTTAAATACTCTTGATAAAGGCACCAACTAAACTCCCATTAACACAAAATATGTGTTCTTACTTCTGCTTAATACATCACAAATCTAATTATTAGACTGTAAAGTAGATATTAATGTACTATATCTTTTTTAAAGCATTTTGGGGCATTTTATCTCTTCGTTAAAGTCAACAGTAGGAAGATGACAGAAAATGAGGGGTCACTACTGAACTACACCCACCAGAGTGATCCTATGTATTCAGGGTTGGATCTTGTCTAAACTGTAACAAATTGCTGTTCTTGCATCCTTGTTCACAAAATCAAAGCTGCAGTCAATAATGGCCTTACTCACAGGTAACAGTGAGGCAAGTCTGTCCCTGCTTTGAACCGGAAGGATGCATGTCAAAGATGCAGGTGTAGCAGCCTTCATCACGGAAGCCCACCCTGCGGATGGTGATAGCCGAGGTGTCTTTCGGGGAAAGGGCGAGCTCCACATACTGCTGTCCACTCACACTGTCTCTGTTGCCAGGTTGGTAGCTGAGCAGGGTCTGGTTCTGGGCATCCAACCAACGCACCTGCCTCAGAGACTCCCCTCGTTCCCTCGAAACACTGCAAGTCAGAGTGAAGGGCTTATCCACTGGAGCTTCCAGACGGTCGGGTGCTGTTACCCTGCCTGAAACATTTACCAATATAAAAAAAAACATTATAGTGTGACAGGAGTTCTTTATTTGAATTTTCCCATGTCTTCTTTTTGCATGGCAGACTCACCCTGTAGTCTTCCCACCATCATCAGGAGTAAACACACATGCAGACCTTTCCTACAGGAGGCCTGGATCATCATCTTCTTCATCGCTCATTTAACAGGGAGGAGGAAGAGTGGTACTGAGATGTGAGAGTTATCAAAGTCAGCACAACATGAACTCAAACCCTCCTATAATCGCCACTGTCACACTAAATGCTTGCTCTTGTGGGAATTACTGGAATTGTTGGGTCTTTGTAAATTATCTGTAAAGTAGCTTAAGATAACTATTGTTATGATTTGTTACTATAAATAACATTGAATTGGATTGAATATAATGTATACTAGTGACCCAGCGGGGATACAGGAATAATTTTGTAGAGCAAACCTAATTTTCCCCTAGTCCTACAGAGCCAACTCAACTCATGTGTTCACTAGATGCTGTCCAATCACACACAATCATTCGGTGGGATGCAATGCAAAACTTTGCCTCAATTGCTATAACATCCCAAATATAAAGATTTCATATGAGAAATAGATGAGAAATAAGTTAGGTATCCGTAGGGTTCAAAATTATCAAAGCTCTTTAAACATTTGAACAGATAAAAACAAATTGGCTTTAAAACCTAAACCTAGGGGAATTCAAGTCAAACACAACAACTTGCAATAATCTTACAAACACATTACAGAGCAAATATATACAGCAAGTTTCACATTTTTTTATTTAATGAGATAATCTGTAGTTATTCAAGATAATTGAGAATAACTGAATTATCTGATATACAATTTCTATTCCCTGTGTTATATAAATGATACACCCGTGAGACTGAGACACTCACCTCTACTTGTCCTGATGCGAAGGGTAAAAGCCAACTGTTGAATATGTTCTACCTCTGCAACATCTTGCCCGACCCAGCAGTAGTTTGAAACATCACTCCAGACCGAGAAACTATTTTTACTTCTCCGTGTTTTCTTTTCTGCGCACCAGCAGCACAATGAACACCAGCCGGTGGCAGCTCCAAACTTTTGACTGGATGCTGTAGAGTTCTGAGCTACAGCAGGCAAAGCCACAGCGCAGTTCTTGGCTCACAGCGCCCTCTAGGGTCGCTTTGTATGTGTTGCTGTGGGACAGGTGGAGATGTCAGAATGGATGTTTGATTCCACAGATCCTGTTTCTACGTTTCATAAAGAGTTGCCATGGAGAGCCATTGTGTTAATTATGTTTTCCTTGTGGCTAGATGTCTTCAGGTCATAGTGACTCATGTTGCAGTAGGCCTACGTGTTGAAAAAAAATGCAACTGGAGAACATATTCATTAGACAAGCCTACTACAGCCCTGCAACTTTTAGTTTCAACTTTATCTATGTTGTCCAGAGGAAGAAATCATTGCATAAATGTGCATATGTGGCTATGTATAATACATGTATTAAATATGTTAGACATATATTATTGTAGCTTGTAATTAAGGCTATCTGCAGTAGTATTGGGTATTAAAGAAGTGCTCGTTGTAAAGAGTGCTCTCAAGAGAATAGTGACAACAAAAAAATACAAACACAATCATGTCAAACAACCTAACATTAACATAAACTCTTCTAGCTTTGGTTGAAAATGTTGTTTTTATGTAGCTAGCTAGGAATTTCAACGATTCAGCAACAAACAAACAAAAAGTAACTACGTTTATTATGAATCAAAAATATATTTACAAATGTTTTAAAGTATTAAGACATCTATAAATCTTGTAAATTACTATTTTTTGTCATTTTTGTGAGGCGTCACAGTTTTGCGACGGAAGTGTGTTCGTCAGACTCATCTTGCTGACGTATTGGTATTAACATGGGCTACCCGTTGGTTGTGACTTGACAGCTGAACAACAAATCCTCCTAAAATGAGCGAACATTTCAATGCTGATTTGTTTTTCATACCAACATGAATTGAAACTGTCCTCGAGCCTGCTACACCTGTACGGTTAGTTTCTTTTGCGGACTAAAGGCTGTTTATACAAACCTCATCATGTCGTTTCTGGTGGACTCGGTCATCATGTTCACCTCACAGGTAACGATGAGTTTGTAAAGTCGACACATATTTCTTTCACTGAACAAAACTATCCAGCACATGTAAGCTAACGTTGTATTAAATGTTATTTCACGTTGCGTAACGTTAGCTCTGTGACTAACTTGAACTATGTTCTTGTGCGTCCTGTAGAAGTTTTGATGTCTTTAATATTAATTCAAAGGTTTGAGACATCTTGAAAGCAGTCAACTTGTATTTTTCACAGTTGATTACACCCATATATAATACTAATACTGAGTTCAAAACAGACATTATTGTGAATGACTTTTAATTGTCTTACACATCTTTCATGCGTACATTCATGAATTGTTTTCTTACTTTGCTCTATACGTAAATAGACATAGCTACAGTATTAAGATAACAAAACAGGACCAACCTGACTGAATCCTAGTGTATTGCAAGAATGGACACGATGTGGATTGTGGATTTTGAAAGTACTCAATGCTAAACTAGCAAAAAATACTGTTAAGTATATTGCAACATTTCTGATCAATGTCTATCAGGTAGCACGTTACATACAGTAACAAACAGTGGTCCATTCCTGTTTTGTAATGTGATGTGTTGAATTATGAAAACCCTTTTAAAGACAATGCTAACGCTTATTGTACCGCTACCTGTTCATCCTTTTTAGGTCAATTTTTTTGTGCTGAGGTGCAAGTTGGTAAAGAGGAATACATATGATGTGATAACAGCTATTAAAGTGTACTCAGTTCTGCATTTCTGCTGCTTTTAGTATACTGATAAAACACAACAAATGCTTTTTGAATAAAAGAAAACTGAAGGGAAATTATTTTATTGAACAAATTGAACATTGAACTGAAAACGAAAGGCAACATTAAAAAAAAGAAGAAGAATGTTAGTTACATATTGAACTGCAGTTTTCTACTGATACACTCATCTAACTAAAACAATCCCTTAGTGTTTTTTGCTATGTGTTTATTGTGCATGTTGATATTGTACAGCCCTACCAGTAGGCCTTTTCACACCAAACATTTTAACTTGTCATTGGAGGAAAAGCTTAACGTGTTACTTATAACATTAACAGTAGTTCTGTTCTATTTGAATGTGCCAGTAAGCCATGTAATCTTCCCTTCTCTACTTCCTCAAAATAATTCCCATCCCATGTATTCCAACATAGGTGCTGTTCTTTGGATTTGGCTGGTTATTCTTCATGCGGCAGCTGTTTAAAGATTATGAGGTATAGTGTTATCACAAAGCATTTATTTACAATGACCACAAGGATGGACGTGTTGACTACTGGCTTAGGCATAATAATGATTCCAATGAGAAAAACACATGGGTGCATTTCCAAGTCATCACCAATAGAGTTGTTGGCCTAATCAAACACTGGAAGTCTTGATTGTTTTTGTGTTTTTTTAACAGGTGCGACAGTACATTGTCCAGGTGGTTTTCTCTGTCACTTTTGCTTTTTCATGTACCATGTTTGAGCTCATCATCTTTGAGATCCTGGGGGCCTTAAGTACCAGGTAAGTACATTTTCTGTGGCCTATAACTGTGTTTTATTGCTGTTTTTTTGCAGATGAAGAATATTAACCCTCATGTTGCTACAGCTCTAGGTATTTTCACTGGAAGCTGAATCTGTATGTGATACTGCTGGTCCTAATCTTTGTGGTGCCTTTCTACATCGGTTACTTTGTTGTCAGCAACATACGCCTGTGTAAGTTGACTCTGGGTATTGAAAATAAAATACTGTTACTAAAAATGAATGATGCTGTTTGGCAGATGTTATTTCACACATTATGTCACAGAAAGCTGTTTTTATTTTGTGTGTGTGTCTGTGTAGTGCAGAGACAGAAGCTTCTGTTCGCTTGTATGGTGTGGTTTACCTTCATGTATTTCTTCTGGAAGTTGGGAGACCCATTCCCCATCCTGAGTCCAAAACATGGTGAGTGTGCATCCTTCTCCTCTCTGGGCACCTTTATGCCTCGTTTATGACTTTTTTTCTAATAATGTGAGAGTCGCTGTTTTCAGTCTGTTGTTGTCTTTTGTTTAGGCATCCTGTCCATTGAGCAGCTAATAAGTCGTGTTGGTGTGATCGGAGTCACCCTCATGGCTCTGTTGTCTGGGTTTGGTGCGGTCAACTGTCCCTACACGTACATGTCCTATTTTCTCAGGTAAGCTCAGTCGGTGGTTTTCTCAAATGTTACCTTCAGCAGCCATATCACACAGCCTGGTAATCTGAGTCGGTTTATGCATCAGACATTACTATCCCCAATCACATCCTTGTTTTCATAACACATGCTGCCATTGCTTTGATGCTTCTGTTACAGAAATGTAACAGACAGTGACATCCTTGCTCTGGAGAGGCGACTGCTCCAGACTATGGACATGATTCTCAGCAAGAAGAAACGGTGAGATGTGGATGTATTATCATTATCTTTTTTTAATAAAATGAATAAAACACATTTTTGTGCCACTACAATTTGTTCTGTGTGTGTGTAGAATTGCCATGACACGGAGGCAGATGTACCAGCGTGGGGAAGACCAGAACAGACAGACAGGATTCTGGGGCATGATAAAGAGTGTTACCTCTACACAATCAGGCAGCGAAAGTATCCTTTACACTCACAGTATATTGAGTAGGGTTGCAAAAAGTCACCAGATAACTAGGCACTAATTGTCCACAGTATTTGTAGTAGATGCCAGCCTTGACTTCTTCCCCCCAGACCTATCTCTGATCCAGCAGGAGGTTGATGCTCTAGAGGAGCTGAGTCGGCAACTCTTTCTTGAGACTGTAGACCTGCAAGCCACCAAGGTAACACACACACACACACACACACACACACACACACACACACACACACACACACACACACTGTGCTCCACTTAACTATGGAGAAACAGAGTGAATTAAAAACAACAATACAGAGGAACATGCAGACTATTATCTTGAATTAAGTTATGTGGGTGAAAGTAAAAATCCTAACTAACTCACTGCAAGTTAAGATTGGAACAAAAAAAACATTCCTATCATATAACATGGACTGCTTAGGATTCAAAAGAAATGAGTGAATGGCAGGTTTGCAACACCCCACGGCTTTCCGGGGTTCTGAGTTTCAGCTCATCGTCTAGCTGTCCAGTCTGCAACTTGCTGTTTTGGTTCACTCTTACCGCTCTCATAGAGTAGGTTTAGGCCGCTGCAGCTATTTTCAGTGAAAAAGCTCTAACCCACCCCGTACACTACCTGTTAACTACACAGTTACCAACTTGCTGGTTAACATAATGGAGCATTTAGCAGCTAAAGAGACAGATATTTCCCTCAGGAGTTGGTAGAGACCAAAAACAGAGCCAAACGTAGAGTGAACAATGGACTTAACATTCATCAGGTAGACACAAACACGATTCTGAATAAATGATAATGTTGCTTTGCAACTGCTGGTTGTGTAAATAAGTATTCGCCATATCAACTTAACAGGTGATGATATGTCAACATTGTGTTTACAGCTTGTTTCCGCTGCTCCCAAGTGGCCAAAAACATCAGTTATTACAAGTTTAAGCTTACTTATTTAGTGGTATGTGTCTTGACTTTCACAGTTGATAGGTCTTATGACTCCTATATAACTTGTGGTGCAGTTTCTTTAAATATCCAGGAACGTCTGTCCTTCCTGAGAATCAGTCAACAAAGGCCTGTCTCCCAAAACAAATTCTCAGTTGCTGAATGTTATCAGTTTGGAGCTTTATTAACTAGCAATCTGGGTGTGGGTGATTATTTGTGTTTTCCTTCAGTTATTATGCACCTCTTGTGTTTGCAGTTTGCACCTCCCCCACCTCTGTAGTTGATCATTACAGCAGGCAGTGTGGTCAGTTCTGCTGAGGAGGGCATAGACCAGTCAAAGATTATAGAGCTAGTTAAAAGCAGCCCGGAAAAGTAAAGAGGACATAATTGACGTACACTTAAGTCCTTTCTTTTGACGGAGGTGCAATGGAACAAAGCTAAAAAACTCTTAATTCAGCAGTCTTAATTCAATGTCATTTTGGTACTGTGAGGGAGCCCTCTGACATTATACAGAATAATTGTGATTAAACGGTAATATAAATATTATTGATTAATGCTGGTTTGACCTAAGGTTGGGCGATATGTTAAGATTTTCCAACTGGCCACTGTCACCCCAACAACACCCCCAATAAACTGACAAAAATCCCACCCCCAAAAAAACAAACAAACAGTCAGCTATGTACTCAGCCAATCGCCGATAACCGATATATTCGTCTTATCTTCCAACCCTAGTTCAACCACACCAAACCTAGCTAAACTTTGCAATCTCTAACCTAATATCTAACACAGCATTTTCCATACGTATGCCTAAACTTAAACATCTGTGACATAATACAAATCTGTTTCTGTACATAATGTCAAGAATTTCCCCTTCTGCAATTTGAGCCAGGTTTATTGCCACTATATATTATCACATGCAGTATTACATCACAGGACCTGATAAAAGAAAATTAAATAAAAGTAGGGCTGCAACTAACGATTATTTTCATAGTCGATTAATCTGTCGATTATTTTCTCGATTAATCTGTCGATTATTTTCTCGATTAATCGATTAGTTGTTTGATCTATAAAAATGTCAAAACCTGGTGAAAATGTGGATCAGTTGAGATCAGATGACGTCCTCAAATGTCTTGTTTTGTCCAACACTCAAAGATATTCAGTTTACTGTCACAAAGGAGAGAAGAAACTAGAAAATATTCACATTTAACAAGCTGGAATCAGAGAAATCTTATTTTTTTTAATAAAAAAATGACTCAAACGATTAATTGATTATCAAAATAGTTGGCGATTAATTTAATAGTTGACAACTAATCGATTCATCGTTGCACCTCTAAATAAAAGATCAACTTTTGATCGCATGCTGTCAAGTCTGCTTTTGGCTATTAACATAGTTCATAAAGATTGGATGAAAAAATCCTCTGGAAATCCTAAATCCTAGTTTTCACTCAAATCAGTGCCTGATTACATAGTTTAAACTGACATTTTAGGCTATAAATAGGCTATGCCACTGACTGACTTTACAGACATCTATGTACACTACATCCATTTTGATTACCCCTTTTGCCTACATGTGATAAATGATTTGCTAATTCTTCTTTCTTTACCACCTTTCCTTATCTTTAGGAGCGAATTGAGTACTCCAAGACATTCCAGGGGAAATACTTCAATGTCCTCGGCTACTTCTTTTCCATCTACTGTGTTTGGAAAATCTTCATGGTGAGAACATGAACAATTGACTGCTACAGTCCAGTTACATAATCACATTTTGTTGTGTGTTTTGTTTTGTTCAAAATGTAGTTCAAAAATGTATTTTAAAAATCCCTCTTCTGTCCATCATAGGCCACAATAAACATTGTGTTTGATCGAGTTGGAAAGACGGATCCAGTGACGAGGGGTATTGAAATTACAGTGAACTACTTGGGCATCCAGTTTGATGTAAGACACAAACACACACCTGCAGAATAAGCACATGTCACTGCATGGCCTCCTGTAAAGATAATTGCTGTTATCAGCCCATTATCATCTCTCTGCCTGCTTTCTCTGCAGTGAACCTGGTGATGATTGCTTTCAATCTTTTGCCATGTAGGCAATGATTTGATTGCATTATATAGCTCACACTCACAGAACATTTTGTTTAAATTTAAATACATAAATGATGAATGCAGATCATAAGTCCTCTGTCCCTACTAATGTATCATAGCTTTGTTTTTCATATTCTCTCTTTCTCAGGTGAAGTTTTGGTCCCAACACATCTCTTTCATCTTGGTGGGAATAATAATCGTTACATCCATTCGTGGCTTACTTATCACCCTCACTAAGGTAAAACTATCACATGATACATTTTGAAATGGCTACAGATCTTGGGGCTTTGATATTTTTGAGATATTTGAACTATACTGTTTAACCAAAGATGTAATGTTTCTTGGTTTTTAGTTCTTCTATGCAATATCAAGCAACAAGTCCTCAAATGTCATCGTGCTTGTTCTCGCTCAGATTATGGTGAGTGCGTTGTTTTATAGTTGTCTTATGACACAGAGCACAGTCTGTACACAACAGGTAAAAACCGTAACTTTCTCCATCTGTGTCTTACTCCACCAGGGGATGTATTTTGTATCATCCGTATTGCTGATGCGTATGAGCATGCCGCTGGAGTATCGCTCAATTGTGACAGAGGTTCTGGGAGAACTGCAGTTCAACTTCTACCACCGTTGGTTTGACGTCATCTTCTTGGTCAGCGCCCTGTCCAGCATCCTCTTCCTTTATCTCGCCCACAAGCAGTCCCCAGAGAAACACATGGCCCTCTGATCCCATACATATTTTCCCATCTGGATGTATCTCTTGGCCCCTGGGTGACTTTGAATCTGGAATTTAGGGCTATCCAAAAATCTTTTATATATATATATATATATATATATATGTATATGTATATGTGTGTGTGTGTATATGTATGGGACATAATTATCTGGACTGTCTGTTCCTGAATCAGGAATGGCTGATTGCTGGATGCAAGTGATGGGGGACTATTGGAGCACATTAGGAAACAACTTTGAAAGTGGAGTTTTTCGAATTGAGATATTTATAGAACAAACATTACTATTAGGAATTTTAATTTTATCTGCAAATGCAAACACTTTGTTCTTTGTACTCTTAAATTCTCATTATTTTGTCCAAAATTATATTTACCTTTCTTTTGTCTAAACACACTGGAGCTGGACTGTTCACAAGACATCCCTGCTTTACTCCTACTGAGGTGTAAATGATATGAAGAAAAGATCACTCATGATCTGCATACTGAAGCGAAATATGTCATTTAATTGGGAACAAAAACAAATACCCATAAAGTAAGCTTAATTAAAATAGTATGTCTTCATTTATTTGTGTTTAATGGAAATATGATGTACTTTTATTTTAGAATTGGGAACAACAAAGTTTAATTTTTAGAACATTAAAGGCATCTTTGCATAAAGTAAGTACAGTATTTACTGGCAGCATTAATAGCTAGTTAGGTTAAAGGGGCTTTACTTGATATTCTGAAAAAAAAAAAGTGTTCTGGGATTGCCTCCACACGGCTCGCGCAGACCCTTCCCCAACTCGTCGCTTATGGCGTTTTTCCATTACATGGTGCCTACTCGACTCTACTCGCCTTTTTTGTTTTTCCATTATGAAAAAAAGTAGCTGGTACTAGCTAACAGGTACTTTTTTTAGTATCACCCCCGTCGAGGTTTCAAGCGAGCTGAGGCGATACCAAAAGGTGACGTGAAAACCTGCAGACTACTGATTGGTCAGAGAGAATTGTCTCTAATCACTGCGTCATCTTGCTAGCGACAGACGGGGGGTGTCCTGAACAAACCCACCATTTTTAAATAGTTTAGCCAGCGGTGGTTTTTTTTGCTGCCTCCAGCTTCTTTTGAAACAAAATTTGTCTTCTGGCTCAACAGCCACATGCCGAGAATCAAAAACAACACACATTCGATGTTCTGTGTGTGTGTCGCGTTAGGTCACAGCAGTTTCCTGCGGCGTCGCTATGACGACCAGCCACGCTCGCCTCACGCGTGAGGCGGTACTAAATCTGCAATGGAAAATGGAGGACGGGGCACCGCGGTCGAGCCAAGCCGAGCAGAGCTGGTACTAGCGGTGGGTAAGCGCTATTAGTCACGGCCCTTGGCGTCTGATACTGACCCGCAAGGTACTCCCATGCACGGAAAGCCATACCAGCTATCAAAACAAAGAACAGAGTAGCTCAGATCACAACACACACAGAGGGAGTGTGACTACAGCCCGTTTGAGCTCTGTAGGCTGTAGATATCTTGGTGATCTCAGGTTTGGGAGACATTGCACATTAGTCAGATCATTGCACATCTACAGTAAATCTACTGTCTGCATCGAAAGAAGACAAAGTATTCAAGAACATGTTTTTTTTTCTACGCCCTTTAATACACGCTACTATCATGCAGTGGTTGAGATATTGATAATGAATTTCAAAAGTCTTTTCTCTTAGAGCTGATTCGTTTAAAAAAACGATGGATCAACATTAGATTGACAAAGGCCAAATCAGGGAGCGTGTCCTTTCTGTGGCATCTCAGAGTCTCTCATCGATACTGTCTTGAGATAAAGAAGATGTGGTCTAGAAGAGACGAAAAATAAAATCACAATTATTTTAGACAAACATTTTCTATATGTCGGCACTAGGTTGAAAAGATAAAGGAGGAATGACATGATTCATGTAAGTTTGCTAACTGGCACAAAACAAAGTATAGCTGAGGCTCATGGGAGGCTCATTCATTTTGCAGGTATTTGGTCATAAACCAAAGTATTGAACCAATTAAAAGTATGACCTGATGATGGGGCTAAAGAAACATCTAGAAATCCCCAAATTTGTTCCAATTCATCCTGATGGGGGACAGAAATGTATGTGCGAAATTTCATGGCCATCCAATAGTTCAAAGACATTTCACTCAATACCACAAATGTTATCCTCATGCTGGTGCTGGAGGAAAGGTCAGAGGATCACCAAAGTCATCAGGATTCATTGTTTGGAAAACATGAATATCTTTACAAAATGTCATGCCAATCCATCCAATGGTTAAGATATTTCAGTCTGGACCACCACTGACCAACACACCCACATTGCCATCCCTAGAGCCACACAGCTAGTAAAATATTACCTGTGGGCATTTAAAAAGCACCACTCACCCTCTTTCTTTCTGGTTCTGTTGGGGTTTCAGGTCTGGCCTCCTCATGCCTCTCAATTTCCTCTGCAATAGTGTCTGCAGTGTGAACCTGAGCATAAGATGTTTCCCCGAGGAGCAGGCGTGTGATGGCCACTCCTTCAGCATTGAGTTGGTCATAGACGCTCTTTTTCGCCACCAGCATCTCCAGAGAGCTGCCACTGTTGCGGATCAATGCCACCACCTCCTCGTGGCTGCTCTGCTCCACATTTACTCTGTTCACTTCCACCACAATGTCGTCATCCACCAGACCCGCCCTGTCAGCCGCTCCACCCTTCACCACCTGAAACAAAGTGTGTGTCACCACTTTGATTTGAAATGGTAATTATTAAAGGGCGGGCATGCCTGTCAGTCTTACTTCCTTGATGTACTGTCCAGGCACCCCCTGGATGCTGTTAAGGTGAAAGCCATAGCCAGATGAGGTCTTCTCCATCTTACACAGTTTAGGCTTGAGCTCCTCCTTCCTTGCCTGAATAGGTATGGATGGTCGGACAGGAGCAGGTAAATTGAGGGCCTCTGTATAACTGGGCGGTGAGCTGGAATCCATCTCCTCCAAGAAGAGTATCGGAGACACTTTCCCCTGTGAGGAACACAACAATGACATTATATAACATGTCTGTGGTCTATATTCAAGTTTGACACTGGCACCCTGACACACCTGCTTATACATTTGGTCCGTGTCTTTGTCCACCACTAGGAGGCAGCATTTGTTTCCACTCAGCCTGATCTTGTCCACCACCTGCTCATGGCTGCAGCCGTCCACCTCCTTTCCATCCACAGATACCAGTCTGTCCATTTCCTTCAGACCTGCTTTTTCTGCTGGGCTGCCTCTGTCTATATCCTTAATGAAGTGGCCTGCATGGAGTTAATGAACACACTGTTAAAACACAGCCTTCTCTCTCTAAAATACCAGTTATTTCTAATATTAACAAATGGACTTGCCTGTCAGGTTGATCTCCTCCTTTAGCAGGAAGCCATAGCCATCAGGTCCTTTAGTCATGTTGACGACACGTGGCTTGTGTGGGAGATACTTTGCTGTGGCTAACCATGCTCCTATCTTCATACGCATGTTCTTGTAGTGCTTGTCTGTTTCCTCGTCAACCAGTAGGAACATGATGCTGCTGCCAGCCAGCTTTATCTTGTCCACTACATGTTCATGTGTGGAGCCCTCTACATTCTCCCCGTTGATCTCCAGCAGGCGGTCGTTGACATTGACCCCGGCCCTGTCAGCCACGCTACCTTGGATCACCTCTGTCATGAACAAACCCTGTTCACCTAGGAAAGATGTTATAGAAGATGAAGTGAGAAAATATCCAAACAGAGATATTACACATTAGCAACGTCTGGCAATGCATACCTAGCAACTACTAGTAGGCTATAACACATCTGAATCTCTGACCAAACTGTCGGTTAAGTTGCATTGTGGGTTATGTAGGCGCCAGGTTTTGACAAGGGAGAAGAATATATGGAATAAAAAAAAGACGATATCTCTTTTTCTGCTTGAAGCCCTGTTTCAAGCCTGTATCTCCTCGGGTGTAGTGTGGTTGAGTGTAGTCAGAAGTGTGCTCTTTAGCACCTGTAACCACACCTAATAGTGGTGTCAGGAGGTCCTGGAGTACACTTGTACATCACTGCAACAAGGTTAGAAGTTAAACCACTAAAGGTCAGCAAAACTCTGAAAAAGTCTGATATAAAGACCTAAATGCCGTACAACAAAAAAGGTGTCTTTATAAAAGATTTCACAATCTTGCAAACCCAAAAGTTGTTCTTATTAATTCCTTTCTCCTGATCTACTGTATAAAGAATTATGAAATGTTTTTAACCATTAATAAAGCCATTAGTTGTGACCTTATTTTATCATCCAGTTCCACCCCACATAGTAGAGGGTAGATAAATGAAATCGGTTTATCGTCTGTCGTCATTTAGTGCGTTTTAAAGATTCTCTTTTTTATCAATCGTCCTAGATTGCGGATGCCTAACCATGCCTCCTCAGCTCACCTTTGACTGAGCGAAGAGAAAACCCGTAGCCTGAGCTGGACTTAACCAGGTAGCAGAGTTTGGGTTTCAGAGCCTGTTTGGCCACGCCATTGGCAACTGGTGTGCTCTGAGGTTTGGACAGGTCCAATCCCTGTGCTTTGGCTAGAATGTAGGAAGCTTCATCCAGGATGTGGAAGGTGACTGATGCTCCACTGTCTCTCACCTTGTCCACCACCTGTCCCGGGGGAACACAGACACAGCAGAAGGGTTTTAAGAAAGATGCCTGTCACAGAATAATACCATCAGACTATGAAGCCCCAATACTGACAAAATGTAATAAAAGGTTATCGGACAATTCAAAAATATAACAGAATATACAGTATGATACACCAATACATAACACTGTTAGTTTAATGATTAAAATAAAGTGTTAAAATAAATAAAGCATCATACTTTTTGTTTAACCTTTGAAAAGCTTTTTATTGTTTTCCTTTACCACCAATTAGTTGATCAATTAATTAATGCTCAAGAGCACATTGGCAGTGCCAAGGAGGTGAACTGGCATCTCTCCAGCTACCAGTCCACACTCTGTACGGGGACTTGAATCAGCAACCCTCCATTTCCCAACCCAACTCCCTACGGACTGAGCTACTGCCACCCCCAAACCTCTCTTCCATCTATATTTCACTAGCTCGTTTTTTTTTTGACTCCTTACTTTTTCTATTTTATTTTGGGTCTTGACACACATTTATCGATTATCCATTCTTTATTCTACCTACGCATCATTTCCAATTTTCCATACCACTCTTGTAAGTAGTAGCTAAGACATCTTAGCAACGGCAGGCTAATGTTCACAGACACGGTGCTCCTGTCTTCATAACATCAACCATCTTCAAGTGCATGTCTCTTGTCTTCATCCAGGACCACGACGTCTTGGACTATTTCATTTTGTGGTGATTAAATGTAGATTTAATGTCTCTTCTTATAATGTCAAATATACTAAACTAAAAAGGTCTAAGTAGTGAATAGGCTGAATGTATGCTTTTGGCTCACTTTAAAGGAACAGTGTGAAGTGTCATATTTCTTTTTAGTCCATATTTAGTCTTTTACTACATATTGTCATTTCCTGGGCTCCATATTATTGACTTAATTAATGCACTGCGGTAAGTCCACATCCTACTTACCTCTGAATGGGACAGTCCATCAACAAATGTTCCATTGACCCGCAGGATGCGGTCTCCATCTCTCATGCCAGCCAGTTCAGCTGGACCTCCCATTTCCAGGCAGCGAATCAGGTGACCCTCCTCACCCTGCTCCACCCTCAAGTAGAAGCCAAATGTATGACCCGGCCTCTTGGTTAGAGAAATCACCCTCGACTTGTACCCAGCCATGTCCTAAAATGGAGGAGACGGTTACATACATACAATCACAAATTCTATATCGTCTTTTACAGTATCTGGCATTTTTCTACTGAAGTGAACACAATTTGCTGTCTATAGTTAGTACATTCATCTCCAAATATAAATAAATAAATGAAAATACCTTTAACATATATGCTGTAGACTATAGGCATCTTGAGGCTGTGATATACATAGATAAACAAGACGTATAGACAACAGTAAAGTGCTATGTTGAATATATTAATCTAACCCTTCAGTAAAGAAGTAGCTGCAGTTTTTGGATTTATTTATAACCTTAAAAAAAAATCCGTCCTCTGTCACCCCCTTTTCCTGACACCACTGTCACCCTTTAAACAGGAACTTACTGTAATAGCAGATAACCCTGGACCTAAATGAGCCATAAAAGTGCTGAAAGTTAATCTTCCATGTAAGCACTCCAGTGGCATTAATGGTTAACAGCAGGTACAGCTGACTGTGGTGAGGACTCTCTTTTAAAAGACAGCCTGGACTTTAAATTCAAAGTAAGGAATGTAACTGTAATCATCTTATTATTGCCACACTGAAAGGTCATAAAGGATGTGTGTATGCCTACTGACTGGCATTGTTATTGTAGGAAACCGTATTTATATCTATGGTAGGATACGCTATGTTCTGTTAGTGTCACCCAGCTCTTCCTGTGTTATAATCAACAGGTTTACTGACAGGTCAAAATGACAAAGAGACAAGAACCAAACAATTCATGGTTTGGAGTCAGTTTTTAAATTATGCCGTTTTCCAACAGCCTTGCACCTTCATGTGATGTGTGCATGATGACATGTGCTCCGAGTACAGTTCATGCAATTTATTAAACCTTAAAAACCTTGAATCCTCATTTTTCCTCTAATCTTTCTCCTTAATATAGTAGTTATAGTTTAACTTAAAAATGTCCTTACTGTGCAGGAGTGTAACACATGTTGCTTATGTTAAGTGCAATATTCAAACCCAAGACTTTTATGACAAAAATATAGAAGTCCTATACGTTATTTTTTTTTACAAACATTTACCCCAAATCCAGCCATATTGAATGTCTGAAAACTTTGGAATGTCCTCTAGAATTTAAAGTAAAGTTGTATGGGTTTAAAGAGCGCTTAGTCGCACAATGCAAATTTGTAAAGATTCCACAAGAGGGCACTTTAGACATAGGCTTAATAGATCCTGTATCAGAATTACATTTACAAACACCTCAAGATAACTACATTGCTTTCATAAAAGTCCTCTCATCCACCATGTTTACAATTTATATTGTACTGCATGTTTGTAGTTCCCAACCTTTTAGGCTTGTGTGACCCCTTAAAACTAAGCAATTTATACCTGCATCCCTTTATCATGTTTGTGACCAGCTCTGTATTTTTTAGACATCTCAAGTGGTAAAATTATTCGGTAATTTACAAAAAAAAAAGTACAAGATTAGAGGAAAAGAAATTAAAACAACAAATGTTTTATTCTGGTTCCTATGCCTGCCCATCATGCCTACATCAAAATCTGATGATGTAATTAAAAAAATGGCCTTTAAATGTTCCCTGCTTTATATGTTAAATAATTTTATGATATGTGATCATAAATCTCAGATAAAGCTATAAACAGTATAGTAGAGTGTTTTTTAATTAAACTCACCAGCTCGTCTGTGCTCAGTGTCCTAGTCCAAAGGAGGAGCTCACCTGTCACTGCTTGGTTGTTATCTAATGTGTGTTCAACCTGTCCTCCTCCTTCTCCCTCCTTCCCCACTCTCCCTCTCTCTGCAGGGACTTTGACGGGCCAAAGGTGAGCCTAAAGGCTGAGTTATTTAACAGCGTCTTGTGTCAGGAATGTCTCAGGAGGTGATGGCCTTGTTCAACCCGAGAAACAGTCATCTGCTTGGTGGTCAAAGGTACGTGACGCAGGTGGCAATAACCATTGTCAGGAATCATGCATGCATCATAGTCAGCAATAAATCAAGGGAAATGCATCATGTGTACTCATTTGCATACATTGTATGCTATAAATCTGCTTCGTCTGAGTTTTGGAACAAAAAAATAGTATGCAATTAAATCTACTGCATATCTTAACACTATCACATTACTTTAAGCTATATTGAGCACATGAAAACAATATCATTTGGTGTGTTCTTGGTGTACCAACAAGCATATTTTCTTAACATGAAATAAAACTTACATGCATACAGCTTGGAGAAACAGCCCTACAGTAAACCCTACCTTACTGAAGGTTATATGTGTTAAGGTTTTGTTAAACTGTTTTAGTGAGCTGATAAATAAGTTTCATGGTCATTTAGGAGGCTGTGGTTTGTGGTTCTGTTGAATCGTATTGTTATACTGTATGTTTTAATTCACATTAGATCTTTATTGTCTCACAGGGGTAATGTACAGTATTTGCAGAAATGTGTAAACTAAAACCAATTCAAACAACTCAAGAACAAAAGCAGTAAAAACTGAGTTTTTGCATGACAATGTTTCTTCTAAAACATGATACTTAAGACATCATGTAGAGACAAACCATCATTGACACATCACTGATAAAAAAAAGAAGCCTTGATAAACATAAAAGTTCTGTGGGTATGTTAAGAAGCAGAGTTGCATCTTAATGTCATCAAAAGTTAAAGATTTACCTCTTAAAAATACATTAGAACAGAACATAAGAATATAAGTCTACTTTAACAACCTTCTACTTGAGGGGAATAAATCAAACAACATCCAAAGTGTTCACGAAGTTCAGGGTGTAGTTTAGTTCTCCAGGATTATGATTGCTGTGGGAGAGTCCTTTGGTTATAGACGGCTTATTACTATATTGCTGTTCTTGGGATGGGACAAAGGTGACAAAAACTCAACCAAAGCCAAGCACAACAAATCTGCAAACTGTAAAAGTTAATTCATTACTGGGCAAGACTTGTTTTAGCATGGTTCTGATTAATAATTGCACTCTGAATTTGATTAACAGGATTCTGATATTATCCTGTCTTTCTCACAGCCTCCACGGAGAATAATTCTCACACTCTAAACCCAGATTTTGTTGTAATTAAACTTTTTAGTGGTCACTACTTATTCTTTTATGTTTTGTTAAAAAACATTCATTACTAAATCGCATAAGTTGTTTGTAATAATCAGCTGAAGTATGCAGTGCACAGATCATGTTAAGCAGAGATAACTAAGAATGTTAATTAAGTTTCTGTATGGGAGGGGCTGGGTCGTTTGCATTGTTCTACGCTGAGGCGATGCAAAGGCTCATGGGAGAAAAAAAATAACGGGTTCTGTCCTAGTGTGTTTTAATAATGTTCTGTTAATGTTATGGGTGTGCATTTATGTTATTTGTCATATGTTATTGTATGGTTGATTTAGGGTTCCTGTTTATCTACATTTATTGTTGCACCATGACCATGGGGGAATTACTAGAATTGTTGGGTCTTTGTAAACTATATAGTGGTCTAGACCTACTCTTTCTGTAAAGTGTCTTGAGATAACTCTTGTTATGATTTGATACTAGAAATAAAATTGAATTGAATGACCAACTGTTAAAGGAAATCAGTAACTCTGTTATCTGAGTGAAACACTTCATCAAGCACAAAACTGTTGAAAATGTTTTATGTCGGAACTCATGTATGGAATACATTGATCTTGAAATCAGGCTTTTATAAAGAAAAAAACATTTATATAAACATATTATTCCTGTAGTAGTAAGAATTAGCCCAAGGTAACATATAATTTTAATGTTTCTTTGCACATTTAACTTAACATGCTTATTTTAGACAACATGACTCCAGAATTTTTTTTTTTATGTTTACTGACGATTTTTGAGTAGTGACTACTCATGTAAACTTCATTTGTCTACTGCATCAACTTACCGCTCTGTGTTAATACAACAAAACTTGTTAAGTTTCATCTTGTGTAAAAACTTAAATGGTTTAAGGCAACGGGTTTCCACTCAAATTTCTAGAAAAGCCAACTAATTCGGGATAACAGTGCAGTTAAGGTAAAGCAATTACTTTACTCTGAGGATGCCAACACTGTATGGTCCACTTGGTCATCAGCAGTTCTTCTCATTGCCTTTCTAAAACAAGATGATTTTGTAACATTAAGTAGACAGAGTCAAAACAAAGATGGAACTGCTATGGACTGAGGAGACCAATAAACACCATTGCTGTTGGAGGGAGACTCTGGCCGCTTTGCAGAAACATGTTGCTGCCATCTACTGTTGTCATGAAGACTATTTCTGGACATTTTCCAACAGTGGAGAAATATATCAATATGTTGTAGAGGTGATATTCATTTACTTTGTATGCACTAATGCACCACAAATATTTTATTTTGTGTGAGATGATGCAAGTTTTTTGTTGTTAGTGTGTCTAGTTTAGGGTATTTACGTACAGGTGTGTAATGCAGTAATGTTACCTCAATATCAAATATAAGCATCCTGAACCTCTGTACCACTCAGTGTTAAATCATTGAAGTATTGTACAGTTAGCAGTATTTTTCTGTTGTTGGTGGAGTCTGACTGTTGGGGAGTTATATCTCCTCGCAGTGTCATATTATTGTTATTGTTGGGTGTAATCCTCACATTTTGATTTGAATTAATTCAGGTTTGTTGAAAAACAAGGTGCGCCATCACAGGTTGAAAAACTAAATTGAGAGGAGAGACTGGGAGGATATGTCGGAAAAATCTATAACCTCAACCTTTTCAAAGTTCTTTAGCTCGTGAATAATGCACCATCATCAAGTTGTTTTTCATAGATGAAGATGCAACATTTATTGAACAACAGTGATACTTCACAACTGCATAAGCTCTCCTAAAATGGAAAACAGTAAAGTAATAATGTATAAAAGCACATTGATGTATCTAAGTGCTGTGTTGAATGACTTTTATAGTAGGTTACTTGAGTATTTTTATATTAGGCTATTCATAATAATAATAATAATAATAATAATAATAATAATAATAATAATAATAATAATAATAATAAATATTTCTTTCACACAAGTAAACAATCCAAATACTCCACCACTGAGTACTTAAATCACCTTGCATGTTAAAAAGACATGGTTTCATTTACATTTAGCATTTTTCATGAAACATATTCTAAGTATCTCTGAGACCTAACAAACATTTCCTTTCTCATAAAGCACCTGCATTAGTTGCACTTTTATTTCATCCTCCACTTTTTGGCACATTGCTACCTTTCACAGGGAATTACCGTCACCAACGGTAATGTACTGTATATCGACAGATATGCAGAACTGTTAATGGAAAGATCGGCAGATATCCATTATCATTCTCTACAGTCTGCAGAAAAGTGTATCAAGTCAGCCCATGCTCATGCTGTACAGTGTATAGAATTACTGATATAAACAATACAGGCACTCTACAGCACTACAACTTGAAAGCTGCAATTATTGATTTGTTTTGGTCACTTGGGGGCAGCGAAAACAAGCTGTGAACATGACATTGAAATATCATCACCTTTTACGTTGATATGGTGAACTTGGAAGCAAACAGTTGCTTATTTACACATTCAGCAGTTATGGAGCAACATTATAGTTCATTTGGAGTCATGATTTTAGCCGTTTTTGGTCTCTACCCACTCGTAAGGAAAATGTTTTGCACCTTGTAAATGTTCCACTATATTTACCTGCTAGTTGCTGCTAACTGTGTCTGGCCACCCTTTGGTTGTGTGCAGTTAGTTTTTAGAGCTTCATTGCTTCACAAACACAAACAGCACTCAGGTGAATAAAATAAAGGCACTAGACTGTCTGCCAGAAAATTGAGAACAACAGCAGGAAATGGCAGAATCTGTGCAGGATAGAGGGCGTCAGTCCCTCCGCTTGTATACACTGACACTCACACACATAACAGAAGGTGTATGTACCTCCAGAACAGGCACTTACGACTGCTGATGGTTTGCTGCTCTGAGCTCCCCTAAGATAACACACACACACACACACACACACACACACACACACACACACACACCAGAGATGGGGACTCGAGTCTGAGACTCGGACTCGAGTCGCACTTAAGTCACACAAACAGCTGACTTCAGACTTGACTCGGACTCGACCCAAAAGACTTCAGACTTGACTCGGACTCGAGCTTCGAGACTCGTCAACAACCTATTTTCATGCAATTATTGCTTTTTAAATCTAAATTGATTTATGTATTTCTATTTTCTTTTATTGGCGCATATACGTTGGGGAAACGCATGACGAGCTGCGTGTCCCTTGGCCTTTGCCGTAATGTGCAATGTACGCATGCGCTATGCGGCACGCGCACACATCAAAAAATGCAGCGACGATGGTGACACCAAGTCCTCCTGCAGTTGTGCCTTTTGTCATTAGTTTTGCTTACAATAACTTCATAAACAGTGGCAGTAAGCGAACAGCTACATGCAAGGAGTGTGGCACCAAGATACATGACGCTGGATCAACAACATCGAACTTCATCAGACATCTCAAAAAGCACCCAGATAGGTCAGTCACTCACGCTAATGTGAAAGAGACGTTACATTTAGCATATATCGCCACAGGTAACAAGCTAACCATCGCAAAGTGTTGTGCTAATGCTGGGGACAGGCAAATCGTATTGTTATAATTGTATCCATATGATGTGACAGACTTAGGTTAATATTTCACCAGTAGCAGAAGATTAGACTATACGATGTTCTAAGTTGAAGAACACTGAAAAATGTAATGCATGATGAGGTTGGGCTTTACAGCCAGTTAGTAACACAGACAAACATGTATTCTTTGGTGCAGATACCAAAATGTTGAAAAATACAGTTATGAAATTGAAACGGAGTCCTTAATTTGTGTTTCTTCAGATTGCATTGCAGTAGACCCCATAAAGTTATCCTACAACTGATTTTGATACTGTACTGTATGGATGGTAGATACAGGACATGCTTTGAATTCATAAGATTTAACAATACAGTGTTAGGGACAGATCAGACTTGAGACTTGACTTGGACTGGACTTGGACTCATGGCAAAAGACTTGAGACTTGACATGAACTTCCCCTCAAAGACTTGAGACTTGACTTGGACTCGAGCTCAAAGACTTGAGACTTGACTTGGACTTCCAAAAAATGACTTGTGAACATCTCTGACACACACACACACACACACACACACACACACACACACACACACACACACACACACACACACACACACACACACACACACACACACACACACACACATACACTTATCGATCCCAGGGCTCCAGTAGCCATAATCAGAGGAGGGAGGAAGTGAGTGGAAGGAGACAGAAATTGTCTTCAGCTTGGCTTAGCACTGATGCATTCCCTATCCATTATCCTCAGTCATCACCTTGTGTTTGCCAGAAAAAAAAGTTTAATGTATTTCTGCGGTGCCGACTGCCTGGATTGATGAATCCTCCTGTGCTGCAGTTGTTTATTTGATCTGAAACCTTAGTGTTTTTTACAGTAACATCAGAAAAGTATGCATATACTGTAACATCAGAGGGTATGAGCTGTAAAATGCCACACAGAAGTAATTATCTCCAACCTGTCTTCATCAGCAGTGGAGCATCAGTAATCAACACGCCATGCCAGTTTGTGATTATAGCACTCAACTGTCTCTCAACAGTCTCTCTATCTTCATCTTGATTGGCACCCTCACATGGCTTGTTTATCTGGGGTAAGTGGCCCTGAACATGACCTGCCGGAGTCAGCTAATTAGACCAGAAGAAAGATAAGAGGTTGGTCGCTTCAAATAATGGCCACTTCTTTTTTTCTCTCTGGTAGTCATTTGAGCATTCAGAGGCCAAGCAGCCAGTCCCCGCTCTCCACAGCAATAACATGCCTCAAACAGCAGCGACATTACAACCTCCCAAATGTATAGGTGGCACGGACAAGTCAACTCAATACAGCACAATGGTGCAGCTGGACTAAAACACATTTTCCTTAAACCTTGATGAAATGATTGATGATGATGGCTTTTTCTAATCATAACAATAATTTACACTCACCAGCCTTTTATAAATGCCATTAGTTCCACACAGACCAGTAGCAGCATTCTGTCATTGAACATTATTAAGAATTTTAAACATTTTAAAACAAAATTGAATCACAATAAAAAAGTTAAAATAAATATGTGCCTAGACCTGCAAAAGTACGGTGACCAAAACTGAAATAATCAAATAAATCTGTCATAAATTAGAACAGCAAATCTCAGAACGTATTAGTGCTTTCCAGTTTCCTCTTAATATTTCTCGAATTGTCTGTTTTCTTTCCATTCTCAAAACACAAAGCAAAGTGGCATCTATCAATTTCAATGCAATTTATTGCAATTATTTATATCATTATGATAAAATTGGACAGATTTTTGCCGAGAAACTGTGCCAATGACTGTCATAACTAAACATCAGACACATCGACCTTTCATAAATCTAATGCTCGGAACATCAGGACGACATTATATTTCATAGCCTTCCAAAACACATACCTGTATTGACCATTACATATAAAGGAATTAGTTGAGAAATGTGGTCATGGTTATAAGAAACCATGCCTTGACTGATGAAATAGATCTCACACAGAGCATCCATAAAATGTTTCAGAGAAAGCAAATGACGCATGGTAAAAACACAGAGCAAGGATGTGTAAGAACCATAACAGATATTTTAATATCATAGAATTTAATTAGTTTCTTCTAGAGGAGGGGTTAATGGGGTAACAATGATGATTTTGATTATGATAAGCAATATATAATAAGAAGGATAACCACCTCAGACTGTGACTTCAACTCTACGTACATTAATACTCTTGCAAATGACTGAGACAAGAATGTAAAAAGTAGGCCTATTGGCATATTCTGCAGAACCCTTTTCTATCAACATAGAGCTCTGTAATGTTACATGTCGATCCTTCACCCAAAAGACAGAAAGTGCACTCGCACACCACGTGAGGGCAGTGGTGCGCATGTAAAACCACTACACTAGGTCATCCATCCATCCATCCATCCAGAGCCATTAGCTATTTCCGCTTATACTGCGGTGAGGCTGGAGCCTAACCCAGCTGACATTGAAAAGGAGGCTACACAATGGACAGATCGCCACTCTGACACATAGAGACAGACATTGACATTCACATGGGCAATTACGAGTCGAGAATTATCTTAACCTGCACAGTGCCTGGACAAAGTGCGTCACAATTTTTCCTCTTTTTTTTTCTCCAAATCTTTTCTCTGAATTCTTCCCAATCTCATTAATTTAAATTGCAGTTTTACAAAAGTTCCTTGGCTATTTTGTCAGAGATAAATCTTAAGGCCCGTCACTATCTGGACTTAGATGACTTAAGGCAGATAGTGGTGGTTGTCACTCAAAAAAACCAAGGCATTCATTGATTAACTTGTTATTCGTTTACACAGTGTCCCTGCACATACTGCTTTCAGCTCATTAAACTCCTTAATTACTTTTAACCCAATGCTATCTGATTCAAGAAATTAATTAACTGTCATTGTGAATGATTTAATAATATTGTTTCAACCAATAATTCAATTAATAATTCCTAATGTGTTTTTTTTAATTATAAATCTATTCCATTTTACGGTTTTTTTTATGAGAAAAACTAAACTTATGCATTAATATCTGTAATTGTGTAGGCTACATCTCTGATATAGGATACCTACGTTAAAGTATTTTTAAATTAACAATTTAACAATGATTACGAGTGTTCACAAACTGACCAATGGCCGTTTTGTTTCACGCACACGCGCGCGCGCGCGCACACACACACACACACACACACACACACACACACACACACACACACACACACACACACACACACACTATATGACAGGTCTCCCAGTCCACTCTCCGCTCCATGCGGTTTACTTGGCAAAGCATTGCGCCGCGCTCCTTCTCTCTAGCTCCTGCTGCGCACCAATCCTTAATTAATACGTGTAATGCCAAGTGAGACACATCTACAGCAAAGGTGGAAAAATAAACGAAAAAGAAGTAAACGACAGTTTTTTTTGGTTTGTTCTACTGGTTGGAAAGCGACAACTTGCCTCGGTCTCAAGTGTGAAGGACTATGGATGCCGAGTGTAGGGGTCTTACTACTTTAGAGGCTCAGACTCATTTACAAAACGTCTAAGTCAAACTTTGTGTAACCTTAGAGACAACATTAAATGAAAAAAACATGGATCTCTATGCACGAAATGAGACATTTACATCCCCTGAGTGCGTCGGATCGCAGACTGATGCGGTGCAGAACGGAGCCGGTAACGGGAGCGAGACATCAAACATCACCTGCGGCAACGTTTCCACACAGCTCATACCTCAGCTTGTGAGGAACAAAGGTGAGCGGACACACAGATTACTCAACATTTATCACCTGGAGGTTAATTAAGAAGTGCAACTATGACCTCATGTTGTCTTTCTGCTACGGGAAGGTGCTATATTGACCTTTCCTTTAAAATACCCTCAGTTTAACGTTAGGTTGTTAATGATGATTTATTGAGATATGTTGGGCTGGAAGTGCAGATTATTTCTGAATTGAAAGGAGGATAAACTGACTTCATTGTGTGTAACTTTTGGCTCATAATTAAAAATTCTACTTTAAAAAGCAATAGTTCACTTAACATAATGAAGAGCAGTATGGGTGTTATTAATTCCCTGGGATATCATATTCTGATGTGCCAGACTCTACAGTATTTATCAAAGTAAAGCTGTGTTTTAAGGTATTTTGCTTGAGAAAATTGATGGAAATAAGATATCATAATAAAGATAAGCCTTTATTAATCCCCAGAGTGGACATTTGATGTGTATACAGTGAAATATCAGAGAGAGAGAGAGAGAGAGAGAGAGAGAGAGAGAGAGAGAGAGAGAGAGAGAGAGAGAGAGAGAGAGAGAGTCACAGTCAGGAATCAAATCAAGGCTAAACAGGGATTTATTTTTAAAAAAAAGTCAGATGCTTCATATCTGGACTGTGCTACACGGCCTTACTGCTGCTTCCTGCTGTTTCTATATGCTAATGTTTTATATACAGTATCATAAAACCAGGGCTGTAGTACTTGAGTCCTCGAGACGTTTTTCTGTTGTCTAGGAGTTGTCAGTTGTCTTAGACTTGTTGGTATTTAGACTTGTCTCGGACTCGCCAAATATTCTAATTGTTCTCGACCAGCTTTTTTTCCATAAGTAACTCCCTCCTTTAAAACAAAACCATTGATTAGGCGCATTGACATCGGTCATGGTCGCCAGGTACACGCCTGGCTGCATCATATGTCTAAATCATCAGGCATCAATCAGTTTCATTTTGGCCACTGACACAATGTCACTGAGCACTTTGTACTATGGATTCTTCAGGACAAGTAATAAGTTCAAGAATGCGAACATTTCCATTTTGACACCTATGTTTATTGTTATTTGTTACATTTTCCATCAGCAGTCCAGAATCAGGCTGATGTGACTTAAGTGAAATTGTTATACTTAGAGTAAATAACATGGCCTTAATTTGATCATACAGTGTTGTCCTCCGCACTTGCTTTTTGATTATTGCAAATAATAAATCAAAATTATCATCTTAAAATAGAAGCTATACTGTCTCTCTCATCACATACATTATGAACAGGTAATTAAGTGGTCTTGAAGAGGATTCTTTTTTTCTGTCTCAGTCATGACTGTGTCTCATTTGGACTTGGTCTTGACTTGGACTCAAACCTCTTTGGACTCGGTCTTGACTCGGTCTTGGCCCTGATATAAACATTTCCAAGCACTTTATTCAAATTGAGGGTATTAAAATGTGTCTGCCTTCTATGTTGTACATATTCTAAAACCCTCTGAGGCAAATGTGTGGTTTGGGACTATATTAATTAAACTGACTTCACTTGAGCTTGTGAACAAGAAAGAACATTAATGTGCGTCATCAGTCTTACAATTTCCTCTCAGTCCTCTCTCCTCCTGCTATTTTATTAATTAACACTTGCTATTTTCACCCCTTACTGGTTGTTTGTCATGTGTTGATGAGGTGTGCGCGTTGGCCACATGTTCGTAGAAAACACTGCAGAGATTGTGTTGATCGCTCAACATAAGTGAGAGATACAATTTCTTAACTGAAAGATTTAACTTCATTCCCATTTTTACCTCACATCTTCTATACCTGCCAGTGATGAGTAATATTGAACACCCACGTAGGACACCTGTGACAAGAACATATCAAGACTGCCTTGTCTTGTGTCTGGTGAGAAGTGCAGCAGCATAGTTAAGTTGGGAGCTAAATCCATTTTGATGTCGCCTGCACTATTATGTTATTTCGCCCACACACTGTCACTTCTCTTCAGTTTGGCTTTTCACTGCCTTACTTCTCTTCCCACTGTATCTCCCAACAGGACCACACACCCATCTTCTGGAAAAGAAATGAGGATGTCTGACTCTGTATAGCTGCTGTCACCATCATTTCTCACTCTGTCACTCCAGAGTTTGATTACTCCTTTACCATGTTACACTCCTTTCTCTGTCCATCAATTTGACGCTCTGTGTTAATGGAGCAGATTTCTGTCACCATCAGATTTCGGTCTGCAGGTCAGAGATGTAAAAGCATGTGCCATGGACCATATATATATATATATATATATATATATATATATATATATATATATATATATATATATATTGTTATGGTTAGGGAATGATTGTGGCTGTGCTGTCAGTAGGCAACAGGGAACTACAGCTGTTTCCAGTTTTAATGTCCAAAGTTTTGTTAACCCATCCATCTGTCCATTCTGACCTCCACCTATACACAGATTTGATCACTTTATAATCATGTCACCTGGATTCCTCCTTTGCTACCAAAGGATTAGGCTACAGGTAATAATATAGGCTACGTTGTTTTAGGGCACTTGCTGCGGGGACGGTCGCTGAAACATATGCATTTAATGTGTTGTTCTGTCTTCATTCAATTTAAAACAGAAAAGCTTTATAGTTTTTTGGTAAAAGTAAACTCCACCAATAGTAATTTACTCATTGTGGCTCTGGAGGAGCTTTGTCAAGTTGTAGTAAATAAACCTAAACATTTCAGCAGGCTTTTTACACACTGAAGCGTCAAACTTTTAAAAATCTGTCTAGGGCATGTTCCTCATTTTTATGGAAGCGCAGCACTAAATAGAGTACCGTTTTAACAGTGCTAATTGCACCCCATGTGTATCTCTGTGAAACATTTCAGTGTTTAAATACGACACTGCTTTGTGAGATTTTCACCATGGATACTGGCATCCACCCCTGACACAGCCACCAAACGGGAGCAAACACATCTCAAAGCAAGGACAATCCTTGTCTCCCGTTGTGGGGAAACATCACTCAGCTAACACCTTTCAAAATGTTTTTACATTGGATGCAGCTCAGGTGTTATTTTTGTTTTGGAAACAAAACCTGCAGACTCTTAAGTTCTTCATGTCACACGGTTTGACACGGCTGCTGCAGGCTTGAGATTAGTTATGGTAGCTTTAAAGGAAGCCTGTCACACCTTGTTTACTGCACAAGACATGCTTTTATAAAATCAATCACAGTGTTTATAACTTATCAAGGATACTGGCTGATTGCAGTGCAATTCATCATAAAACAGTAGGAGGTGGTCGTTACTTTGGAGTTTATGATGAATGCAACAGGAGGGGTTATCAGTCACTGCCAGCCTGGAATAAACCACCATTTTCAATTCCTGAACACAAAGCAGTTATCCCTCACAAAAGGATTTTAGACAAAAAAATGCTTTTCATTTCCCTCTTCATTCCCACCACTTCTCTCAGCACTGCATCTCTCCTGTTTGTGCGTATTTCACTATCTACATGACTTCTCACACCCTCTCATCTCACTGCTTGTTGAGAGTTGAGGTGTTTAATACATGCCTGCACTGTGTGCCAAGCAACCAATGTGTTCCGTCGCCCGACCACCATGACCAGGGGCTCTGAGCCTTGTGTGTTGTTGTCTGTCAATCAACAGAATGTCATCAACTGTTCTGGGGTGCAGTTGGCTTAGTGACTAGGCTTAGATGACATTTACTCTGCTGGATTAGCTACTAGCTGTGACATTTACCAATACCTTGGTCTTACAAGAGCATAGCCAGCTTTTCCCTGATAGGTGCATCGACACGACGGCCAACTGGGATAGAAAGGGACACGCTGCATTTCTATTAGACAGAGAGGGGGGTAGGGGGAGTAATTAATTCTTAATATAATGTCTGACATATGAATGAGAGAAACAGATGAAACCTTAAATATTCATGGGTAGACTATGAACCCCATTATTAATGTATCCACTATTTCATATTATACTTTTGGGCTTTTCCCCCTTCCTTTTTTGTGCACGTTATAGGTTTACAAAGTGAAAAAGCCCAAAGTCCACCCCAAAGGCACTTACCATCTTCCAGAGAAAACACTGTTCACTAACTGCTCCAAACAGCTCTATTGTATTCCAGCTTTTACTTCCGTGATGAACGTGCGTCACTTTGTAACACATGTTATAATGCTCGCCTAGCTGCTAGCATGGCACGCCCTCTGACTAGCTAGCAGTACCTACTGCGCATGTGCGACTCCCAACAAAGATGGTACAGAAGTGAGATGTCTCACTCTGTAGCTAAAACGGAGAGCTCAACACACAGGGTGAAAAGAGGAGCTGCAGCAATGTGCATTACAACAAATATATGGTGTTTTCTGAAAATTAAACCACATAAACCTATTCTGGTAAAACCTCTAAATACAATTATGAACCTGAAAATGAGCATAATATGAGCACTTTAACTAAACTGTGTGTAACATGCATATACACATGGGTGTCCAATATAGCAGATATGCTGTGTGTATGTGATGCAACCAAATAGGGACACATTACTTAGATAGTGGGTGCAGGGAAAGCACTCTAATAAGATTTAAATGCCAGATAAATTGAAGCTGTATTCTCTGACGTGTCATGATTTTTTTCAAATGGTTGCAAGGAGCAAACCTCTGGAAGTTGCAACAAAATATTTGTTCCCGCAACCGGCACACAGTGCCTCTGGTCTGTAAACAGAGAGCAGACTGTGTGTCAGAGCCGATGGTCAGACACGGCTTATGGGCACTGCATACACACTCATGAAACCAGCTCCCCACACCTCCAGTGCTACAGGCTTCCCTTCTGTCATTTGGCTCTAACTAAAAAAGAGTTCTCCAAATAATTGGTGGAGCTGAGCGCAAACTAAACATTGCTAAATAGACAGTGTTGGTTTCTGTTATGACTTTCATTTTTTATTTTGGCAGGTCAGCTATCGTGAACATCGTTGATTAACAACTTTATCTGTACATTTTTAGTTCAACATTAAGATCCATCAGCCTCCAGACAGAATAATCAGATTAACCAACAGCTCCTGGACAGAAATAAAGTGTAATCATTTGATTGCCTTAAGAATGGACATATGCTGTCAAATTAGTGTTTTTGTGTCACAGTATTTAACCAATTCTGTGAGCAAAGAAAGTAACAACTAGCCTAAATGTGAAATTTGTTATTGACTATGTCCAATATATTTCTGTCATGACAAGTGCATGTATTAACAGACTTTATTTGGCTTGTTCATAAAGAATATATATATATATATATATATTTTACAACAAAAAATAAAGAGGATACAGGTGAAAAATACACCTTACTGGCTGATGTTTAGTTTATTGAAGCAAGCAGTATACTGACTGGAAAATCAACAAGTACTAAATTATTAACACATCTGCAGCTATGCAAAGGATGCAGCTAGCTCTGTGAGACTGCTGCATGCAAGTCAGCATGCTAACATGCTCAAATGCTAATGATAATGTCAACATGCTGATGTTTGGCAAGAATAATGTTTCACATGTTCACCATCATAGTGTAGCGTGTTAGCATGCTACCATTCACACTTAAAACACAAAGTAGCCTACAGCTAAGGCTGATGGGAATGTCATTAACTTTGCAGGTATTTAGTCATAAACAAAAGTAGCCTATTGGACAAGATTTAAAATTCTCCTGATGGTGGCGTTAGGTGCATCGGTTTTCTATTAGCCTAATACTTTGTGACTTCATCCAACTTAATTTATCATAGAGTATGTCCTTTTGTAGCTACCCGACAGTGAGTGTATATTTTTCTCATATGGTATCAGAACAATCTTAAAAACTGTCAGTAGTCTGTCACATTTGGAATATTCATTGTACATCCACATCAGGAGGACCACATGCAGCACTGCTGTGTAGACCAGTGCAAACAGGAGATTCCATCAGATTCACAGTGAAACCAGTGAAAAGTAAGGAAATAGCTCATTCTTTAGCTCCTAAATGCTCCACTATGTATGTTCACCAGCTAGTCACTAAATTTGTCAGGCACGATGTTTAAGTAGTGTGCAGTGTGTTGACCGGAGCCATCTTCACAAAGCCAAAACGCATCTTCACAAAGTCTTCATCAAATCTATCTTAACCTAATATGATATATCATAATATATTTGTTTATTATATTTTGAGCGTAGCTAGAGCATTGGTGAGCAAAGTGATTAATATAAATGCTTCTGCTCCACACACATGAACAGGAGCAGATATTGGAAATGCTGGCTTGAAGGAACTGGTAAATGTGTTGAGGAAATGTATCAGTGTTTCCCGCACAGGCAGCAATGAAAGCTAATTGGCTTTGATTAGGCACGAGAGAGAGAGAGAGAGAGAGAGAGAGAGAGAGAGAGAGAGAGAGAGAGAGAGAGAGAGAGAGAGAGAGAGAGTTGCACAAACAAGTACTCAATTAAACACTTTCATTTGCAAGCCTGTTGTGGCTAAGAAACTCTGATGTTATGTCAGCAGAACAGTAACCACCGTATTAGAGGTTATTGCTTTTTATTTGCATAGGAGTGTGTGACACAGATGGTGAGGCTGCATGTCATTAGATGGGAAGACTGTAAGTGTGTGTGTTTCTGAGAGAGAGAGAGAGAGAGAGAGAGAGAGAGAGAGAGAGAATTCAACGCTGTGCTTATGTGCCCTAGCCAGCTGTGGATTTCTTTTCAAAGTGCACCAGATTGATGCATTTAAAAGTTAAAATAGACAACATTTTCTTACAGTGGAGCACGCCCATGGATCCCCCTAGGGGGGCTTGTGCCCCAATGCAGCTCTAGGTCTAGTGACGCCCCTGGGGCAGTGTCCCCGTTTTAAGTTTTACAAAGATAAAAACATTACCTGTTTTGGAAGTATTTACGATTCTGAGCTGAAAATGTCCCAGGATTTTTTCTCAGAAATCTGGTCACCTTAGTTTAACTGCTGCCATTATCTCTAGGTGATTTGTGTGATTCTAAGCTAGCAAGTCTTTGGCGGAGTGACGGTATCGCTGCGCAGTAGTGGCCAAGAGTTTGAAGTTGAATGACAGGTGTCGAGAATTAATCAGATTGGATAAAATAACATGTTTCCAATTCTGATTTGCCAGGGCTGTCTGTCAAGCTGCGCCCTGAGGAGAATCTTTAAGAAAACAATTAGAGACCAGCTTTATATCACATGCTTGCCGAAAGTTTAAAGACTTACATCAAGCCCCCAGGAAGAGCGCCAAGTCTAAAAGCCACCATGGGCTTAGCGGATAACTGTGGTACTGCACCCCATGGCCCAGAAAGACTTGTCACATAGACTTTGCATGGCAAAAGAAACGTCTATATTTCAGCGGATAATTTGTTTCTGGGTATATCAACTTACCAGCCCGAACACTGAACGGGTCCTTGTTTAAAACGTCACGTTTTTAACATTTTTAACATTCACTAGAAGCGAATCCAGAATTATTAAATTTGGCATGATGAACGCGAGCAGACCCGCGGGACTGCTCACATGACTGTTCTCCCGAGCTCACGTAGCTAGTTGTAATAATGGATATAGCTAATGGCTGTAATTCACCATGTGTTCTATTAATACGTCCATGATATGATCTTATGAAGTTATGATACATCCGAGGGATGTATGTAGCTATGCTGTAAAGCCTGTTAGCTACGTGGATATAACGTCATTAGCGTTTCCCAAACTAGCTAGCTAGTTGCTAACATCAGGGATAGCTGGCATAGCTGTATTAAGATCTATACATAGCTAGCTATATGCCTACATAACGTTACTACAGACATAGTGATTACATCGCCTTGGTTCTCTCTTATGATACATCCGAGGGCTATATGCTGTAAAGGTTGTAACGTGGATGAAGGATGAAGCCATGGATGAGCTCTGTTCACCAAACTGCAGGCTAACTGCCAGCGCTAGTTAGTAGCTAGCTAGCTAGCTAGTAGCACAACATAATTATTAAATCTCCTTGGTTGTCTAGCTAAAGACATCTATCATTTATTTAGCTAAGCATGTAAACGATAGGGAACAACGAAAACACAGTGTTTAACGTTAGTGAATATTTTAGACAATGAAAACGGCGAGTTCATGAGTTTGCCACTTTAGAGACACGACAGAGAAGCTCATGAACGCGCATGTTGCTACCGGTTGCTACGACAACACAAACAAATTGTTGCTAGTGCGCATGCCTATTGTGAGGAGCCAACCAGCGTTATGGGCCAACAATGTGGAAGAGCGAGCTCCATGTTTGCTTTATGCGCTTTTGAGCACTCTCATTGGAATGTACGGGGCTTCCGCCGAACACTGTATCCAGTTCTCTTAATACATCCATGACTTACATAGACATCCATTTGTCCGGCGTCCCTGCCCATGGAACCCATGGATGTATTAAGAGAACTGGATACAGTGTTCAGTGGGAAGCCCCGTTCATTCCAATGAGAGCGTTGACTGGCCCATGACGTCACGATGGACATGCACACTAGCAACATATTGTTTATGTTGCCATAGCAACCGGTAGCAACATGCTCATTCATGAGCTTCTCTCTCGTGTCTTTTACAAGTGGCAACTCGCCGTTTCATTGTATAAAATATTCACTAACGTTAAACATTGTGTTTTCGTTGTTCCTGATCGTTTACATGCTTATTTAAATAAACAATGGATGTATTTAGACAACCAAGGAGATGTAATTATTATGTCGTGCTACTAGCTAGCTACTAGCTAGCGCTAGCTACTAAGGTTAGCCTGCAGTTTCGTGAACAGAGCTTCTCTTAATAACATCCATGGCTTCATCTCTCATCCACGTTACAGGCTTTACAGCATACATACCATTGATGTATTAATAGAACACATGGCGAATTACAACCATTAGTGTTAGCATTATCCATTATTACAGCTACAGGATCTCGGGAGAACAGTCATATGAGCATGCGCAGTGCAGTCTGCTCGCGTCCATTATGCACGTTCATCATTCATGCCTAGTTTAATAACTCTGGATTCGGCTATTAGTGAATGTTAAAAATGTTAAAAACTGGACGTTTTAAACAAAGACCCTTTAAGTGTTCGGGCTGGTAAGTTGATGTGCTCCAAAAAAAATAATCCGCTGAAATATAGAAGTTTCTTTCGCCATGCAAAGTCTATTGGAAAAGTCTTTCTGGGCCAGAGGATGCAATTCCACCCTTATGCGCTAAGCCCATGGTGGCTTTAAGACATGGCGCTCACTTTCTACATGAACTAGTTCAAAGTTCAGTTCACAAATTTTAAAATGAACTAGTTCAGTTCATAGTTCATACTTCAAAATTTTGAACTAAGTTCACAGTTCCAAAAATGAACTAGTTAATAGTTCTTTTTTTTCCCATATGTTGCTTCAGTTCAATGTGCCGTTTCAGGGTTGCTGTGGATGTGACTAAAGTGCGGTTTTTCTTTTTGAAAGCCGGGGGGGAAAGTTTGCACAGAAATGTTAGATTTTTCCCATCCTCACTGACCTTGTCATAAAACTCGTTTAAATGATCATACAACGTCTCCTTGACGTCATATGATCTTGGCACGTAGGCTGCTTCGTCGCCTACGTGTTGCTGTCGTCTCCATGCTTCTTTTTGTTTTGATGCCAGATTGGGTGTTTTTTCTGCTACATATAAAGGCCTGTTTACGGTGTGTTTTAGCCGGGTTTTCGCCTGGATGGCTCTATAGAAATCTGGCACCCTATTGAACAAAGTTAAACTGAGAGAGCGTGCCGTTCACAGACACCAGAATGAACGAGTTCACAGTAACATTCATCAGGCATTCGCCCAAAATATGAACGAGTTCATGAACTAGGCACAACACTGATAACGCTCTTCCTGGGGGCTTGATGGAACCACATGAAACATCTTGTATTTACATAGAAAATAGTTAACTGATTAAAACCAATTTTTATTAAATGCTGAGGCGATTAGTACCAGCCAGCACATCGTATGAGTAAACTATTTTATTTTTTATTTTTATATTATTTTTGTGTTTACAGTTTTTTTTAATTGCTTAAGCACAATTTTAAAACAGGGACCGTTTTTTCAAAACACTACACACAATTAGCACAACCACACACCCAATCAGCAGAACACCTCAAACCCTTTGCAAAATGAAACACTCTTGCAAAAACTATACACTAATTTATAAAAAACAGATTTTGTTACCATATGAAACACACACGTTTCATATGACTTAATTATGTTTGAACCAGTTACACACTGCTGTTGCTAACCTAAAACACTTTTAGCAATTCTACTTCTCAGTGATTAGAGTACTGTTACGGTAATGAAATACACAGAGAAAGTGCAAATTTACAATAATTTTACCAAACACTACACAAGACCATTGCTGCAGACTGAGGAAAATATAATTTATTTCTCTCTCTATGGCTATCCAAATCAGTCAACATGTTGACATGGAGAATCAACAACAAAACATGTCCCAGTTTTCATGCTACTACAGTAGTGTGCATAACACTGTTAGCTCCGCAAACAACAGACAAACATAAAATACGGTATCCAGTACAGGTTACAATCGCACAAAAAAAATAACAAACAAAAAAATTATCTGGAAAAAGTACAGAAAATACTAAACATTATCTCTTTGCCTAGCTGGATCTGGGCAGAGATTTTCATCAACATCACAGGCAATATCCTCATTGGCAAGAAGAAAACCATCTTGAATGTCAAATCCATCCTTGCACAGCTGCAATGTCGACTTGGTCACAGGCGTCCTCCATGGCCTGAATGAGGGGTACCTGAGCCTGGGGCCGGAGATCGTAAACCCTCCACCGCCATGCAGAGAAAAACTCTTCGATTGGGTTTAGAAACGGAGAGTATGGTGGAAGGTATAGTACTGTAAACTGTGGATGGTGTTGAAACCATTTCTGGACAAGAGCAGAGCGGTGGAATGACACATTGTCCCAGAAGACAATGTATTGCATCTGGTGCATTTGGTTAACTGCTGTGACGATGTTCAGCATCCATCTGTAAAACTCTCTGAAATACAGTGAAAGGAAATATTGTGTAATTGTGTAAAGGTCATGTGTACAGTATGCAACATCACAGTGCTAAAGTGAACAATACATACCTCCACATACTCATACCGCAGCCGTTTGACCCTCTCTGAATTCCGCTCAAAAGGCACTCGATAAATTTGTTTCATTTGAACCTGATGTCTTTTCAGGATGCGTGCCAGTGTTGACAGAGAGACCTGATGGACATTATTGAAAATGTATGGTCACCGATAATGTTGGCTTGGATTTCTCTGAGCCTGATAGCATTATTGGTCAAAACCATGTTTATGATGTCTCGCTCTTGTTCTTGCGTGACTATGGGCCCCCTTCCTCCTTGTCGTTCTCGACCCTCAAGCCTATGTAGAAAATAATACATGCAACCTACTGTAAAATGCCACAGGACGGGGTATCAAAAGTGCTGATATGGTGCATACAATAAACAGCTGATTACTGTAACTGTAGACAGATTTTCTTTTCCCCTTTTTCTTGTCGAAATATCCTTATGACAGATGCCACTGTATATCTGCTAAAATTTGGCTGAACTCTTAGTCCAGCCTCCCTCAGCGTCAATCCGTGGTTCACAATATGGTCCACTAGTGTTGCACGAATTTCATTTGATAATTTTGGTCCTCTTCTTCTTTGAGCACATTCTCCGGCTTCAGGTCTTCCGCTACCTCTTCCTCTACCTCCTTCTCCTCCTCTGTGGATTCCCCCTCTCACTCTCAGTCTTCTTCTTCTGACTCCTTCCATTTTGGTTGAAGGCAGGTGAACTTACCTGCTGCATTTTGTATAGTGCTTAAACCTGATTGGTGTGTCTACAATTAAACAATCATGTGTTTGCGCACCTGGTGGCTGTGTTTAACCAATTGGTTCATGGGTGTGTTCATTTGAAAGCCTTTGCTTCCTTATTGCAAGGAAATGACATGATAAATATCTGTGTCAAATGCATACAAGTGTGTTTAGTGTTTCTGTATCTTGTATAGAGGTGTAAACAGATATGATATCACAAATAAGTGAGAGCAGTGAGTTTGTTACAGTAGTTCTTTAGTTCAGTACAGAAGTAGCACTATTGGCTCAAGGCTATCAATATCAATGAAGACAGCGTGATTGTATTGCTCATCATGTAAAACACAACTGGTGGTTCTAGGCAAACGCTCTAACAAATCCTCTACTCCTGTCTTCCTCTGCACCAGATGACGACCACACACTGCGGATCCTTCTCTACTCACTCATCTTCTTCCTGAGTGTGTTTGGCAACCTGCTGATCATTGTGGTGCTGACGGTCAACAAGCGCATGCGCACTGTGACCAACACCTTCCTGCTGTCGCTCGCCATCAGTGACCTGATGATGGCTGTTTTCTGCATGCCCTTCACACTCATCCCCAGCATCCTCAAGGACTTCATCTTTGGAGCCACCATGTGCAAGATTGTGTCCTACTTCATGGGTGAGCGAAGAGGGAGTATAAATATACAGATATATATCTACTGTATCTGTTTGCCACTATTTTCTACATTCAGTAAAATAACATACCTGTATCCTAAATCACTTCCTTGTTCACTTATTCACTTTTGCCTGCATATTATAATAGACACTATACTGTACAGTATATAACACTTTTTGGCAAACAAAGACATCACATATTTTTCACAGTTTTGTCACTATTGCAATTCCATGTGAAATTGCTCAAACAGGCATTATGTGTTTTTTTTCTTGTTACTTTCATCATTTTTCAAAACAAAAAATCCCATTATAGCAAACCTGACAAAACCAAATCTTTGTCATTTTGGGTGTGTATGTGATATAGAAAGAACATTTAATTTAAGTCTGATTATTAGACCAATTCCATATTGCCTTAAGAAGAGATTTACTTTACAGCCTATTGTTTTACTGCTGAAATGTTTTACTTTTACTACTTTACTTTTACTTGTGAACCTAAATTGCAACACCCGAGGAAACAGGCAGCACTCAGGAAGTGATCGGGTTCTCTGACCTGTCCACCACTTTACAAAAGGTATAGATTACCATTAAAACAATATCACAGACCATTTTCATTGTCTCCCCCATTTGTGGCAGGATCATTGGGGAGTTTAAGTGAGTAATGGGTAATATTCCTTGTTTACATCAAGGGAAACATCCCTCTAGGTAATGGGTTCTCTTCTAAAAGTAAAATTACTGATTTAAAAAAACAAAAACAAAACAACTACAGTAGTACTTTCTGTTTTACTACTTTACCTACTGTTCTGCTTATCATACGTTGATCATAGATCATAGATCTGGAACATTGTACTGACCCTGAAAGACAAGCCATCTGAGAATTAAATAGAAAAGGTGGATTAGATAAAGCACATGGACCATGAATGAAGAGCCATCATCTTGATGCATTGAGGAAAAACTGGACAAACCCAGGGCTGATTGTTCTTTGCTTCAGTGGGATCTGCTCTAAAGCTGCCCTCATTGGTACAAACATAGTGCTCCCTTGGGTCCTGACTCGCACAAACACACATGCAGTACACACACACACACACACACACACACACACACACACACACACACACACACACACACACACACACACACACACACACACACACACACACACACACACACAAACACAGCCTACTGTTTGTATTCTCGCTGAGGACATGGATAAGAGAGGTAAAGAGTAATTTCCCGTCTTGTCCGGTCAGAAGGGAGATGGCCGATATCATCAGACTCAGATAACCATCCCCATCTACATTCTCGCACTGTATTCATTTGCAAGCACATCCTCTCTGGGCGCCTCATTTTATTCTCAGTTATGATTGCAGATATTACGTGCACATCAACATTGTTGATGTTACTTTTTTATTACGGCTCTAAGCTCTATTCTGAGCGCAGAGCGGTAATAACTTTTCATGCGTCAAAAGAAAAGATAGCGTGTGGGTTTACTTACTTTTTAAATAATCTGTTTTGTTTCGCTACAGGAATATCAGTGAGCATCTCCACATTTAGCCTGGTTGCCATAGCGATTGAGCGCTACAGTGCCATCTGTAACCCCCTGAAGTCACGGGTGTGGCAGACCCGTTCCCATGCCTATCGGGTGATTGCTACTACGTGGGTGCTAGCCTTCGTCATCATGATCCCCTATCCAATCATCAGTCACTTGGAGTCTTTTCCGCGTCCTGACAACACCACTGCTCACCAGTGTCGCCACATGTGGCCCCTCGCAACAGCAGAGCAGGCCTGGTGAGTGTTTGAGTTTTAGATGGTGTGTCCTTTAAACAATCCCAGTTCTTCAACAAAGTTTTACGACTATTTCAGAAGTGTTTACCTGCAAACATGAAAACAAATCATTAGCTAAAAACATTATCATTAACCACCATAACCTGCAGGTCATAAAAGAACAAACACCATGTATTGAATTGACAAATGGTGTATTTTTTTATTAATTCATTTTTTTCTTTTAAAACTTACATAGTCTCAATTTAATGTTATGCCGTTTTTATTGCTTGAAAATTAACATTATTACCACCTTTTTAAGATTTAACAAGTAACTACTTATACTTAGGCTTTTGTGTAAGCCATGGGGAGATTTTGCATAACAGATAACAGTGTCTTAAGTATGCATACACTACGTTGAATATTAAAATGTATGGGGCTACACAATTAGAAAAAAACAGCCGGTCCTCTTGGAGGTAGCATGTTTTTTTAATAATCCACTGGAAGGACATAGAAGGCTGCGTGTGTAGGCAGTCCTATTCCTGGATTAATAAGGTACAATATCAATGAGTATTAGATTGAAGGTTATTTTCACTCTCTACACAGTGATTTGTCAACAGGGAAATTGTTTTGTATAAACATACACATTTAAGGTATTTTTAACATGAACATAGTCCCATTATATGAAATTTGTACAGAAATAAAGAGAAAAATAATTGTTTAGTTATGACTTTGAAAAAGTGGAGGAATATTTTTAGTAAATCCTAACAGTTATCACTGTAATGTGCATCTCACCGTGTTCCTATAATATCATGCACTGCTCAGCACATCTCGTTGACTGATTAAAAAGCACAAAATCAATTCAAGAACAAATAGAGATTAGTGATCGCCTCCAAACCACACACACAGTACATACACCACAATGTCTTTTCTTTGGGCTTTAACTGGATCTGTTTCTTGTTGAGAGATGATGTGCTTTAAAAAAATACAATATATAAATATACTTTTGCAATTTGAAAATTCTAAATATCCTCTGAACAACAGTGCATTTTGCTGAAATGCTTAGCTCTGGGACTCGAATGTACAGGTAATGGTAATACATTAATACATGAGAGGTACAAAGTGGGGCTACATGAATGCCTGAATGCATGTGGCAGTGGGATCTTTACCTCTCTCTCTCATGTGTCTCTTTTAGGTACATTCTGCTTCTGCTTGTGCTGTTTGCAATCCCAGGGTTGGTGATGATTGTGGCCTATGGACTAATCTCCAGGGAACTTTATAGAGGCATACAGTTTGAGATGGGCCACAAAAAAGACTCTACCGGTGAGGCCATAAACCCTGCATGTGGAAAACATACAGAAAATGAAAGACATTCTGCCACAACAACAGCAGGACCACAAACACACAAACTAACATGTTCCAAGAGAACATTAATGTTGTTCAGCACCCTGCCTAGCCACTAATAAAAACAACCAAACAATGCATTTAATACAACCTATCAATTAATAAATAAAAGGCTGACCATACATAATGCACCTAACAAGCAGGGCAATAAAAACAGGCAGTAAACATGAAATTAAGCAACAGGAAATGGTTGTAAAAAACAATACATATGAAACCTTACAAATGACGTCAAAAGCACAACCCATATTACTGGAAACAAGCAAGTGTCACATTTCATTCAAGTTTTACAGGTGTGGACACAGATGACCATCTAAAATCATTAAGAAGAGCATCTCAGGATCCTTAACTAGACACTCAACACACTTTTTAGATGACTAAAAACACCAAAGAAGGGATAACTGTCAAATTGAAGTATGGTTTCAACTCTCCTGTTTTTTTTTCCTCCAAAACCTTTGGTTAGGAAATATGAGTCACACCTATTACAGAACCAGCCTTCTTTTTTTAATTATTGTTAATCCTGTTTCTATCATTGACAATAATGCTGTTACCTCAACAAACCACAACATAAAATAAGGCACTGGCCACAAAACTTGTATTTAAAAAGCTTTCTACTGACCTAAAAAAAAATTAGTTTCCAGAGAAAATGCTGCTTGGGTGATCAAGCAGTATTCCATCTTTGACTTTAATGATGTTTTGATTGCAATGTCATTCAATTGTTGAGACAAACTGTGTCTCTTGATACATGTCATCACACTATCCAGCAGCTCCCAACTAGACACTTATGTTAGCATTTACATTTTTCTTTTTAATTTATGTGAATTATGAGGAATTTTAATAACCACGATTTCATTAGCGCTACAATCATTTTAATGTGTGCAGGTTAAGTGGAACATAACCTGTTGTGGGCATGTGAGCATGTGTCTGGGATGATAGAAGCATGGAGTGCATTAGTGGATAGAATTGTCTGGCAGCTGCGGGCCTGGACTTCACCATCTGTTTAGTCTCAGAGAGAAAGAGGTTGTCAAAAAAAATGCTTGAGAGACAGAGATCATTGGGTAAAAACATCAATAAAGGGATAAATAACTTCTAAAATAAACTCTTGGACAATGTGTTTAATAATCCAGGAGTGGGTTGTATTTGCCTTATTTTATCAATGAATTGATGATGGATGATTACAAATGGGTGCATGCATTTTCACAGAGCTGTGGTGCTTTGGCTTTAGCTTGTTTAGATTTAAAAAAAAATGTATTTACTGGCTGTAGGACAGCACATGTTTTCCCTGTTTAATTTGTTTTTAATCCAGTGGCAGAAATATTTGTCAAATAAATGAAAAGTACTCTACTAGAAGGGAATTTTATAGGACCAAAAAAACGTAGCCAATAACTCAGACAGACAGAGGTAATTTCATAGTGACATGTTGAACATAAAGTATAGTATTATCCAATCATACATGTTTACGTCCTATCTCTAACACTATGTACTTTATATAAACATTTGGCATTCAGTCTATCTGCATACACAAACACAGAACTCTAGATCTTTGCTGCTACATAACTGTCTTATCCTCTTCCTGTAATACCATTTAGTTGTATGTGACTGTTTCTGTCAGGCAGGTGGAGGCAGCAGAGAAAGTAACCAAATGCAGACAAACAGGTCAACAACAACAGTTCGCTAATTTATTAAAGAAGTGAAGATACAAAAATGCAAATGGAATGGAATGCAAAAAGCAACATTGACAATATGGCAGGGAATTATAGGAAAAGGACCAGTTATATCCTCGAAAATGCATGGGGAAAGTGAGAAGTGACTGGAGACAAGGACTGATGGGCAGACTGCGTACAGTAAAGACAGCTGAGGCAGACAGTTTCTTTGAATATTTGTTCATGTTCATGAAATGTTGTGTATCTCAGGCCATGTTGGGGGGTTATGAGCTCATGGACAGTCTGTGCAACCCTTGACCTATTAAGGAGATTGCTGCTCGCATGCCTGCAACATCAGCAGAGAAGCAAAGAGTGCACGCACTAAGAAATGTTTTTTAATGGACCTATTATTTGGTAGCAATCCTTTTGACACTAGTATCGATACTGAAAATAAGACAATGACATATTAACAATACAAAGTATGGTAAAAGCATAAACTCTCACAAAATGGAAACATGACTCACATCTTAGGGGATCACGTTTTAAATACAATACATGTCATTCACAGAAATACTCTTTTTTACTCTGCCATACAGATGTGAAGAATGGACTGACCACCACTGTGTCTACTGGCAGTGATGATGGCGATGGTTGCTATGTTAATGTTGTCCAGCGGCCACACTCAATGGAGATGACAAACATGGCTGCATCCAGCAGGGCAATCAAGGCGGAAAGACCACGCAGCAATACATCTGAGGCCAAGCTGGAGGCCAAGAAGCGAGTCATCCGCATGCTGGTGGTCATTGTTGTCCTATTCTTTCTCTGCTGGATGCCACTGTATTGTGCCAACACCTGGCGGGCTTTTGACGACCTCTCTGCCAAACACGCCCTCTCAGGGGCACCCATCGCTTTCATCCATTTGTTGTGTTACACCTCTGCCTGCGTCAACCCGATTATTTACTGCTTCATGAACACACGTTTTCGCAAAGCTCTGCTAGCCACATTCTCGTGCTGTGCTGCACCTTGCCATCATCACCGCCATCGTGGGCTACGGGACAACGAAGAGGATGTAATGGCAACAGGAGCATCCATGTCCAAGTTCAGTTACACTACAGTCAGCACCATGGGAACCTGCTAAGGCAGATGGATGCATGCACAGTCCAGAAGAGACAGTTACTACGGCAACACAGCACCCCACATCCTTTGTTTTTAGGCCAATCCTATACTCATTGTGACAATAATGTGGAGTCAAAAAAGGCCATATATTGTAGCAGAATAGAACCTTCACCCTGTGCGTAAAGTTATGTAGAGATCATTTAATGAAACACAGTCTTAGAGTGTAAATACCTCCATAGCATTAATGAAAAAAGCACTAAAAACAAGTAGACTTATCTCTTGTCACAGTGGACCAAGGCATATTGTTTACTTCGATGTTTACGGCGGGGCAGGTGTGTGTGTGTGTGTGTGTGTGTGTATAGTGGTGGGCTGTATGATATGGGGATGAATTTTAATAATTTAGTAGTCATTATGTAGCTATAAAAAATAGGAAGACCGTAATCTGTTAATCTGTGTTAATGACGCTAATTGCAATTGCCTTGTGGACTAAGTGCCTGGTTATATTTGTCAACTGTTGATTTGTCTCATTCATAACAGGCACCATAAACACAGACAAATTGTAAACTGAAGGGTTGTGAAAGTGGAGTTTAAAGACTCAACAAACTGAAAATCCTCAGAAGATAGGCATTTCCTCCTGATGGGACCTGATAAATGAGTGGGTTGTCAGTTCTACATGGCTCCACGGTTCACAGAAAACACGTAAGTGGTATAAACAGTTTAGATGGGAAGTGGTGATGCCTTGTGTTGTGGTTGTAAATTGTAACGCTAGCTGCCTTTGTGTTTTTGAGCTTTTAGAGACGGAATTGTCTGTATGTTGTAAACATTGTATGCTGCAATGTTTGTTTGTATTTTGTCCTTGCAGGTGAGCAAATGTGAGAAGGGTGACTTGACACTTTGAATTGTGTTACTTTCTCATATTAGGGCTCTAGTTTGAGGGCATTACAAAATTGGCGGATAAGTATCCATCACTTTGTGGAGAACATCTGGATAGGAATCTGGGTTATTTAAGAGACTATTTAACAGTTCCTACATTATTATATTTCTGATACCATATTAGAACACAAGAGGAACTATATAATGAACTTTAATGAAAACACCAGGAGTACACAAATAGTAAATGCTACTAATATGTTTTATGTGTTACAATATATGTACTGTATGGCAGCATGAAAGGGTGATTTTTTTTAAACAATAAGTCCACTGCAGCCTTACAGTAAAGGAGGTAAACCAAGGATAAAGTAACTATAATATATACACATTTATAAGTTCAGTGATTGTTAAGGGACTTGCAGTCCCTGTTGAGCTCACCTGCAGGCTACAACATGGCAGCCAGGTTTCACAGGTCTCTGTTTGTTAGGCCCTGTCAAGCGTGCCTGACTCTAGCTCCCCGTTCACCTCGCACTAATTGTGTTACAACCTCAACCCTCCCAGGTTGAACGACTGAGCATATTTCACTGAGTGCACCAAAGCACAATGCTGTCAGCCTCTCATCTAATAGATGTATGGCCTGCCTTTGTGAGCATTTTTGGGAGGATTGGCCTGCAGCTTTAGCAGTTTATCATGTGCGCCATTCCCTTTGTGTTTAAAATATAAATCTAGTGAAGCATTTATGTGAGACTAAACTACAGAAAGAAAGAGAATATTTCTCTACACTGACTGAGACAACCTTACATTCACGTGTGTCCAGTTAATGTCAAGAAGAGGTCAAATTGACTCCTAGAACATTACCTTGACCTTCCCCTTGTCTCACTATATAGACTCAGGCCCCATCAACTTTGAAACACAAGAGGCACACATTCATCAAGCTGATGACATTTGTGCTGATTACCACAGGGGCATCAGGCCTCTGTATGTATGGCTCTGATCTTATACATGTACATACAATGAAGTCAAAGTGATATCATAGTAGATAAAGTGTGTTCTCGAATGAAAACGCCCATCTGATCTAAAAAAAAGAAGAAAATCCTGTTGTCAAACCTTGGAAAAGCAGTAAACAGCAGACAGGAGGTATTTACGTGTCTGCTAGTAGCATTTCCAAGATAGAGAAATACTGTAACGCCACTGTCTGTGTTGTTTATGAGAAAGTGTTTTGTTTTCATGTAGAGGCTGAATTCTCTGCAGTGTCATAGAGGACGTTATGATTTGTTCCCCAATCTACCCCACCTCATCCAGTCGCCACAAGTGCACACACACACACACACACACACACACACACACACACACACACACACACACACACACAAACACAAACACAAACACAAACACACACACACACACACACACACACACACACACACACACACACACACACACACACACAACTAATTACAGACAGATGGCAATAAATAGTTATTTCCCTCATTTACAAAATTAATACTGGCCATGAAAATTAAAGCTCAGTATGAAAATAACTGTGATGACAAATATGCAGTGGGTAGAGGTTAGATCTCTAATTAGCATATGACACTTATGCATAAGTAAAAGTAAATATGCAAAGAAGTACTAAAGGTTACTGTAAATTAAGTCCTTCAGTCCTCTGTTTAACAAAGTTGGTGATCATTTTTTCAAGCTTCTTATTATTTGTAACATGTATTCTTCAATCAGAAATGGTAATGGTAAATCTATCCTGCACAATATCTACAGACAGGTGTTACCCACAGGCTAAAGCTGCATTAACTAACATGTTTTATATAACCAATAGATCAAATTCCTATGTGTAATGTAAAAGGGGTCAGTCATAATGATGAACACACATAATTGTCACCCATCATTGCAGTTCCCCCTGGCTTCACAGTGTTTTTACATATTTTGGATCTTTTTTTGTTTGTTTTTCCAGTCCATAACTCTGCTCTAATCAATCAACCACAGCAATCAGCTGTTTTCAGCAAATAAACCGACTGTATGCTACCTGCTCAGCACCAAACATAGTGACTACCTGGTGAACATAGAGGAGAAGCTGCTTAAGACCCAGATATTTCCCTCAGGAGTTGGTGAAGACCAGAAAATAGCTAAAGTGAATATTGGACTTAAATACATTGGGTGACCACAAACATAACGCCAAGTGTTTCTGCTCTATGTGTAAATCGACAGGTTGTTAACATGTTAGCCATAACAACTTTATAAGGTGGTACTATGTCAGTGTTATGTTTCAAGCTTGTTCCACTGCCCCCAAGAGGTGAAAACATATATTACTGAAGATTTAGGGTTAGCGATGAAATATGAGCTGAGCATATCAATCTTGCAGAAGGTTAAGTGAGGTAAATGATACACTTTAAGTTCAGGTAAGAGTACAAATTTGCTAATTTAAATGTCTCCTATTATCATGAATACTATGGTGTGTAAATATACAACAAGAGGGGTACACTTGTTCACTGATTACTATCAGGGATCCTTTTCACATTCACACACGTAATCAATCATGTTCAGTCAAGACAATGAGGTGCCCTACAAACCCTGACTCATTCTTGTGATTATTATGTCCCTCCTGCTAGTTAAACTACCCTCTCCTCTGTTTGGATTCTCTGCTGAAACTCTCATCGCTGCTTGGATTGCAGAGTGCCCTCATGAGCAGAGCCTGCTCCTCCAAAAAAAGTGTAACCATTTGTTTCAAGAAATGTTCCTTTTTCACATTTGGGCTCAGGGGGACACTGTCCACAGGGGTTTCAGAGGGAGCCTCTGGGGCACAGGTGTAGGCAGGGTCCTATGGTAATTGTTTCATGTGAGCAAAGCTGAGGAGCAAAATTGCCTGACTGGGCGCAAAGCCAGGTGCATTCATGACAAATCCGCTCAGCAGTCAGGTAAAAGGATAAAAAAAAGAAACTTGGTTATCTGAATTACAAATAAAACTCATTGCTTGAATGCCCAGGCAATATCATGTATTTTAATTGTTTGTATTGTGATGGTAAGAATTTATTTCAGCTTTCCATTTAGGAAAAGTTATTTGATAATTAAGTTACTTTTAAAGTAGGAGATCTACTATTATATTTATTATAGAGATATTAACTTTCTTCCTTTTACATGGTTTGATTAACCTGTCAGGGGGAATCCAACAAATCATCCAAATTAAACAACAAAATATGTTGTCCGTGCCCTCAATGACCACAAACAGAATGGCAGGAGGACATAATTTGTCTAGGCCTTCCAAAACTGTTACATATCACTATTGGAATATAATTCTGTTTTATGATGCGGCCATGCTACGGTTAAGGTTTGTTTAGGTATAGGGAAATATCATGGTTTGGGTTAATATTTTGTTTAGGTTAGGGGACAACTTATGTTCTTTTTGGACACTTGCTAAAAAGACTGGTGCTGTTGTTTTTCTCGAGGCCTCGGGGCAACCCCTCACCTATCTCATGTTAAAGATCAAGTTATATCCAATGTAACCTGTAGCCCAGTGCTGGAATCAATTCTTAAAATAGTGTTTAATTAAGGTAATTTGATTAAAACAACTTTATTAGAAATATGCATCATGTGAGTACAATATAAAATAAAATAAGAAAGCACTGAAACTGCATTTTGACACAGGGCTTTACTACAAGATGGCTACAACATTAGCTAATAATGCAGTACCTGCCTTTGTTGATATTTTACTTTTGTGGTGCAAAATCACTTACACATTTGCAATTAATCCATTTGCCAAAGCCACACAGTGAATTTGAGGCTTTTGGAACAGTTTCCAGTTTTGCCTGGCTGGTAACCCAGCCTTGCTCTTTTAATTACTAGTACACATTTCCTTATAAAATGAGAAGCTCATTTATGTCACAACAAATGCTTCATTGTCCCTTAAAAGCACCAGAAAAAAAACCAGGATGCAGCTAATTTTTAAGGCTGTCACAAACATCTTTGTTGTTGAGTTGTACGAAATGAGCAGAATTGACAGCTCTCATGCACATATGCAGCAAGTTGCAGTGTAACCTATGTTTTAATATAGTTTTCAGGGTTGTATTATAATGAAGATGCATTCATCATTTAAACCATCATATCAATATGATCCATGTGGAGTGAGTGTAGAAATAATATTGTGGAACATAATGATGAGGATTATAGACCATGTTGTCTGGGTATTGTTTCATTAGTGCTGATGTTTACTGTCTCTAGGGCGGATTTTGGATTAGTGCAGCCATCTTCCTGTGAATGTCAGCGACAATATATGGAGACACAAGCCTTCCTTAACAACATACAAATATAAATTGTAACTGCTTTATCTGTGCCCATACCTGTTCATCTGTATCCTTATTAATGTACACATAGTAGTCTAAATTGTACTGAAATCAGGTGTTAACAATATGATATAATAATATAAAGTATTCTCTTGTATATTTGCTATGTGATGTTCTGTGAAGGAAAGAGCTGATCTTGTGTTTTAGTGATCTGTAGTAGTGTTACATGTTTCTAATCAGCTTGTTCAGGCTGCAGGCTCATATGGGATGACCAGGGATGAAGGGTTAGAGAAGCATACAAGGACACATTTAGATCTACTCGAACGGTCACAGTGGCCAGGCCACCATTGCCTTAAGTGTGTTTTGAGTGTACAGTATCTGTACGTCTGTGTGTGTGTGTGTGTGTGTGTGTGTGTGTGTGTGTGTGTGTGTGTGTGTGTGTGGTGTGGTGTGGTGTTGTGTGTGTGTGTGTGTATATACGAGTAACTGTTGTTTCAGGCAAAACGAGAGCTGGAGGTGAAAGCATTTGGCGGCCTTGTTTACCCATCCATAGAAAAGACGTGTACAGGACTGTTGTCCTTCCTGAAAATGGAAACGGAAAAATTGCTAATGTTGTTTTCTTGGCTGCTGTCCACGCTGTTATCTTGACAAGTGTGTTTGTGCTGCTATGCCGCTATAAGGCCTTAGTGGTTACTTGTGGTTTGGAATGTGTAGTTTTCCGTTCTGGTTTATTCTCAAGATGGAGGAGATGCAACAAGTCTACCTCCCTTATGACAGCGCAGATTTATTGCTATTATGGTTGTCATTACAGACACTATTTGTTGTTTCTGACTTGACAGACAGAAGGGATGTGCTATCTCCCTGCATGAGGATCATCTGGATAGCATTTGTGTATTTCAGTATGAAAAGTGTGTGTCTGTGAGTGTGTCAGACAAGGAGCCAGGATCATAAAGTAGAGGCCGATTCTGTGCCATTTGTTACATGTGATCTTTGAGATTTGATTCTGGCTTACTAAATTGTTGATCCTCATGTCTGACAGATTAGCATTTTGTGTTTTCCTATTTGTCTCTGTGTCTCTCACACACAGTTATACATGCATTATTACAACTGGATGACTATCCATGGTAGTACTTTGCTTTGCTTTTTTGTGTAATGTTATTTAATTCTAATAAAGTCTCTATGTCAAATACCAAATTGCCTCATGCATTCTTTGACATTCTACTGCAACCAACAATTTAAGTAGGAACAGAAGAGCAACAAATTCATCTGGACTCATCTGTCTGTTTCAGCTCCTGTGAGCCCTTTCAGCAAGGTAAAAGACCATACTGAAACTCTAGAAGGTAAAGGAGTTAACTCTCTCTTGCTTACTTGGTAGTTCTGCTTAGAGTGGTCTTAATGGAATGATATAGAAGAAACTTAGCTGCTCTTTACATAGCTCAAGTCTAGCCTGTCAAAACACCGATAGCACATAAAATGTAAATAAATCTATATAATTGACTACTAAAATAACCACTTGGCCTCAATGGACAGTAAAACGTACAAAAAGCTGCAACACGAGAATTTTATTACACACTGTAACAAAAGACTAAGCAGAAATGTACTGATTTAGCTTGACCTTCAAAACACAATTCTCTTCCAGTTGGCATCTCTTGACAGCCTTTTAATTGTAATAGATAACAGTGTGTGCATGACGAGGTACTCACTGAAAACAGAATATAATTAAGATGACAGGGTTATGTGTAATGAATGACTATTTTGAGGGAGTACTTGCTCTCAATACAGCATCTCTGACAAGGATTAGCTCTGCCTGGCTGATTTATGAATGGACGAGCATTTGGCCCAGAAATCAATGTGGAGTTAGAATGATTTCATCATTCCGACCTGTCAATAATGACACAAATCATTTCAGGCCCCAAGTGAATAGAACATTACATTTATCTTTTCTGTTGCTGTCACTGAGACACAATTTGGCATGTATAAAAACAAAACCCTTGAAAGACTCAAAAATGTAAAGTGTTGGTTTTGTATGGCAGGTTTTGCTTGTTCCTAAGCAGCTGCTACTTTCCTCATCTCAAAAGAAATACAACAAACTATTGATCTCTCTGTGGATCATTAACTACTGATAATTATTAGCCAGTAATTCTCTTCCTGCGCCACATCCTCCAATCATCACCTCAGTGCAGACCAAGTATGGGAGGTCAGGGAGGTCACAGAATGCCTGAACACTCTCCTCATGGGGTTGGAGATGTCTCTGTCAATGCACAGACATACATATTAACCAAATTCAATGAAATTTAAAACAAAATAGCCTTTCAATAAAAATACGTGTTCTGTATGTGGACAAGCAGACAGTCATGTGTGAAGATGGTGTACAGGATAGGGCTCAGGACACACCCTTGAGGAACACCAGTGTCGAGGATGAGGGTGGAGGATGTTCTTTTTCCCAGCCTGATTATAGAGAATACTGATTATTCAAATCAGATTTAATCTGGCAAAATATTCTCATTTCAAGGTGCCCTATCAGCAAAGTTTGGTCTCCTTTAGTCTTACATTGCACTTTGACATGACTACTTCAGACTGTGCAGGTTGATGAGGGGAGCGTAATTCAGAGATATTATCTGGGCATCCAAAAAAAATTATCTTAAAAATGATTCTGTGACATACTGGTAGCCAATGTACATGTAAATACATTAAAATAGGATTAATATCTATTTATTTATTTTTTGTTAGTTTGTCTGATGCATTCTGCTGCATGTGTAAAACCCAATCTCTGACCACTATCAGCATTGTGATTTGTCTCACACTTTGGGCTATACCATTGTAGTCAAGTAATCCCACACACTTACATGTTTATGCACACATACGTTTCAACGCCTTTTCTTCCAAATCAGCATTTTTAGGAGTTGTATAACACTGGAACAGCCTGTTGCATCCATCAGCCAAGACCATTACCTTCAGAAACATCACTTTAACTTGTGTGTGCTTGCAGATTGATTGAAAGAGACACATGTATAACTGCTGATTTGCTTTGTCACGTCACCAGATGTTGGAAGTCTTCTGCCCAGCTTGTTGTTGTAACAATACACCTAAATGAAATGTCAAAAGAAAGCAATGATCTGGCTTTACTTGGCACAGACGTGTTGTAACACCAGCGTAAGTGATGTTTCATGCTTAAATGATCTTCCTGAGTGTCTATAGGGTAGGAAAAACATGAAATGTGGGTCTGTGGTGTCCTCACTTTCTGTAGGTGAAGGCTACCCACGAGGACCTGGATGCAACTGAATACAGTATGAGCAGAATGATACTGATGTTGATGCCTGCACTGTAAAATGTTCTCACCACACAAAGAAAGAAGCAAACATTTGGACACCCAGTATGTTTTCACAAACAAAATGTCATAATTACATTGGTGATAATTTGGCCAACAAAATTCAACTCAATTGTGGTTCAACTGTAAGGGGGTAATAAACAAGCCGGGCAGTCCAAATAAAAAGTTTGTCCTGGCACGAAGGCACAAATAGCACTTTTTAAGACAATGCACAGGGTTTATTATACACCAGAGAATTTAAATAAAATGAACAGTGAGATATAATTCCTCTGTTGGTGTTGTAAGAAATATAAAGGTACTCTTTTTCATATGCTTTGGTCATGTAAACAACTTATTTTGGAAGTTTGTTACCAAGCTGATATCTCAGTGTTTACATGTATCCGTTTCCCCTTTACCTTTACCTTATATCTTTTGGGAATTAATATGTCTGACAAGTGGAATAAATATAAATGTATGTACATAGATCTTGCTTTGATCGCAGCTAGGAAATGCATAGCTTGTAAAATGTAAGGCTTCCAAACCCCCAGCAATAGTCCACTGGTGGAATGAACTCGCAAGCTACTTTTTTATGCACAGCATTTATTGGCATAGAGAATTTGACTTTATACATTTTTACATTAATGTTAGGGACTATGACAACAGTGTTATCTGATTGAATGTATTGTGTTGTTTGATCTTTTTGTTGGGTTTGTTTATTTTTTTTTTTTTTCATGTCTTGTCTGTTTTGTCCTTTTGTGAAGGACTTGAAATATGAGGAATGAGATTTATGTATGTAATTCTTCATATTGTTTTTGCAAATAAATAAAAGAAGAAAAAAAATAGTGCGCAGTGTTAGTCAGTGAAATATGTGCAAGGTTGAATACCTTGTACCATGCAGCTTGAAGCATTGTGCTTATTTGACCATGGACCTCACAAGCATTCAGTGAGAGGATTGCGGCCCTGATCATTTTCCAGATATGTACAGTCCATGTCTCAAAGGAGTATAAACACAGTGTCCTTGTGTATTATAAGCTTTTCACTATCTGGCTGCGTTTTATATGGTATCCTGTGGCAACACACCCACACCAACACAGACTCTTGTGGTGACTTTGTCAAGAGGCTATTGTCGGTCTGAACAAGGCCTTAGTTTAGTTATTTGAATATAGAAGAGCTGAACTGTTTATCATTCTGTGTGAAAGGGGCTGATGAGCATTCATGTACCTCTGTGACCCTATGTGTCCCTGTCCCATAGGGCATGTTATGGGACAGAAGGAATCACTCCCCCTAACCTTCTTTGTGAATTGATTGGGCATTCAGCATTTGCCTCCCTTGAAAGAAGAACACTTGCACAGTGAGGATGAAATTAAGACCTTAGCAGTAAAGATTGTGACCCTAATGACTGGCAGAATTCAGTACTGATTCAGAAAGCTGTGAAAGAACACCACAGAATGAAGTTCATATTTTGTACTCTTGGAAAAATGTCAGGATTTGTGTGTACAGAACCAAAAGCAATACAAGTAACCATTTACAAACAGGCCCACTTGTTCTTGCTGTAAAGTGACATTTTATCTTAGGGACCACTTGAGAATGTTTGGACAAGTTGTTGGGACTTTGTGCCAACTGCCCTGGTTGACAACATGTTTTTTTAACACATTTATATTCTGTAGTCTATACTTAAACCTCCGTTTGAGAATGAATGCAAGGGAATTATAAAATGTAAAATAATGTTATGGTGTAGGGTTAAACCTGATTTCTTTTTAGCTAGAGGGTATGATCTACAATGTTCTTTTATAATTATTCTCATTACTATCTACCCAAGATCTTCCTCACTGATAGTGTTTTGGTTAATTTTGTAAAAAGAAAAAATAAGTTTAATAAAATCAGAAGTAAAAATTACAGAGGTGAACAGAAATCACCAAAGTATGGTTTACATGTTGTACTACCTTGTCATTTGCAAGTGCCTTCATCATTTCAAGTGCTAATTGTAAAAATAAATGTTATTACAACACAAAATATAAAAAAGCAACACCATCAGATCCATGCACAAGCACTCTTTTTATGTTTTTGCATGCACTTTTGTGAGAAGCCAGTTTGTGTTTAAACAGCTAGTCGTGTTGATATTGGCCACCTAGAGTTTAAACGACGAGTTGAATTGAATGGGTCAAAACCTTTCATCCCTACAGTATATGAGATAAAAGCAGGGAAACAGACACAAGGTATGACAAACTGACATATATACAAAAATGCAGGCAGGTAATTATGCTGATGGACACACTAACATGCCAACAGGCAGGCAATCAGAAAGCTAGACATATAAAAGCAACATAATGACTCACATCACTGCAACACAGCAGCCTGCAGTTTAGGGTAGGGTAACAAGACGCCATAGAAAGAGAAACACAAAGCATTTTCAGAGTCTTTTTTTCAGTAGTAGTTTTTGAATGAAACATTTCATCAGTCGATTTCAGTAACTTAGCAACTAACGGTGATAAAAAGAGGCACATAAGATCTTTTGTTTGTGTCACTGCGGTGGGATGCAAACTTCTTACCAGAAAAATTATTAAAAATTATTAAAAATGATTTGGCAGCTTCGACAAATAATAGCACTTGTGTATTAATGTCTGCCATTTATTTTAGAGTGAAAGCCTATAGCCTACTGTAGGCCTATAAGAAAATGTATAATTGATTTAATTTAATATCCTGAACTAATAATGGCATCTCGACCCCCTCTACCACGTCAAGAGTCTAGTTGCCAAAGGCTCTTCTCAAATTCTTTTTATCATGCACTTGAATAAAAAAATATTGTTCACCAAAGTCTCTCCTGATTGAATTATTAGTTTAATAATAGTTATCTTCACAACATTGTGTTGGGGTTATACTTAACCCCAACACGGTTTGGACGGTTTTTAGAGGGTTTTAAGGCTGCTTGGATGTTATACATCCTGTTTTATAGATGGTCCTTATTGGTCCAATAATACAGCCTCTACATTATTGGTTCTGTCCTATTAGTGGAATTACCGCTGTTTCTATCTCTCACTGGAATTCCTTGTGTGGTGTTAAATTGCTAAAGCTGTCAGTTGTCTTTCAACATGTTATTGCCAAAAAATTGTGAAATTTCCTACAACTACCTCACACTCCCACCAACCAAGAAAGTAGCCTACTGGATGCAAAATTATAGTAAATTTAAAAAAATCTAAGCATTTGCACACTAATCTCCATTAGTAAGTACTACCCCTAGAAAACCATAATATATGTAATTCAAACGTTACTGTTACATGCCATAGCATTGTGTCCGGGTTTTGGCTGTTGTTTTGTGCTGTGATCCTCTCTAGGTGTGCACCCATGCCGGTGATGTCACTCCCGCAGCTGAAGCTGCTCATCTATAATCAGGGAGAAACAATAAGTGTCCACGCCGAGCTTCAATGGGTGGCAGTGTGCCAAACGGCTGAGTTATTAGTGGTAGTGATTAATGGTTTTGTGAACTCAGTCTAAACTGTTTTGTTAATTAGTTACAAATGTAAAGTAGCTCTAAAGTTGAGTTTCTGATGAATATTCGTCTTAATTTATTTTTTGTGGAGATCCCTTTCATTTGTGCCCTGTTGGACAATAAATTATTTGATTTATCCTTGAACTGCCTCCGCCTGTCCCTTGTTTTCCACCCCGCATTTATTTAATTGTTAGTCTCCTAAACATAATAGGGGCATAACAACTATGGGGGCTCCTCCGGGATCTTTCAAAAATCAAGATTGGTAAGTTTATTTTTCAAGTTTAAATTAAATATATATATATATATATATATATATATATATATATATATATATATATATATATATATATATATATATATATATATATTGCATATTTCATTGTCTGATATGTAAGTCTTGTTTGATATTGCCCAGTGTGTTCCTACTTGCATTTAAAACTGCTTCCTCGGTCTAGATAGGGTAGTATCTAGATGGGCTTAATCAGCCATTCCTTGTAGCACTCATTTATTATTTTGCCTTTTTTATTTTCAGAGTCAATACTGGGCGGAAACTGCGCTCTCCAAAGGGGGCTGGCATTTCAGGGTTTCAGTCGTTAATGTGTTGCCTGTAATTTGCCTCTAGCCCGGCACGGCTTCGGAAGATAAATAGGAATATGTTTTGGTGAGGCAGGTTCTGAGGAGGTTTTGTTTTTGTGGGGTGTGGCTGGATACCTATTGTTTGGGTTTAATCTCAAACATTAAACTTATCGTGTTCAGCATGGTGGTTGTGCTGTGCTAAAATGGCAGTGTTAGATTTAAACATGTTTGTGTCCGTCCCTGTTATGGCTGGTTAGAGGAGGACTCAGCTGCGGATACAGAGCACGGTAGACAAAGTAACAAGGAACAGGATTTATTTAAAGAACAGATAACCAGAGCAAAGGATGGGTGTGTGGGGTGAGCAGGTGGAAGATGGTGGGTTTTCAGGTATCCAAATGAAGAGTGGTAGGAAAAAAGAGATCCAGACTGACTCAGAAATCTTTAGAGAAGAAAGAACAAAAATGAGGTTTGACTGAAGACAAGCAATAAGTACCTGCAACAGGAGACTTGTAAACACTGAGTTTGTTGCCCTGAGGTACAATACCTATCCTAGTAAGCAATAATCTGGCATCAAGTCTCTGTAAACCTGGTGTCTTTATGACACAGGTAATGAGGAGATTGCGTGCAGCTGAGTCCAATCACTCGGATCTCCACCACACCCACACACAACACAGACAACAGAAAAAAAGGAAGAGGCAACAAAAAAACAGCACTGGCTGTGACAGACCCGTCTTTAGGTCAGTTTGATACATTTAAAAAGAATGAACTGCATGAGATCATAGAACATTACCGCAAATCCGTGTCCATCTCCCTCCCCAAAGCTGTGCTAGCTGTTACGGCACGTGACAGTTACTGTTTTTATTTCTGTGTCCCTCCCAAACACAAATTTGTAACTCCCTTATTGTCTGCACGTCTTTGTTCTATGTACAGCTAGGTACCCAATGAATGATAAACAGCATATGTACAAAATAATTACATTTTTAATTGACTGAGTGTACTCCAAAATTCAACCAGCACAGTGCCAATTTGTGGCATAATTTAGTTAGTGGTCTAACATGTTTTTGCATTATGTTACCTTACAACTTAGTTCAACTTGTACTCTACACAATGTGTTACCACAGCTTCTGTCTTACTAGCTGCCCCTTCTAGTTTGTTAACTAGGTCCATTTGCTGCTATACTTGTTGTCCATCATCATACTCATAAATTCAGGAAGGGAAGAATAGAAAAGAAGAGATGGGGGGAGGGGAAGCTGACCATGTAAAACCTTCAATAAAAGGACATCAGAGCTGTAAAAAGGAAAAGGGGACATAGGGGTGATTGGTTACTTTTCCATCTCCTCTTACCTAATTGCCACATTAAAGGACAGAATGGAAAAACTGAGCTCTCCGGAGAGCCATGGAACTACAGACAAGAGTGAGTTTTAATGCAGAGTACAGCAATTCCACATACCTGATGGAGCTCTGTGTAGATATTATTTCCACATAGCTAAAAGCCTACCTCAGAAAAGACCAAGCTCTTTTATTACTAAAATACTTTACAATCCATTATGGAGCCCCTGCATTTCCTGTCTAGAAAATAGATAATCCAATGATTATAGGTCATTTACAAAATTAGGCCGTTTGAGCGATTTGACAACTTCTCTTCTAATAATATAGTGCTGGAATAAATGCAAAGGGCTGTGACACAATGCCATCAGAATCAAATCTTTAGCTGTTTAAGACTCTTGAATTTAACTTTTAATTTTAAGGTCTCAACCCTCCTCTCCCTCTCACTCAGAAACAAATAACATGTGCTAATATTGCCTTATTTTGCAGCTGCTGCTTATTGATTGGAGAGTGGGTTGTAAGGAGGTTCACGAATGGAAACATTGTTGCCTCCCTAATCTGGTGGTCAGGGTGGCAGACTTGCCAAGACAGACAGGTGACCTTTAGGTTGTTTGAACATGCTCATAGGATATCTCTACACGGAGAAGGGTAAAATTCATAAGAGTCAAGGCTGCCATCATCAGAGATGTGATGTGATGGAAAGGCCGATTATTGGGACAATCAATAGTTTTTTGTCACTTCAAGGTCACCAGGTTCATGGATGATGACACTGGAACTCAACTCTTAACACATTACTATGATTAAAGAATGAATTACAAACTTAACAAATTATGCTGTAGTTTGTTTCATTTGCAAATAATTTTAATTTTGCATTGATTGTAATCAATAATTAATTAAATAGTCATGCTGCATTTATTGTCAACATCAGGTATTATATATATATATATATATATATATATATATATATATATATATATATATATATATATATATATATATATATATTACTGTATATGTCAATTATGGCGAGACTGTCTTGCCCCAAAAAACAACCACATAAGTTGTTTGTTCAAGCAGCAACTATGACCCATACGGAACAAACAGAACTATACTGTAACCTGAAGTCAGGTAACCTAAAATAATGTACTTATTTTAAGCATATGCTTTCAGTGCATTGATCTTACTTGGAGACTGCAGATTATATCCTCACACACCTTTTAACATACAGACAGACCATTGTAGACTTGTTGCTAAATCAAAGACTGCTTGGTCTGTAATTCGGTGAGTTGTATCTCCACACTCTAAAAGGTGGCTTTTTAATTTTTTACATTTCAGATAATATGGATCAGCCAATACTGTGAGCTGAGCAATCAACCCAGGCAGCCTCCTAACCCCCAATTTCCACCAACTGCGGAACGTCTGCGGATCCGTTCCGGAACGGCGGCGGAGTCAATAGGTTTCCTTTAAAGTCAATGTGTGTATTTTCACTGACTGTTTCTTGTTGTGTATATTTCATTGTGTATATTTCTGTTTCCTGTTTTATTTTGATAGTCTGTTTTCTGTCTTGTCTTGTCTAGTTTTGCTTCCTGTGTTTTCCCGCCTTGTCTGATTGTCCTGCCCCGCCCTGATGTGTTTCACCTGCTGTATCACCTGTCCCTCATTTGCTCGTTACCACATGTATTTAGCCTCTGTGTTCCCTTTGTCTCGTGTCAGATCGTCAAATCATAACAGGAATTATCTCAGGACACTTTACAGATAGAGTAGGTCTAGACCACACTCTGTAATTTACAAGGACCCAAAAATTCCAGTGATTCCCCCAAGAGCATGCATGAATGTGTAAGTGCGACAGTGGCAAGGAAAAACTACCTTTTAGGAAGAAACCTCGGACAGACCCAGGCTCTTGGTAGGCGGTATCTGACGATGCCAGTTGGGGGTATGATGAACAATGGCAAAAAAAGTCACAATAAAGATAATGACTACAGTAGTTGTAATAGTTCATGGTGTCATAGAGCACAGCAGGGCGTAACGGGGCGTGGCAGGGCGTTGGCCGGACATAGAAAGTCGACGCCGGGCATTGCAAGGTGTAATGGGGCACAGCAGGTCGTAGGGCAGGACCACGGCGACAGCTGCCACCATGATGTAGGTACCATCATGATCCACAATGATGGTGCTGGGCGGAAAAAGAACATAAGGACTCCGGGGAATAAGCTCCCCGGAGCTATGTTAGTAACAAGCATTTCTGAAACATGAATACACACAGATGGAAAGAGAGAGGAGAGAGGAGCTCAGTGTGTCAAAGGAGGTACCCCGGTAGTCTAGAACTATAACCGCATAGGGAGGCTGTGTTCGACGATTGTGGCTACACACCTTCCCCCGCCGGTCTAGGCTAACGCTGCAACTCCTCATACCCTAAATATAGTAAGCTTTCTATGAAGAGAAACAAAGATAGGGAGGGGGTGCGTCATGACTGTGGCTACACACCTTCCCCCGCCGGTCCAGGCGAACGCTGCACCTCCTCACTCCCTAACTATAAGCTTTATCGAAGAGGAGAGTTTTAAGTTTACTCTTAAAAGTGGTGACAGTGTCTGCCCCCCGAACCCAGACTGGGAGCTGGTTCCACAGAAGTTTTGTGTGTTTGTGTCCTTTCCCCGTGTCAGTTCTGGTCAGTTCCTGTGTTTCCTGTATTTCCCTGGTTTTTGTACTTCCTTCGTTTTTGGGTATTCCCTGTTTGTTTCTTTTACGTTCTGTAATGAGTTTTTTGCCTGCCGCATCTCTCAGTACTCCCTTTGTTCATTTTTGTGTTTTCTTCAATAAATCCTCGAGCTCACACCTTCGTCTGCCTGCCTGCCTCTCCCTGCATTTGGGTCCTCTATTTCTCTGAACTGTAACAAGAGAGCTCCGCAGCAATTCAGCACAGGGCAGATAGTGCGGGACAGGAAGTCAAGCACAGAAGCAAAATAAAACATCTGGTTAATTTTCAAAATAAAATACACCGTGCTCACGGCGGATCATATTTCCCTGCACTACACCTTGAAAACGTCATAATGGGCTGGAAACAAACTGTTGTTGGTTTTGTGGTTCTGTTTATAGAAACTACATCCTGTTATATCGCACGATCATACGTAAATTTGCGAGATCTTGGGGGTCCTCATGACTTCAGCTGTCAGTCATGGCCACAGCCGTTATGCAACAAATCCGGACATGGTGGGTATTGAAGGACGGCGGAGCACGGAGCCAACATGCAGCAGAGCCAATCCGCAGCTGTTCCGCAGTTGGTGGAAATGAGTAATGCAGCTAATTTTCTTCTGGTAAGCAAAAATTCGGGACAGTCCAGAAATCCAAGCAGTTGTCCCAAATCCCGAAAATTAGAGCAAATTCTCAAGAGCAGACTCTCGAGTAGATGTAGTCTGATAGAACATTATGCGCAAATTTTGATAACACGCATTGCTAATTTTCATTCAGAGTTCAAATGGAGGCTCAGGCTGGTGTCCCGGGACCCGATGAACACGTAGCTAAAAAGCAAAACCGTCTATGCAGGTACCGGGAGGATTGGGTAGGAAAGTTTGGTATTTCACACGGGGGCGAGCCAGACGTTAGGCTGCATGCTAGCAGCAAACTACAAATAACTGTAACAGCACAACTGTACAGACCAACACTTTGTTTTATGTGTTTCATAATGATACTTAAGTTAATGATTTCTTTATTTGTATTTTCGGGTTTACATGACAGACAGTTTTTATTCCTGAATAAAAATAATAAATTATTTTGGTGTGGAGTTTTGAAATTTATGCGCACCCGCCAAGCAAAACACGTTTGTCTTGTTGAGACTCTTCAGTCCTCCTGAGTGAAGCTGTCATGGAGAAAACGAAAAACTGACGAAGAATTGACGTCCTACTTGCTGATGAGACCAACCGTGTGAGTCGAGACCTCTCCCCTGGTCTGAGCAGTGTCAGCCCAGCAGGCAGCCCGTTATCCTGCCACCGCGCGGACACCCTGTCTCCGCGGGCCGCACAACTTCAAGGAATAATCCACAAACCGGGTGTCCTAAATCTCCAGCAACCGGGTCTTGCTTCAATTTCCGGCATGTATCATGCACTTTTATCCGCTTTGGGTGGACAACACCACGCGTTTGCATACATCGGTTTCACACAACTAACACAGACCTACCCAGAGCACCTAAAGGCAGCTGCCATGGCGGAATCTCTGCCCCTGGAGCACTGGATCAGCACATGATGCCACGACTACCAGATTACAGCAGTATATGATGAAATAAAATGATTTTATAGGCCGAAAATATCCAGACTTTAAAACACAAGAGAATTAGTACATACATATTGTTTATCCTGACCAGATTTAATTTCCAAAAACAGTCACACATCTGTCACTCAAGAACCGTTTTCCGTTATAAGTTTTTACAGTTTTTAATGAGCTCTGAAGAACCGCTGAGGTGTTGTAAACTCATTGAACACACTGACTGTCAATTAAAACTGCAGTTCATTTTTGGTTTATAGTGAGTAAATCTACTGAAATGGCTACCATCTTGGTGGAGTGTGATGTGTAAGATGAGAAAGCAGAGGTTAAATCATGTATGTCATGGTTGTAAAAAAGCAGTGGCTATCTGTACATCTTTGCCAAGTGCAAACCAGTACAGAAGGCATCAATAAATTGTTGGGGAGGGTCATGCCTCTTTTCCCAATCATTTTGAAAGGGTCATAGAAAAATGTATTGCTGGCGAAGGGAGGGTCAAGTCTATTTTGACTAAAGATCCCAAAACTCCTCCGTTAGCCCCTTACAGTACACTTAACAGTCCCTTATTGTTGTATAGCCTAAGTGACAGACAGATCATACATAAAACTGATATGAGAAATATATAGATTATTGTAAAGCAAACCAAAGTGGAGAAGGTGGTTTAACTTCCTTGATAGTACAAAAGTACAATATATATTTACTCTCATGTAGCTGCTTGATCATGCACGACTCTGCCAGGGCATATAGTTTGTGTTAAGGTAACCATACTGCACAACCATTTACATATGAAAACAATTTAGAACAGTTTTGTTGTGGAGATCCTGTGGAAGGCAAACATTTCCTAATATTAAGTTTGCTTTGAATGTCCAACAGCTCAAACAACAATAGGCTGAAAGCAGATGAATTTGTTATTTAATTTCCTGTTTCTGTGTTACACCACTTAAGTCGGGGTCAAGTTCTTTATTAAATAAGTCAAACTTTAAGGTTAAAAGATGATAAATGAAATGTTGACTCTTCATCGAGATTATTCAATTATAGCGAATACCAGCCAGTTAAATTGACATTGAATGAATTTGTGCAGAGAGGCACACACACATGCACACCAAAATGGTTAAATTGTTGTGTGTGCTTATGTGTGTGTGCGCGCACACACACACACACACACACACACACACACACACACACACACACACACACACACACACACACAGAAATCCTAATTTTAATAGGGAACTCAAAATAGTTAAAGGTAATTACTAATGTCACCTGCACCTCATTTCCTAATGATGACTGATGTACTCAGTGTAGTGTAGGGAAGGGAAGGAACAGGGAGGAACGAGCAAGTGCAATATGGCTGCTTCATGTGTTCTTCATTGGATCTTCTCTGTCAGCCTGTGGGATGCTGGTGAATGGCAGAGCTGAATTCTAACATGTTAATCATAGAGCAAGACCAAAGGGAAATTAGTAGTTAATTTAGCACTAAACAAAACATGCACGCTATAAACTCAGATAACACAAAGGCACTCTGGAACTCATACATACAGAAGAGAACATCTGCCACGTAGATTAGTCCCTTTCACACATGCTCTGTAACCCTGAACTTATCTGGACATTACCCTTAGGAGCTATGTGTGAGTAAAAAATGTCTGAATCAGTTGGACTAGACATTAAACAGACTTTACCCTACCAGCTCCTTAGAGGATGGATACCCGACCCGAGCCCGACGGGACCAGCCGGGCAGGGTTCGGACAGATATTAAGAAATTATGTTTGGGTTCGGGTCGGGCTTGGTCACATCAGTGCGATAAGGTATTTGTTGTAAAATGGTGCTGCGGCTCCTTTAAGAGAGCTCATTGCATGTGGGTGTGTGTATGTGTGTGTGTGTGTGTGGAAAGTGGGCAGAAGAGAGATAGAGAAAGCAGATGTCTAGATCAATGACATATATATAATGGCCCAACAGATCCCGTTGCTCTGGACGGAGACCAGTGAAGGCCATTAGAAGCACTTTTCCGGTGATGGCTAGCGTTACTGCGCAGCCTCCAACTGAGAGAGACGATGTAAATGTGCCGTGAGCAACGTGTCTGAAAGTTGTAGGTCTTCTGGTAGCTGTGCCAAGAGAAATCTCAATCATTCCGAATATTGCAGAGACGGAGAGCGTAGGTATATGTAAGGAGATAACATAGGCACATGCTAATTATTGCTAACTAAAATGCTAGTTAACATTAGTAATTAAACTTAAACAGCTAATGTGAGACAAAACTGCCTGCACGCTTCTCCTGTACTATATGGTAATTTCTCTACTATGCGACAGTAAGTTGCGTGGTTATGACACAATCGTTAGCCTATTTTTACAAAAACGTCTGCTACGGAGCCATAACGTGAGATACAAGGTAATGGATCCTTTTATACATTTTCGTGTTTCTTTAGAAATAAACAATGGACAAATAGAGTCTTTAAACGCTTCAGATGTAAAGTTATTTGCTGTCAAAGTGGCGCCAAAATGAATGGCAGTCAATGGAATGCTAACAGGAGGTGATGGCTTTGTAGCATCAAAATGGCGCCATAGGAGGTTCACGGTCCGAGGAGAAGCTTACCCCCTTGGTGTAGATGCGACCGGAGCAGCGTTGGTGGAATGAGTGGTGTCCGAAATAAACCCCAGACTGAAAGCCAAGTTCATTCATTTGCTCACCAGAAATGGGATTTTAACCCCGACGTTCATTCATTTTATAACGTCGGCCCTGTTTGTAAATATAGAGTGCTGTCAGTAGCAAGAAAAACAAAATCAATCTGTGCTGCCTATATCCTCCTGCTAGAGTTAGCAGCCAACAGGCTTAAACAGGGCAAGTTTTAAAATTGTTTTTAGCCTCTAAACATGTTTGAAATGTCACAAGTGCCTACCCATGTGCAGTTATTCCTACCGAGGGAACACAGCGAATTTGACCGCAGTAGCTGTGACAGAAATGCATAAAAGTTGTGTTAATCCATACCTCTGTTTATTTCCTGGTTTCTGGTGAAGTCCACACTAGTCGATTGCCGAACTCATACAATCCAATATTCCAAAACATATTTTTCCCCCCAAAAAATGATTTGCCGTGGTTATTTCCATAGTAATGACTGTAGCAACAAGCTGTAACCTGACACCACACCACAGCTCAGCCTGCAGAGTGGCCGGCTGGAGTTCAAAAGTTTGACAGCTATCGCACATGCGCATAAGGTAACCATAGCAACAGTGGAGCTTGTTGGTGAAAGCAGAGAGAAGGAGAAATATGATAAAATGGTTCAAGTTTGTGTTATATGAGCATGTTCACAGACCTAGGAAAAGAGTACTGAACTATTTTTTCGTTGTACACTTTAGACTATGTTGTGGCATGATTATGTATAAAACCACACACTACACACACACTACATACTTTACATTGATTGTGTCTAGATTGTGATATTGTAATTTCCTTTTTGTTGTTGTTAAGTAAAGACACAAGCACAAATGAAATGTGTACTGTTATATTATAAAACCACTGATAACAGACAGGTGTTAGCAATATATTATAGAACTGTACAATTTACTTATTCTTATAATTTACTTATTCAAATTTACTTGTAAAATATACATATTCTTACTTTTTCCTAATAGAACTGTACAATTGCACATCGGATTGGGATGAACTATCCATCTGAGCTGGTATTCTACACTGACCAGGGGCGATTCTACGATCTGACCTTTGGGGGGGCTCAGCCCCTAATGAAAAGTTGATAGCAGTTAAGCTAGGGGGGTCCGGTGGCATGCCCCCTTAAGATTTTCTTTTTAAATCCTTAAATCATGACTTCTGGTGAGTTTTGGGGAAATAAATAGACACATTGAGACATGCAATTATGACAAACTACCAACAGATTCAAGGCATCTCCTGTGAAAAAAAGATGATTATTGCAGCACACATACCCAGGGGCGTCGGACTGGGGGGAAAAAGGGGACTGAGTACCCAGGGCCCTCATGTGAGGCGGGCCCACAAAGATGCTAGAATGAATAGCTGTGGATGCAGCCCATAGAAAATGCCTTTCTACAGGGCCCAGAATTTTGAGCTATGCCTCTGCACATACCTTGAACTGGTAAAATAAGCCTTAACATATTTTTAGACAGGATTATTCATGTTTTTTCTGCTGTTGATTTTCAACTTTTTTATTTACATCATTGATAGAAACTGATATGGTTATACAGCTAAATGATGAATAATCTAATCTAATAATGCCTCTGAACCAGATGGGGAAAATCCAACATCTCTTTTTATTAAGAGCCTAGTCCTCCATGAAATGCATATGTAAATATAATGTGAATGGAATATTTTAAGTGTTTTAAATGTACAATATATGTACACTTTCTCACCTGGTTCTTCCAGGTCCCTCTCTTTGTCCACTCTCTCTCCATCCTCCTCTCTCTCTCTCCATCCTCCTCTCTCCCTCTATCCCCCTCCCTCCGTCATATCACTGACAATCACATACAAAACATTTTGCAATCAACTACAAAATAATCTTCAAATAAAAGAGAAAACAAAACACAGTAGTCACATATATATATATATATATATATATATATATATATATATATATATATATATATATATATATATATATATATATATATATATATATATATATATATATATATATATATATATGTCTTCTAGGCTACCTAGCCATTTTCTCACCTTGTTCATCTTGCTCTCTCCGCCCTTCTCCCTCTTTATTCTCCTCACTCCTTTGTGCTGTCAACCAGAAGGTAAATGTAATCGACTAATCAACAGCGAATACATCGTGTAGGCTACCAAACATTATAAATTCACCTATTTAACATATGTGAATATGGGGTTGCTGTTCAGTGCAGTGGGATAATGTTAAAGGTTATCTTATACTTTCTCTCCTGAACCTGGCTGTTTTCTTTAAAAAAAGAAACGTATATCCATCTATGGGGAAACAGACTGTGGGTCAGGGTTTGTACTCTACTCTATACTCTGACGACCGAATTCCCCAAATTATCTGCGCAGACTGAACAGTACGCTGAGGCGCCCTTGTTCAGGGAATCACAGATAGGCTGTTGACTTTGGCTACAACTGAGCTGAGCCTGTCATCATTTATCCTATTCCGTCGCTAAAATCAGTTTTGCAAAAGTAATAACGTTTGAGCACTAAACGATTTCACAAAATCACAAAGATAAGGACTTTATTTTTCAGGGGTGCTAAAAATAGCCTAGCCTATGACAGTGACACAATCTCCTTATTATCCCAAAACTCCGTGGTCGTCTCTCTCTCAGCTCAGCTGACAGTCTGTGAGTCTTCACCGTTGCTATGGTTACCTTATGCATGTGCATGCGCGATAGCTGTTTAACTTTTGAACTCCAGCCGGCCACTCTGCAGGCTGAGCTGTGGTATGGTCTCAGGTTACAGTTTGTTGCTACAACTTTTATGCATTTCTGTCACAGCTATTGTGGTCAAATTCGCTGTATTCCCTCGGTAGGAATAACTGCACATGGGTAGGCACTTGTAATGACATTTCAAACATGTTTAGAGGCTAAAAACAAGTTTAAAACTTGCCCTGTTTAAGCCTGTTGGCTGCAAAATCTATCAGGAGGATAACACGGTGTAGGCAGCACCGATTGTTTTCATTTTTCTCGCTACTGACAGCACTCCAAATTTACAAACAACAGAGCAACAGGTTGAAATCGACTGGAATTCTCCTTTAACTGGAGAGATGACGAGATTATGGAACTTCTGTCAGAAAATGTATCCAAACTCTACTTCACCACAAAACATTGCAGGTCCAAATACTATTCAGTATATGAGTTTGTGGGGGTTTGCTCAATGCATAAACGAGTGGCTCGTAATGCTTTATGAACTAGCAATGCCCAATAAATAAACTCAGTGTGTAGTTATACCAAAGAGCAGCCATGAATGTGACAGTAATATGTGCTTTATGCCTCAGGCATGAATGATCTCATCAACCTTTAATTAACCTCGCAGCTCCTCCTCTCCTCTGCCCCTTTCTTCTTGTTCTTAGAGGTGTGGAAGACTGGAGGCTGTTATTACACTCGCACTGCAGGTTGACAACTCAGGTAATCAAAATCTATCTGTGCTAATTGCTGGCTTCCCCTTAGTGCCTCTCACTAGAGGTAGAATCAGTGCTGGAATAAAACAGAACACTCAAAAAAACAGCAAGGAAGATGGAGGTGTCTTTGTCTTTCATCTTTCTGCCACCCCCTTGTACCTTTGGAGTCAGCATTTTCAATTTCAGACCCATTTGACCTCATTTCCTGCTTCCGTTTGATTTGATTTCACTGCTGTAAGTTTTCACTTTATTCCACTTGTCTTCTATCCTGTCGACCTGATCACTTGATTTTATTATTAGGCTATTTCATTTCATTTGTGTGGTTATTTCTGTCAAACAGGACAAATTTCAACGGTTGCACCTTACATTTAAAAGTTAGTAGAATAAAGGCTTGTTTGGCACTGATAATGTAATCAGACATCAGATGAATGGAAAGCTGAGAACCTCTGAGGTTCCTCTAATGCATATTTATCTGAAGCTTCAATATATTACTGTAATAGGCATACATACATACATTATGGAAACCCAGATTACTTTAAAGGCCCTGAAAACACATTTTCTCAATCAGCTTCCTGTGAATGATGGGGTCCAACATGTACATACAATTGTCTACCAAATTTCTGTATTTTTTTTTTGTTTTCTCACTGGTTTGAAGTAGGAAGGCATCAGTTGGTAACATCACACATTTCTGGCAACCAATCTGGTTTTAGCAATATTTGAATGAAAATGTGATACAAATGTGGAGAGGTTGACATTTTTGTTTTTTTGGGAAACATCTTGAACTGTTTTCATACATTGCCATGACATTTAGTTAAGATATTTAAGGTCTCCAGAGGATTAATTCTATTGACTATTACATTTCAAAGACAGTTGTGTTATCTGCTTTTCCACTGACTACCTGCATACAGTACAAGTAGACCAGGCCACTGAAAAAGTAGCCTGGTGAGCTATCTGTATGACCCTCGGCTTGCATTAAACAGCAAATAAGAAACATGCAATGCCCTTTTGTTCATTTTTTCCATGCACTTTAGTTTTAAATCAGTTTTTATTTAATAATTGGGCACACATTAACAGAGGCAAATGGAGTATATCAATGCAAATGTTGCTTTGTTTAAATTTGCTTTAGCATGCCTTATTTCTTTTGCTTTGTGTATATTTTGGTTAAGCTTGGCATTGCCTAGTTGTATGTTATGGTTAACATTTTCTGGAATTCTTCTTGGTTCCATTTCACATCATTGTTTTATTGTTCTATTTCGTATAGGCTTCGCCCTCTAAGAGCTATCGCTATTGGGTTTATCCCTTCGCGCATGCGCAGTCGTGAAGATTTTCTTTCGCGCCCTGTGCCCCGCACGGGCCTCTCTTACGTCCACAGATACTGTATATTACAGTGGCGCAACCAGAGATCTGCTCCCATTTTTAACTCAGCAACAAGCAGTTTGAAGACTTCAAAGATCAGGGGTGTCCGCCATGTACCGACCACTGACCGGCTACATCCTGCTGTTCTGCGGTTGCTTACCACCGGAGGAACTAAAGCAGCAGATGATTGCAGCCGACCGGACAGTCGAGTAAGGTAAGATTACCGCCTGCGGCGGCACCCAGACAGCCAGGAAGGGGACCTCTTTGGTGGGTACGAGTCCGCTGACTCGATTCCCCGAAGACGGTTCCTCCGCCGGTTCTTCCTCCTCCCCGTTGGGAGGACTGAAGCTCGTAACGGCGGAGGACTACGAGTCCCGTTACACAGGAGAGGAGCACCACACCGGCGGCTTTCTCCTTTTTCTCTCCTCCGCAGCGGGCGGGCTCCCTGCCCACTGCTAGGTTCTTGTTCTTGACCTGTGCGAATGCCGAGTAGCATTCCCCTAACCCGGGAAATGGATGGCAGTCCCGCCACAGCGGCAAAGCCTGGCCTGCATCCCGCTTCCGACGGCCCCCTTTTTTTGGCCGACGGAAGCCTACACCGCTGTCTCCCCGAAACCAGGTCCATGCCCGCTTCACTGACTGCGCGTACCAGTGTACCGCCTAGGTGGCTGCAGCGGTGAACAATACCGTGTTTTACTAGCATGACCGCTAGCTCTGCTGTCTTCGCCATGACCGCTAAGCTTGGCTGTTCCCCGCTGAGGCTGGGACAGCCACGGGCTGTAGGAAGTGGAGGGGATGCGGTAATACCCCTCCTAGAGAGCGGCGCTTCGGCCACAACGGCGGCACCGAGGTGTCGGCTCAAGGAGACGGCACCCCGCGGGTCTGCGCCTCTCCAAGCCCCGGCTCCAGCTCCACCTACAGCGGCGCTGTCATGAGGCCCGGCGGGCAGCACCCACCTTGCCGTTCCGCAAACGGTGGCAGCAGTTACGGTAACGGGGCACTGGGAACGTGTGTCTCACTCCAGCTAGAGTTGGAAACATAACTGCGTTTTTTAAGGGGCACACAGTTCCCTTAAAAAAGCAGGTTTTTCCCTCTCAGTCAGTCCGCCTTGTCCCCCACTGGGCATCTTGCGGCCGCTGGACGGACCCCACGTTTCACCTCACACACTCGCAGACAGGCTCGCCGCCACGCCCACGTGCAGTATGTGGTTGGAGTCAGCATTGTCAGGCTTACACACACCCACTCAGAGTGCGTGTTATAGCCTACTCAGTTTTTCTCCACCTCCCAGTTGATTACTCGGTATGGTGAGAGTGTTGAGAGGACGACTTGTTAGAATCGCCTCACACACATGCAGACAGGCCAGACTGTATATTACTATTATACAGTCTGTGAGACAGGCTCGCCGCCACGTCACATGCAGTATGCGGTTACACATACCCACTCAGAGTGCGTGTTTAAAGCCTACTCAGTTTTTCTCCACCTCCCAGTTGATTACTCGGTATGGTGAGAGTGTTAAGAGAACGGCTTGTGAGAATCGAACTACCGCCTTTTCACAGCGGCGGGGTACGTGAGCGATACTCACTGCTGTGTAAACAGCCGACACAAAGGCATGCACGTGCCGCTCTATTGGTCAAGCTCTAGTGCGGGAAGGCTCAGCGCTCTCTGTTGCTATGGCAACAATGAACACGCAGCTATACGCCTCAACTCGCCAGCTTTTCCCCGGCTCTTACTGGCGCGTCTAGTTCAGATAAGGGCACTGATGCCTTGCACACATGTGGTGCCGTAGGCGGAGCCCGGTCACTCCCACAATGTGTAAACAATGGGAACCAGCGCCCACTCAGTATGTGAGTGCTACACAGTCATTCCTCCCCCGGCCGTCTAGCGGGACGGGGAGACCTCTGACTCGATGACTGCCCCGCCATGCGTTCTCTTAATACACAGCATAGCGGCGCGCTCTCTGTTGCTATGGCAACAGACAACACACGCGCGCCCCCGCTCTCAGAGTGGGGCGCAGTGTGGGAAAGCTTGCCACCCAGGAATGTATGGCTGTCAAGCTTATCACAAAAGGCTTGACGCCCCAGTTTACCAGCATCCTCCTCCTTTTCGACGGTGTGTTGGAAACAGCCGAGTCATCTCAGGGGAGATAGCTGCTCTGACGTCAGAGCTGGCAGAGCTGCGGGCAAAGGATACTTTTTTTCCCGCATCCCTCCAGAAGAAGAGAACGACGGTTTCTGTTCCCATTACTCACACCGGGAAAGACGGGCAGAATGAAACCTTCTCGACCTGTCTCAATTCAATTATGAACATTATGAAGGGCCCATCCCACATGCTGAGGGTCAGACACGTGTTGGAATGTGTGCGCCACCATGTATGACTCTCTTCCGTGGATCTGAGAGACACGTATTTTCCACATTCTCCAAATGCATGGAGACAGCGTTACAGCCGTTACGCAGAAAAGGGATCAAAGTCCCTTTTTATTTGGACAATTTAATCATTATGGCTCCTTCCCAGGAGAGGGCTGCGCTCCACACGGTGGATGGAGCTGTGCAGCACCTACAAACACTAAGCTTTGCCATAAACTGGCAAAAGAGATCGTTGGTCCCCTCACAGATAACCACTATGAGAGCCAAACTGTCAGTGCCAAGGCTGGACGCATTAAGCTCTCTGTTGTCACGTGTCACATATCACGCCTCACGCGACCGTATCAGCGCTGTCTGTGATGCATCTTCTGGGCATGATGTCTGTGAGTCACGTGGTAGTCCCCCTGGTTCTCCTCCACATGAGGAAAACCCAGAGGTGGTTCCATTTTCAGCACCTCGACTCTAAACGCCACAAGTGGCGGATGCTGAGGTCCGGGGAAACCCCCGGACCCTGTCAACCGGGATTCCCCTGCGCATACGTGACACTGTACACAGACGCGTCCCTTACCGGTTGGGGAGGAATGTGCAAGTCACAGGTGGTCGGAGGAGAATGGCCACCTCCCCTTCTCCCCCGCATAAACTGCCTGGAGCTGTCCACGGTGCTGAAGGTATTGAAACACTTCACCCCAGCGGTAGCGGGGAGACATGTCGTCGTGCGGACAGACAACATTTCAGCAGCAGCGTTCATAAACCGTCAAGGCAGCGTGCATTCGGCCCGGCTATTGGAGATAGCCAGAAGCCTCCTGCTGTGGGCCCACAGTCATCTGTTGTCCCTCAAAGCGGTTTACATTCCTGGGGTTTTTTGAACCGGGTGGCAGACCTAATGTCGAGGGGAGGGCCCTCTCACGAGTGGAAATTGAATCCTGCTATTGTTCAGAAGCTGTGGAGCAGGTTTGGGAAAGCGGAGGTGGATCTGTTCGCCTCACGGGAGAACACACAGTGCGCGCTAAGAGGGTGTGTGATTTATGTGCGCTCCTCTCCATTAGAGGGGACGGGAGCGCGGCCACTTTACAGCCAAATCCATCGTCATACCAAAGTTTCAACAACCCATTCGGGCGAGGGAGTTTTCCCTCTGCTTCATAACAACGACGTGGAGGAGGCGTCTCACCGACCTGCCCGGTGCGCAGGTTATTCCAGTATGTTTTACGCACGACAGACATCAGACGAACACAGCAGCTGTTCGTTAACTACAGAGAACGCACACAAGGTGCGGCTCTTTCGGAGCAGCGTCTGTCTCATTGACTGTGTGAAGCTATGACCCACGCCTGTAGCGCGGAGGAGCATTTGGGCGCACTCCGCGAGAGCGCTACCACCGTCTGCAGCCCCCTCAGCAGCATGACAGTGGCCGACGTTTGCGCAGCGGCCTCCTGGGCATCCCCGTGCCCGTTCATCCGTTTTCATTTGCACGGTGCGTCTGAGTCCCTCATGACTCACGCAGTGTTATCCGCACTTGACGGCAGATGATGCGCTGTCAGGTTTGGTTTTGCTGCTGTCTCCATCCTTCTGCACTTGAGTGGCCTGGTGGAATGCGGGGTTTTTTGCAGCTATTAATTGTGACATGGGCCTCACGATCAGTAGACCTACTCATGATGACAGGGTTTTTCTCATCAAAATAATATGTGTTTTGATTCATTAAACCTTGTTCAGTGGAAATAGGAAGTTGAATGAGTCTATGTTCTGCTTGTGGACCTTGTGTGACCTCGCAGGTGGCGTTGACTACGTCAGCTTCACCCTTAACCCAATAGCGATAGCTCTTAGAGGGCCAAGCCTATACGAAATAGAACGATAGTTACGTATTGTAACACAGCCCTCTAAAATTCGGGCCACCTGCTTCACCAACATTGGCTGAAGAAAAATGCTGATGTTGGGAGCAGATCTCTGGTCGCGGCACTGTAATATACAGTATCTGCGGACGTAAGAGAGGCCTGTCAGGGGCACAATGCGCAAAAGAAAATCTTCACAACTGCGCATGTGCGAAGGGATAAACCCAATAGCGATAGCTCTTAGAGGGCTGTGCCTATACTCATAGAATCTGGAGTTACAATACGTAACTATCGTTTAGTGTTTTGTATTGTTTGTAATAGTGATATCACAAAAAGTAGGTATTTGTGCTTGGGATAAAAGTATTAATCGATCCTGTGAGCTGAACACATTTTCCTTGTTTTCTCTGTTCCTGTATAATACATTTTTTGGGGAAGTCCTTGTATTTATTTTGTATTGACTGCTAAATCATCATCATATCATTATTGAATCTGTGGGACATTGCTTGTTTCTGGTTGGTTCTTGAATGTGAAGTTAAAGGGCTCATTGCAACTTAAAACTTCTAGCTGAATAAGGCCTTACCACAGCTGGGCCAAATTATTCTTTCATTATTTATAATTTGATGAGGCGTTTGCATCTTCTCCCTGTGTCAGCGTGGGTTTTCTCGCTCTGGGGATTCTCTAGGTTCCTCCCACAGCCCATACAGGTGCAGGTGCTCTAAATCTCTCGTAGGTGTGAATGTGAGTGTGAATGGTTGTCTGTCTGTATGTGTAAGCCCTGTAATAGACTGGCAACCTGTCCAGGGTGTAAACCATCTCTTGCCAATATCATCTGGGATCAACTCCAGCCCCCTCGCAACCCTGAATAGGCTTATCGGTTACAGATGATGGATGGATTTAAAAAATGGTAGATGGAGTGTTCAAGGACATGAATATTAGAGGTGTCCTAGGGGATCTGGACACCTTCCATGGAGACTGAAAGTAACATAGCCTCTGCCTTCTGTTGACCACCCAACACATAACAACAGCCTGGCCTTGGGACCTCTCATCGGCCTCTCTGATGGAAAAGTAACACTGCAGACTTTGCATGATAAGGACTGGACAAGTAATAAAGTTTCCATTTCTGGGTGGAAAAGTGCATGACACAGACAATGCTCAGCCTTGGCGGTTTGGCGTCCACCCACAGCAGCTTAACTAACTGGAATCCTCTGTTGACGCACTGATCTGGCAGAGCTTAACTGGTGGCTCAATACAGCAATCAGAAAAAATAGTAACACGTCCAGGAGGCTCACTTACTGTGTGTCGTTTGCATTCCCAATCATACACATCACACAGTGTATTGATATACTATACATGTGTGTGCCCATGCACACATAAAGTGTTAGCTCCATCAGAAAGCGAAGGACTGACTCAGAGACTGAAAAGCAGAAAAGAAACAAGCACATCTTTTCATAATACACAAAAGAGTGAGAAACAGTTAATTATACTATTATGCCAAATAAATTAGATTCTCAGAAGCAGAAGAGACATTCATCAACCAGGGATGACGCAAAGTCAACTTAACCTTAACACTTGGATTTCGGATCTGCATTGATTAACTGATTGGAAAATAAAAGCAATCGGTACGGTTACTACAGATGTACAGTAAATAAAAATAATTTTGATTATTTCTGTACTCTTTTTCTTTTCTGCTTTAAAGAAAAGGTGATTAAATACATAAAACTGATAGGCTAAAATATTTAGGTAGGTTGTTTTGATTAGTTTCTAGTGTAATGTTCTTTAAACATATACTGACACCATTTTAACAGCAGGCAGATTATAATGCAGGTGATTTATGATCAAACAAAAACCCTAAATTCTAGTATTGGAGTAATGAACTGAATGTTTGATAAAATGTGAGATAGCCCTTTTGCTGCAAATGTAAACAGTGAAGAGAGAGCAAAACTGTACCAGGACTGATATTTAGAAGGGGAGCACTGCACTGCACTTTGAGCACAGTAGGGGTCAAAGCAAACACAAACACACGTTGCTATTTTTACTCACCAAGCCACTTAGAAGTATTTCATAACATCAGTTTATATTTTTACATCACTAAGCAAACATCTATTCATATTCAGTCATCGTCCTTTAAATTCAATTGGTTCTGAGGATGAACTACATTGTAGGTTCAGCGGTCATGTGTTTGTCTGCCAAAATGTTCTCTCAATTTTTTCCACTTTGTCTGTAATTAATTTGGACTGTCTGTGTTTGTGAAGAGTTATAAATACAAACAAGTTAACAACTGTAAAATATAAAGATGGAATGCAGCCACTATTGCACTATTGCCAACATTGCAAGATAATTATACAAACTATATATATATATATAGAATACATTAGTACATTATGGACTCTTGCCTTGCTGACTTTGTTGGGGCCTGCTGATGTTCAGCAGCATTTTACAGCACCTGTGTGCAGAGCCTACTGCATGTACTCAATAAGAAATATTGTCCTTTTTGCCAGAGTTATACATACATATTCTACTAAGCGCATCCAAGATGAGCCCAAATTTTGGCTTACTGATAAAAAAGGATCAAATGTATAAAGGATATTGGCAGTCTAACCTTGAAAACACCTACCTGGTGGAATAAGATCAGTCTTCTGAATGTAATTGCAATACGGTAAAGCCAGCAAAATAACATCAAAGGAGCAGACAAATACCAACCATTGCTACACGCCAAAGTGATATAGGAAGACAAACAAAAAATCCTATCAAGCTGATTGAACCAATCAGCTTTGTTTATGCTCATGAATTCAGGACATCCTCTGCCTTGTCTGTATTAGATTTCCTTTGCGTTAAGAAAACACTACTATTCCACTTGACTTCAGGGAAACAAGTGACGCAGAATAACTAGGTTTACAGTATGTATCTCTCTGTGTAATGCCATTTGATTTATGTGTCTAGGCGTTATTCTGCCAGCAGCAGTTTCAGTTAAACATTCTGTTGTTAGTAGCAACCACTACTGGCACTACTGTTTCCATAGAAGTTCAACAGAAATGTTGTTACATCCTCCATTTTGTCAGATCTGTGACCAGTTTACAAGCATCTTTTATCCAACATTATTTATAAGTACTCAATTTATTGTAGCTATTTTGTAACTGTATGTAATATTAGATATTAAATTAGTGTTTCTGTGATTCTGTAATAACTAAGCTAGCCTGTATACAGTACTAGCTCTGTCTGATTAAAAAAATAGGTTGCTAATGCATACATTTTAGGTAGTTATTTTTTTAGGTAGTCTTTTACTCTTGTGGACTTGTATGTTGATTAGATTAGTTATTAATAGTAAATATACAACATTAGTATTCTAGTAGGATAAACAGGAAGGCAATCAAGGTCCTCCAAAATGATAACAAGGAAGGACAAAGAAAAGCCTTTATTATAGAGACTATATTATTAAAAAAGCCAACATGTTTCAACCACTGTATCTTCGCCATATCATTTTGGAGTGCCTGGATTGCCTTCCTGTTTGATTACCCGTTTCCCAAGAGCACCAGACACTTGTTTGATCTACATTTGAGCAACTAGTAATATCTCCTTTCTTCCTCATTAGTATTCTAGTCTTGTACTTAATGTTCTTTCTTATTTGTGGTAATTTGTTTTTTCCTAGCACGAGTGGTTAATTTGGCAGTTGGTCTGTACTGTTTCTGAATGCGTAGTTTTTCTAATTTACCATCATTATCATTACATTAGTTGTTGTATTATCCAATACGGTTTTCACAGTTTCACATTTGTTTCCAGTAAGAACTTTTGAAGGCCAACATTTGTCTTGCTCGCTGCACCTACATACATAATGAGGAAAGAGGATGCATATCTAAAAAAAAGGTAACAGGAAATCTTTAAAATGATATCTGGATGAGGATGGGTGATATACATCAGTGGTTGCATGTTGCAGCATGCCTTCACACTCCTTGTTAACTGTTCTGGCATGCAGAACATGTTTTTTCCACTTTTTCATTTCTACATTTGGGTTTTTGTTGTGTTGCCTACAACAAACCAGGGTTGTGTATTACTTTGTTTAACCTTTTTGAAGATATTGTTCAATAACATGAGCCGTAATATTGTTTCATCAGCGTGATTTGAGCCGTGTCAAGACTCAGTGTGGTGCCCAATAAAATAAATGACTGCATGGGGCTTCTTTTTCTGGCACAAATAAACATAACTACCTATGCTTTAGCTTTGACTTATGTAGCATGGTAATGAGCTAATACAAGTTAGATATGTTGACATTATCAAAAGTAGCACAGCTCTACCCTTTTATGAACAGTATCATATTTAATACTTGCAATATTTTTCAAGCTCCATTATCATTCAATATCTTTATCGATTACACCCTATACCGAGGGCAGACATGATGGAAATATCCAGAGTACTTTGGATGTATATACGAAAATTTCTAGCTTTTCTTTGCTTTACCCAATATTCTATGTCACACTCCTTCTTTCCTACATACCGTCCATGACTCAATTCAAGGTGAAGGTTCAACCTTTGCTAATGAGTTAATCAGAATCAGTCGTGCCACTCCCATGATTAGGTTAGTATCCTGTTATCAACTGTGTGAAGTATGGAAAGTGCATAACTTTGTGTGTGTATGTGTGAGTTGTTTTTTTGGTCGGGATGGTTATGCTGAAAGGAAGTCATATGACGCCATCATTATAAACGTTCATGTTGGAGCAACCATTAGATTCATGAGTGATTGTTTCATTTCCTATTATGATGGTTACTTACACACTTGGTGTGGTATGTTATTTACAATATGTGAGTCATTGTGAGCACCAGTTTCCCTGAGGCCACAAGAGCTGATTACTTGTGAGGCAGTCGCCCCTTAGGTGTGTTCCTGCAGACACAGTGTATAGCCTACACAGTATGAGACCTGTGCTTTGTCAAATAAACACCAGGCATATAATCAAGCTATATGCAATTAATGAATAGCATATACTGAGTAGGTGTAAAATAATAATAATAATTTAAGAAACTACCAGCATGTCAATATCAAGGCCGTAGTGAAGACTAACTAGCCCAGTGAAGCATTCAACAAGACGAGAAAGTGAAAAAGGCATTATTTAGACCATAAATAGCCCTGCATTATACAAATACCCAAGGAAGTCTCTTGGTGTGGGTGTTGCTGTAGGTTTGTTGCTTGTTTTTCTGAATATTAAGTGTTTTGAGTTACGTAAAAGGGGCTTAAAATATTTTTTTTTCTTATTATTATTAGGCACTAGAATGAAATACAAACTGTCAAGCTTGGATGTAAAAGAAAGAGAAAAAAAACACTCCACAGTGGTTTATTCTATTATTTACAACTCCGGATACTCTTTTGTGTCCATTTCAACAACTGAAAGGGTTTCCAAATTTGTTTTGCTTATTAAGGTTTTCTAACTAGAATGTGCGCATGTGTTTGATCTACCAGTGTGACGTTGCATTGTGATTCAGCTAAAGACGACAGCAGTTCAACTATATTGATTATCTACGTATTTACTAATTTTACATATTTTTTTAGATATAGATGGAGAATTTTCCTCTTTTGGATATTGAACATTTTCCTCTGCATGAACATCTCATTACAGGCAGATATTTTAACTTGTCCTAGAACTGTAGGAAAAGCACATGTGTTACAAATAACATTATTGTTGATTCTGTTCTATTCAAGTGTCCTAGTAAGCCATGACAGTGTGACGGTGAGCCAGCATGCATACCCTGAAACTGAAGAATGATTAATAAACTTTGACTAACTTGACTTGAGGCAGTTCAATTGAATTCAGCTGTCATTCATTTTATTATTCACCCCTATGCTTTTCCTACTGTGCCATGTCAAAATATTTTCTGTGAAAAGGGATAATGACGCTTGGAAATCCAACCATGTGTTGGTGCTGGGCATTTGGGAACCAGCTTACAGGTTATCAAGATCACATGCTTTAACAGTTTTGTAACTTGAT